>CM077152.1:162538754-162948105 GCA_039583875.1 Platanthera guangdongensis | reverse complement strand
CTTTAGGTGGAGTATGTTTGAGGAGCACGTGTGGAAAGGCTCCTTCGGTAGTGAAGGGATTGGATTCAATCCCGTTGGTGAAGTGTCTGAGTCGTCCCTTGTTGGGGAGATAGGTCGAAGGGGGAAAGTGGATGTACCCAAGTCGGGGAACCACTATAAATTTTGATGTGTTTTTCTGTGTGCTGTGTTTGTAGTTTTTATTGTGCAGGTACATCTGTAAATTCCGCAAAAGAACCACACGTCACCTATCCCCCCCCCCCATAGGTGGTGATAGCCGACACTAGTGGACTTTCACGGTCGCCCAAGTAATATAAAATGGGGGTTTTCCCAAGTATCGATCTCACAAGGAACACAGCCGCTGTATACTTTTCTTCAAATTTCTTGTCCATCATGTCAAGTTTATGGTTGATCTCCACCATGTTCTTGAGCATGAGATTTTCAGACTTCTTAATCCTTTTCAGCATTTTATTTTGAGCTTTTTCAAAAGAGCCTTTAAGCTCATCCACTATACCTTGAATGACACTCACGGTGTGAGTGACTAGCTCATCTCGTAATGGAAGATCCGGAGGCACTGCTTGGCCTTACACTTCATCAGATGCACCTGTAGAGCTGGACAGGAGCACAGCCTCTAAGGGTGGAATACTGGCAGCATCTGTAGATTTCTCGGACTCCCCCTCCACTCGTGCACCAATGTTTTCAGGAACGATTTCAGGTGCGTGCTTGTCAGATGGAGGTTCAATGAGATCCTGAGTCTCCAATGCTTCATGTCCCTCATGGCCGTCTTCCTCTCCTTCATCATCCATGAAATCATCTTCATTAGCATCCTCTTCCAACTCTTTATCAGCAGTCTCCTGTACAGTAGGTTTGGCTACTTGATCATTCCGGTTCAGGGCCTCCTCATTCTCCGGCACAGCTTCACTATCTTCTTGTATATCTGCCACAGCATCTCTGGCCATTTGGGAGATGTCAGCTACGATATCAGCATGAGTGGGTAGAGGCTCCCCCTCAATTCCTGCAGTCAAAGTATCAGGAATTTCACTGGGGGTTACTGCTGGAGATACTTCCTGTTGTTCTTCCACGGCACCCTGCCCAATTCGCCTCTCCCATCTGTCAAAAACACTTGAATCCATCTTCTTTAAGTAGTGTAGAGGAACACCTTTACTCATGTCATACTTTGTCTCCATTCAGCTGATTGAGATACAGACTTATGATTCGGCCAAAGCATGGAGAGCTCAGGGTGTCCTTTATCTTCTCGAACAACAATGCCCCCAGTTGAACCTTTTACGAAAGACAATTGCCACCAGGATCTTGAACATATCCGCAGAGATATTGTCATGAGAGCCCGACTTGCAGATGAGTACCTTTCCAATTATGTCTGACAGGAGCTTCCCTTCTTCATTCATATCCTTTCTCTTTATCGACCGAGTTCCTCGTGGGAAACCACAGAATAATAGAGTCCTGGTTTTGTCTTCTTCCTCAAGAAAGTCATCATGCTCCGAGCTAGAGAGCTATAGGAAGCGGGTCAGCTTGCTGGCAGACATCTTGACCTTTGCCCCAGCCACCTTGCTCTTGATAAGAGAGTCTTCATTTTGGAGTCTGGCGGTAGGGAAGAACTCCAGCACCTCTTTGTCCAAAATTTTGCACGGGTGCTCCAGGACGAATGAGAGCCTAGCCTCTTCCAGCATCAGAATGATGTTTCTGAATTCGTCAGAGGCATGAGAGAACCCTGTTCGAACTAGCTCGCAACCAGTGACCATCCCAGCGGTTGTCCTTGGAGTCATTGCAGATCTAGGGAGAGAAGCCCTACTCTACGCTTAATCAAAAATCAAAAAGGAAGCGACAATAGTGATCAAGTCCAAGTAAGGGTGAGGGGGTGGTTACCTAAAGGTGTAGACGGTGAGTTAGTTCGATGAAGACGAGGGACACCCGATGAGTGCACGCGGAGAAATTCCTGGAAGCAAGAAACAAAACCGGAAGAGCGTCGAAGAACAAGTTGAGCGTCCTGCGGGAAACTTGCCGTGAGAAGCGATGAAAGGGGAAGACGATTTGGGGAGATTGTTGGAGAGAAACTTGCGGGAAACCTTCGGTTAATCTTGCGGCATTTGACGAGTTTCCGGCGCGATTCAACGAGTTTCCAGCGGGATTCGGCGGGAGACCTTCGATGGAGACCGATTCAGCGAGCTTCCCTTCCGGTGAGTTTCCCCTGCGGAGAGAGTCGGCGAGTTTTTCTGCGGGCTTCGGCGAGTTAGCGGGAATGGGAAGAGTCGGCAAAAGAAATCTTGCGGGATTCCTACAGAATGTGAAGAGTCGACGGCAATGGGATTCTCCTTAAAGCCAAGCTCGACGAGTTAAAGGGGATTCTCACGGTTTTCCGTTTGTCTAAGTTAATTTGAAAGTCTTCTAACTACATAGATACTCCTTAAAGCCAAGCTATTAGGGTTTGAGCCGGCTTTTCCATATATTTATTGATGGCAAGGTTTCCAATGATGTATTTTCGTTGTCGAGATTTCCAAAGACGTATCTTCGTTAGCGTTCAGTGAACTAATTTACGCCTGAAGATGTTAGATCTCAAGTCTACCAGTGGAATTTCCGATAAGTCGTCATGGTTGTATCTATGGTTTATGTTTACCGTGTTAACATATCCTTAGATGTACGCACATACAAGTGTAATTATAAGCATAGATATATATATATATATATATATATATATATATATATATATAATGTGGATACAATATGACTCAAGTCCTGGAACTGATCAAACGTACTTGGGATTATGAGAGTTATCATTTAGTCCCTCAGGTAAATCATATTAGGAGCTCAATGTGAGTAAGCTCAAGTAGATATCACATCTGTTATTCCAGACGCTTGTTCCAATTTAGTCTTGAGCCACCTACTGTCTAGTTCCCATCATATTTAAGGGAACCTAGACTACCCTGCAAGAAAGAATTACTTTACCTTAGGAACCCAAATCATATTGGGTCCTAGGTTCCTGTTAGCATAAGCACTCGACTGCCTTCCTTCAGAAAATCTGTTAGGAAGACTACCTCTGTCCCGTGAATGTGGATAAGCCCTTGCCTTTGGCATAGAGGGGTTGTGCCAATAGTCGATGGCAAAGTGTCCCACTTTGCCACAGCACCAACACGGGTGAATGTTGTATCGCCGTTTCTGACCTGACCTAGTGACTGAGGTAGTCACGGTCCTAGGTCTAAACGGGATAGGGCATGATCTCCTCACAAAATTTCCTCTTCCACCGTGACACGTAGAAGGGTGGAAGGAATGCATGTTGCGAGCGTCATGAGGCCGGGGAGGTGGTGCCTTCCTTTCAGGCATCCCCCTTCCTGAGGCCTCATGAAAACTTACACCATGACTTCTAAGCTCATTATCCTGTGTTCTCGGGTGGTGAGAAGTCTTCTGTGAGCTGGGACATGCAGATTCACACCGAGTTGAGGCAGTGGCAGTGAATACAAAGGGCTCAGAATGAGCCTTAGGTATTCTCTCATGGGTGGCTACGACGGCCCTTGCACTACGGGTGTCTCCACATGGGGACAGATCACCCTTGCAGTGACCACGACTATTCCCGTGGCCATACCTGAAGGCATGATGAGTTGCCTTCCTGCTTGGAGTGGGGGGTCAGAATACTGTTTCCCCAATTCTCCACGAATTGATAATCCGGGAGATCCACCCATTTTCTTGCTTTCTCTTTATAGCATCAACCTTGGAAAAGTTTGATACTATTCTTTTCTCATTCTCTAGACTACTCTCTAGAGCTGAGATTTTAGAGTCCTTGACCTTGTTGGATGCCAATTGGAGAACCAACAAGATCTTCAGTCGAGCAATCTCTTGAGCTTGCTCCTCAGCAAGTAGGTTGCTTGTCTGAAGGGCTCTCTTCAGAGAATCAGAACTTTTTGGAGGAAAGCAGTTCCTGTCTTCAGAAAGTTCAAGAGAGAAGGGGTAGGATGAAGGATTTACCTGCTCTTCAGTGTTATTGTCATTAGAGTCAGGTTACTCATCAAAAAGGTTTACACCTTGAGTAGTATCCTGCCACCAGTGTCAGAAGCATGGAGCTGGATTATGAGATATCGCCACTAAGACTTCCCGCATGTACAAAGGAGTATTATCCCGTCTGGAGGATGAGGGTGTCATATCACTTGGAGGCCATCGATCCTCAAGCATCTTTCATCCTGGAAGAGGGTCCTTTTATTCATATCACTTGGAAAGATGAAAAATCATCCAAGTAAGAATCGACGAGAATCACCAAGTGATTCTCGCCGATTCGACGAGAATCACCAAGTGATTCTCGCCGATTCGGCGAGAATCACTTGGTGATTCTCGCCGAATCGTCGAGAATCACTTGGTGATTCTCGCCGAATCGTCGAGAATCACTGGCTGATTCTCGCCGGCTAGATCAGCGTGCTATCAAGGCAAATTCGACGAGAATCCCTTTGTGATTCTCGACGAATCGTCGAGAATCACTTTGCGATTCTCGCCGAATCGTCGAGAATCACCCTTGATTCTCGACGATTCGACGAGAATCACAGGTGATTCTCACCGATTTTGACTTGGCAATTTTTCTGAAACCCTCTGATACCACTTGAAAGTCCACCTAGTGTCAACCTAGTGTCAACTATCTTCACCTATGGGGGGGGGGGAATAGGTGACGTGCAGTATTTTTGCGGATTTTAAGAATGTACCTGCACAATAAAAATAAACAGCACAGCACACAGAATACACAAGCAATTTATAGTGGTTCCCTGACTTGGGTACATCCACTTTCCCTCTTCGACCTATCTCCCACCAAGGGACGACTCGGTCTCTTCTCCAACAGGATTGAAATCCAATCCTTGCACTATCGGAAGGAACCCTTCCACACGTAGGAGTCAACACTCCCACAAAACGGGTTGCACTCAACCCTTACAACTAGGAACCAATGTTCCTTTACAACAAAAGAAAAACTAGAATGTACAAGAGATACAAACTACATTTGGAGTCTAAGGTGTTCCTCTTTTCTCGACGACGTGTTCTTGAAGTCAACGAAGAGTCTACAACCCCAGATCTCTCTTATAGTGAATCTCCCCGGAACCGGCGGTGGCAAGAAGAGCGGCGGCAAGGTTCACGGGATCGGCAGCAACAACGAAGTGCGGCCGCTGTTCTTTAGAGATCCAAACTTCGTAGCGAAGCTAGCTAGGTCTACCAACGGTCACACTAGGATCAATCATCTCGATCGATTCGGATGGGGAAGATTTTCCCGATCAACAAATCGAGAGACAAGATATCTCCGGTTAGACACGTGAGATGCTGAGCTTAGCTAGGCTTCTATCGCAGGAGGATCTGGGCGAAACCACGACCAATCGGCGAACAACTTGGCACGAGCGGCGGTGGCGGCGGCGGAGCGAAAACAGCAATCTAGGTCACGTTGCGGCTCGCGTATTTCTTATCTTCTTCATTGCTTTACTATTCAAAAATACCCGTGTATTTATACACTGTAGATGCTTAGAATATGACCGTTGTGGGTCCCACACATAGAAACCCGAAATCCAGTTCAAAATAGTCCAGCGGCAGAATCCGGTCCAGCAGCTTCCAGAGAAAACGCCAAGTAAAAATCGGCGAGAATCGCAGGTGATTCTCAACGAATCGGCGAAAATCAGTTAGTGATTCTCGACGATTTGTCGAGAATCACTAGTGATTCTCGCCGAATCACTTGTTGATTCTCAACGAATATAACTTGGTATTCATGATCTGCTCAACGATGGGTTCGGCGAGAATCACTAGTGATTCTCGCCGAATCTTACTTGGCACCGTTTTGAGGTAGCCGGATAGAGTCGGCGAGAATCACTAATGATTCTCGACGATTCGGAGAGAATCACTAGTGATTCTCGCCGAATCGGCGAGAATCACTTGGTGATTCTCGTCGAATTACACTTAGACGAATTTTCGTCTTTCCACCCAAGAGCTGCTCCTTGACCCATCCTTGCTCCTTGTGTACTCTTGTAAAAACACGGCCCTGTTCTTGAAAGTAAGTGCACTCCAATAGAGAGAGTACACGTAGGCCAACACACTGATCTGCTCAACGAGGGATTACGTCGTGCAGACCCGTGTATATTGACCTACTGCACCCTGACATTGGTGTGCACTTAGCGTGGAATAACTGCAAGCACAACTTGAGAGATTTCATCAAATACATTGTGAATTCATCTTAGCTTGACAGGTGGCTTCCTCAAATCCAGGTAATTGTGGATACAATACCCAACAGTGTTGTCTTAGTGACGAGAGTAAAAGTGCAAGCCCTTTGATAGCAACTGGAGTGGAGGCCGACGGAAGACTGTCATCCTTCTGAGAACACCTTAAGTCATTAGGATCACTAAAGAGTAATAACGAGAGTTGGGGGTGAATTTTGGGTAGCCATCAAGTAAAGTAAATATCCTTGAGAAAGGGAGCTTTGGGAGTAATCCCATCATAGTTCCTAGTGCTCCCGAGAGCCCTTCACCGGGTATACCCTGGGCAGTCCTGGGATTAACCTTAAATCACTAAGTATAATAACCCGTAAACAAGAGTAGTGTAATAGGTTAAGACATTATGGTTCATTCTCGCCCGTGATGAGTTTGAGGGATTTTTGAATAAAGGCACTATTGTGCGTTCTAACTCGTGATGGGTTGCAGAGATATATGTTGCAGGCTCACCCATGAAGGGTGTTGTGTACATTGGAATATATGTACCAGATTTAAAGAAGCCTCACCCTACTCAATGATATACATCAAGGTGTATTTGATGTGCTTTGAGTTTATTTGTGCAGGTTAAGTAATTGCAGGATTGCAGGATAAGTTTCTAAGTCCATGTGTCGACACCAAGAAGAAAAGTGGCGACACTTAAGAAGGCTTGTGTCGACAACTAGAGAAGCTGTGTCGACACTTGGAGTAATTGTGTCGACACCAGGAAGGCAGAGTCGACACCA
Source organism: Platanthera guangdongensis (assembly GCA_039583875.1). NCBI lineage: Eukaryota > Viridiplantae > Streptophyta > Magnoliopsida > Asparagales > Orchidaceae > Platanthera > Platanthera guangdongensis. The sequence goes on along the minus strand of CM077152.1, from coordinate 162,941,153 downwards.
GAAGAAATGTGTCGACAAACAGTGAAGAATTGTCTACATAATCAGTGTCGACACTAAGAAGCAGTGTCGACACCCAGAGAAACTTTGTCGACATCAAAAGTGTCGACACCAGGAGGCTATGTCGACACTCAACGAACTTCAACAAAGTTTAAGTACATGTGTAGACACAAAGGAGATGTGTCGACACTCAGCAAAGTTTCAATACATGAAGAATGTGTCGACACAAGGAGATGTGTCGACACTCAGCAAAGTTTCAAAACATGAAGGCATGTGTCCACATAAAGAAGATGTGTCGACACTTAGCAAGTTTCAACACAAGAAGTTGTGTCGACACAAAGGAGTTCTGTCGACACACAGCAGAAATCAACTAAGTATTGAAGAAGAAGTACTTATGTCGACACACTCAATCAGTGTCAACACATTCAATAGAAGGCTTGTGTCGACACACATGATCAGTGTCGACACTTTCTAAAGAAGCAGTGTCGAGAAGCTGTTACAAAAATACAAGGAGTTGTGTCGATACCATCAAGGCTAGTGTCGACACTTAGTCTACTTATGTCGACACTTAGTCTATTTGTGTCTACACATAAAGACTATCTGTCTCGACACTTTTAGACAGTGACAAAGATTTCAAGAAGTGACTGGATGACATAACAGCTGCCATTTCAACCAGTCAACTGCAACTGTCAGAGCTGTCAGAAGGTTGTTAGAAACCGGATCAGCCGGTTACCTTGGAGGAAGACTATTTATAGACCTTTCTCCTTCGACAGAAATAGAAAAAGTGATCAATGAATTGAAAGACAACATAACAAGAAGAAGACCTTCAAGAGAAGATCTAAGAAGTTGGAGAGAGAGAGCTCCTTCTAAGAAGAACAGCTGTTGAACCAGGCTGAAAAGTAAGTTTCAGATTGAGATCTGATTCTCAAGACAGAAGTTGATTGAAGATCATCTTCAGAGGAGACTCAACCCTACTGTGTTCTAATTCAAGAAGCTTTCAAGAAAGCCAAGAGAGGTTGATCTCTGCAATGTTCTTTCAAGAACTCATCAAGAAGCTAGTCAACTCATATCTCTCTTTCAGAGTTGTGATTATATACTTTGTAAACTTTATTTTCTGTACGATCCTAAGGGATCTAAGCTGTAAGCCTATTTTATAAAGGCTGAGCTAGGGCTATTGTGCCTGAGTGTAAGAGAGTTTATACTCTGAGTGTAGGCCTTGATTCTAGGCAGAGGTAAGGCTGTTTAGCCTGAGTGTAGGTCTTGGTGAAGACTGAGTGGTAAGGCTTTGTGCCTGAGTTGTAGGTGTGGGGACACTCTTAGTTGTAGGAACCTGTTTGGGGTTCTGAGTTGTAAGAAGGATGAGAGAAGAAGTTAGGCCGAATCTAGTACAATACTAGATAGGCGAAGGGGGGAATGTGGATGTACCCAGACCTTGGGGAACCACTATAAAAATCTGTGTGTACTCTTTGTGTGATTAATTCTGTGATTGTTGTATTATTTGTGCTGAATTGCTGTAGAGGATTGCAAATACAGGTCTTATCATTCAGTGTTTCTGCCTGTAATTTCAAAAAGATTAAGTTCACCTATTCACCCCCCCCCCCTCTAGGTGATTAGGTACTATTTCTTTCAAGTGGTATCAGAGGGAGGTTACTCAAAAAGGGACATAACAGTCTGAGTAAGATCCTGTAGGCAGAATCAGAATAATCAAGAGTCAAGAAAATGGGTTCTACAGAGAATCCCAAAGAGCTGGGGTCCATGAAATTGACAAACTGTGGAAAAGAGATATTTGGCATTTGGAAAGAGAGGGTTAGACTTTTTATGGAAGCCTCTGACCCAAGAATATACATTACAGTCAAAGAAGGGCCATATGTGCCAATGAAAGTATCTGTTCTGGATGCAAATCAGAGAACTCCCAAAGACTATTCAGAAATGACTAAAGATGAAATTATTCTGGCCACTATGGATAAGAGGACTCATAATATTATTGTTAGTGCAATTGATGATGCAACATTTCAGAATTTAATTCACTGTAAAACTTCTAAAGAAATGTGGGATATATTAATTGTCTATATGGAGGGATCAGAAGAAGTAAGACAAGACAGGAAGTCTTTGTTAAATCAGGAATATGAAAGCTTCAGACAAGGAAAGTCTGATAGCATTACTGAATGCTACAAGAATTTCTATAGGATAGTAAATGAATTGATGTCCTATGGAAGAGAATTCAGCAACTATGAGTTGAATGACAAGTTCTTAAGATCCCTGACTAAGGACTGGGATACCAAGATTTGTGTCATTAGGGAAATGACCAAATTAGCTGATATACCTCCTCCAACTTTGTTTGGAAAACTGTTATCTTATGAGATGCAGTTAATGGTTAGAAAGGAGGAAGAAAAGACTACTAGAGTGGAGCACAAGGAGAGATCTGTGGCCTGCAAGACTGAAGCCACTAGGAAATATAAAAGCAAGTCTCCATCTCCACCTCAAAATGTTGCTGAGGCTGAGACAGTTGAGTCAGAAAGCAAGAATTCAGATAACAGTGAAAGTGATGAAGACTTTGCTGCTTTTACAAGACATTTTCAAAAGTTTCTGAAGAAGAAGCAGTGTAGGTCTAAGCCATCCACTTCACAGAGAAAAGATGACTACTATCAGAACAGGAAGTCATCAAGGAATCACAGAAGAAAGTCCAAGCCAAGTAAAACTACATCCTCAAATATTGTATGTTATTGTTGCAATAGACAGGGACATATAGTGGCTGACTGTCCTGAAAAGTGGAAGGAGTCAACTGATAGAAAGAAGACACCGTTTAAGGGCAAAAAGGAAAAGTCCTTTGTTGCCAAGAAAGGCAAAAGTTTGACTGATCAGTCATCATCAGAAACAGATACAGAAGATGAAGCCTATATTGGGTTGTTTGCTGAAGAGGAGGAAGATGAGTTCATGCAGTTAATGAATTCAATTTATGAGCATGAGGACAATCAGTGCAAAGGGCAGATGGCCTTATCTGAAGGAGACAAAATCCAGGATCAGCCTGGACCAAGTAAGGTACAAAGTTGTTCTTCCAGTTCAATTTCTTATACTGAGTCAGAATCAGATACATCTGCATCAAGTGATGTGGGTGGGTCTGAATCTGAAGGAGATATTCATCAGTTAATTGATGAATATAGAGACTTGTTGCAGGCCTTAATGAAAAGCAAAACCTTGGCCAAAAATCAGGCAAAGGACATTGCTAGTCTAAAATTGGCTGCTGCTGATTCAGACAAGTTGTTTGATCAGAAACTGAATGAAATAGCCAGACTGAAGAACATTACAGTTATTCAGATGGGAACTATTACATTTAAGAATGATCAAATTAGGAATCTAGAGGTTAGACTTCAGAAGGAGAAGGATATTGTGGCTAGCTTTTCTAAACCCAAATCTATTTTAACCTTGATAGATGAGTTTGTACCTCATAAGGGTAAGGCTGGATTAGGATTTACAAAACCTGCCTGGACTGCTAGGTCCTCGTCTAAGGGCAAAGCCCCATCACTAAACAAAAATTCTGCTGTAGATACTTCAGCCAGGGTTGTACCTAAACAAAGGTACAATAGGTTTGAGTGCTGGTGTAGTGGCAAGATATGCCACTTTGCCATAGACTGTTGCACAATTCAAGTGTCAAGGAGAGTAACAAACTACCTGCTAGAAGATCTACAGGTAGTTTGGTTAAACGTCAAACTAACCTGCACCAAGGACCCAAGAATTATTAGGGTTCTAAGATTAAGTAATCTGTTTTGCAGGTGAGTCCAAGTGGCCATGCCCCTATATGGTACTTGGACAGTGGATGTTCCAGGCACATGACTGGAACTACGGGGTTGCTGAAGGATTATACATCTATCAAAGATGGGCCTAAAGTTACCTTTGGTGGTTCAGAAAAAGGGATCATCAAAGGCTTTAGTAACATTTTTAGTAACCTGATTACAATTACTCAAGCGGCTTATGTAAAGGGTTTGAAACATAACCTCATTAGCATAAGTCAGCTGAGTGATTTAGGATATGACATCTCATTTGTCAAGGATGGTTGTCATATTAGAAGGTCAAGTGATCAAAAGATCATTCTGACAGGATATAGGAAGAGAAATGTCTATTGTCTAGACAATATGTGTGAGAACATTGTTTCTCCTATTTGTCTTGTAGTTGATAAGAAAGTCTCACATTGTGTTAAATGGCACAAGAGGCTAGCTCATCTTAACTATAGGACAATTGGTCAACTCTTTAGCAAAGAGTTAGTGAGGAATGGTCCTCAGGTTAAGTGTATAAAGGATGGGATATGCTCAGCTTGTCAAAAAGGCAAGCAGACCAAATCCACCTTTCATAGCCTTGAGAACAAAGATGCTGTGAGGTGTCTATACCTCTTGCATATGGATCTTTTTGTTCCTATGCCAGTTCACAGCCTTGGTAGGAAGGTCTGCACATTTGTGGTAGTTGATGACAACTCAAGGTATTCCTGGGTGTTCTTCCTAAGGCAAAAATCTGAAACTCTAAGTATCTTGTATAGTTTTGTTAAACAAATTCAGAATGAATTGGACAGTACAGTCGTCAAAATCAGAAGTGACCATGGTACTGAATTTTAGTCTAAAAGTATGATAAAACTGTGTGAAGAGTTTGGAATTTTTCAGGAATTTTCCTCACCAAGAACACCTCACCAAAATGGTATTGCTGAAAGGAAAAAATAGAACCTTGATAGAGGCTGGTAGAACCCTATTGAGTGACACTTCTCTCCCAGAATATTTCTGGTCTGACGCAGTTAATACTGCATGTCATGTAATCAATAGGGCTACTATCACCAAGAGCCACAAGAAGACCCCCTATGAGATTATGAAGGGCAGAAAACCAAATCTATCCTATTTCAGGATCTTTTGTTGCAAGTGTTATATCCTTAACAATGGTAAGTCTTATCTAACCAAGTTTGCTGCCAAATCCAAAGAGGGAATCTTTGTTGGGTACACCAACAACAGTAAGGCTTATAGGGTCTACAACTTGATTACTCAAGTTGTAGAAGAGTCAGTACATGTAATTTTTGATGAAGCAAGGCTCATTAACAATGAATTACCAAGTAGTGTTTGCAGCTCCACAGGTGTTACTGAAAGAATGAACAAGCTTACCTTAACAGAAGGTTCAACTGCAAGTCAGCAAGTGGAAGATGGTGGTTGCTATCCAGGGGGAGTACAAGATACTCCTGTTAATGAAGAAGACCAAGAGGTGTAGTTGAATGAAGAAGCTGAAGGTGTACAACCATAAGGCAGGTTGCCTCCAGCAAATAGGCACTTATCATCCAGCCAATCAGATAATTGGAGATCCCAGACAAGGAGTGCAAACAAGGAGCAAAAATATAAGTACAGTTCTTTACTCAAGTTTCCTATCCCAAGTTGAGCCAAAGAAGTTTGAAGAAGCAATCCTAGACCCTCATTGGATTGAGTCCATGCAAGAGGAGCTGAATCAATTCAAAAGATGCAAGGTCTGGGAGCTAGTTCCTAAACCCAAGGACCACAACATTATTGGAACTAAGTGAATCTTTAGGAACAAGTTGGATGAGAATGGAATCATCATAAAGAATAAAGCTAGACTTGTTGCAAAGGGATATATGCAGGAAGAATGTATTGATTATGATCAAACCTTTGCTCCAGTAGCAAGACTGGAGGCAATAAGGATGTTCCTTGCCTATGCAACATATCAAGGGTTTAAGGTATATCAAATGGATGTTAAGTCAGCTTTTCTGAATGGAAATCTGAAGGAAGAAGTCTATGTAGAGCAACCATTAGGTTTTGTAGATTCTCTTAAACTTGACTATGTATATAGACATAGAAAGGCTTTGTATGGGTTAAAACAAGCCCCTAGGGCTTGGTATAAAACCCTGTCTAGTTTCCTCATTGAGAACAAATTCTCAAGGGGGGAAATAGACAAGACTCTATTCCTTAGAGAATCCAGTCGCAAGATTATCTTAGTCCAAATATATGTAGATGATATTATATTTGGGTCTACAGAAAGTAGTCTTTGCAGAAAGTTTGCAAAACTCATGCAAGGACAATTTGAAATGAGCAGTATGGGGGAACTTAAGTTCTTCTTGGGTATCCAAGTTAGACAGACTGAAGATGGATTATCCATATGCAAGTCTAAGTTCACCCTAGAATTGATAAGGAAATATGGTATGGAATCATCCACTACCATGAAAACTCCTATGGGGTCAAGCATGTCTCTAAGCAAAGATGATGCAGGGAAACCTGTAGATGAAACTTTGTATAGAGTGATAGTTGGCTCCCTACTGTATTTGACTGCTAGTTGACCAGATATCATGTATGCTACATGTGTCTGTGCTAGGTACTAAGCTTGCCCTAAAGAATCTCATTTGACAGCAGTCAAAAGAATTTTGAGATATCTTAAGGGCACTCCTTATCTAGGACTTTGGTACCCTAGGAATGGAGATTTTGAACTGACAGGTTATTCAGATGCAGATTTTGCAGGCTGCAAGGTGGATAGGAAGAGTACCACAGGAACCTGCCAATTTCTAGGTGGAAGGCTGGTATCATGGAGTAGCAAGAAGCAAACCAGTGTGGCTATCTCCACAGCAGAGTCAGAGTAAATGGCTGCAGGAAGTTGCTGTGCTCAACTTCTATGGATTCAACATCAGCTAGAAGATTATGGTTTTCAAGTAAGTAGGACACCTTTATTTTTTGATTCTACTAGTGTTATTTCTATTGCAAATAATCCTGTCTCCCATAGTAGGACTAAGCACATAGAAATTAAATACCATTTTCTAAGAGAACATGTTGAAAAAGAAGACATTTCCCTAGAGTATGTTAAGACAGATAATCAGTTAGCTGATATATTTACTAAGCCCTTAGATGAAACCAAATTCAATAAGTTTAAAAGTGAATTAGGTATGATAAACTTAGAATAGTTTACAAAAATTGGCTAAGTAAAATAGTGTCGACACACAGAGTTGTCTGTGTCGACACATAGAAGTGGTGTCGACATTTCAGAGAAATGTGGTCGACACATCTAGGAAGTCTGTGTCGACACTTCAGAGAATTAGTGTTGACACATGCAGTGTAGGTGTCGACACATCCAGGGTGGTGTCGACACTTAGGATTTACACAGAATTAGTCTAGTAGAGTCTCAACTAAGTGTCGAGCTGAGATGTATAAGTGTCGACACATATATTCTATCGACTATATTTGTGTCGACACATAGTTGTCGAGACATTAGTAATAAGTGTCGACACTTTTCAACAGTGTCGACACAATTCAAGTATGTTAACGCGCCTTTTCACCTTCAATTCTAGATAGGTATAAATAGGTTTTTCTCATTGTTTGTTGACACGCTCACCTTAGTTTCGAGACCAAACTTGTGTGTCGACATCTCTCTTCTCTATATTCAAAATTTCATCAAACCCTAATGGCGCCCAAGCTAGAAGAGAACATTAATGAAGGATTTGAGCTCGTACGTGTCGCCTTTGATGACGTGGAACCCGAAATCCAAGGTGTGGTAACCCTAATTGCAGATACAGGCCTAGAGTATCTTGTTTCAGAACCTATCAAGATTTGGAAGAAGGAAGTCCTCGAATTCTTGAGTGCAGCAACTCTTGATGAATCTGGACTCAAGCTTAAGTCCAAAGTTCATGGGGCAAAGGTGAAGGTCACTCATAAGAGTCTCAGGAAGATTCTACATCTCCCAAGAACTACAGAACAGGAAGATGTTTCTGCTTCAAAAACAAGGGACGCACTGACATGGTGTGGATTGGATTCAAGCTTAAATATTGGTTCAGTCTTTAATTGGAAAGGAATGAATATACAAGGAAAGTTCTTATCTAAGATAGTTGGGAAGGTGATAATGAGCAAGCCTGGTGGGAATGATAGAATTTCTGCTCACATGTTCAGTTTGATGACAACTATAATATTCAAACTTGAAACTGATTGGTCAGCAGTGATGTTTGACAAGATAAAGCAAAGTCTAAAGAAGCCCAATCTGGGTAGAATTATGAGCTTATAATTAGCTGGAAGTATACCTAAAGTGATGAACCAAGCTGCTGGTTCAAAGATTAACCACATGAGGAGAATGGATGTAAGAATTTTCTCAAGATGGGATAGAGTATTGACAAAGGAACTACCAACTCTAGAAAAGGAAACACCTCAGAAGAAGAAGAAGAAGACAGCCATTATGGCACAAGAATCCTCAAGTAGCTCAGAGGAGCAAGTGGTGTTTAGTTCAGATGATGGAGAGGATGGCAATGCTGGACAGTCACCAGAAAGATAAGAAGATGCTCAGAGGCAGGGGAAATACCATCAGCTAGCCCTATTCACCTGGATCCACTCCAGGGGGAGCCTCTACTTGTGGATGAGCCAACTCCATTAGAGAGAGAAAGGGCTACCCAAACCATTCTAGAGGTAATTACTGAAGTTAATCAATTAAATTTCCTTATTGAGGATGAAGTTTTGACTGAATCATTACTTGATATTGATTAGCAAACACAGTTACATAGTGAACCACAAGATGTTATCATGGAGGACACATCAGTTGCTGATAGAGTAGACTCAATTGCTCCAGAAATAAGAGATTCTCCTATACAACCTCAACATGAGTTTACATTAGAAGAGTTGTTCCATGATCTTGTATAGACAGACCTTGAGAGAGAGAGATAGCAGCTGTTGAGGGGGAGAAGGTCAATATTGAGGGGGAGCATGTAGAGGAGATTGCTAGACAAGAGACTGAGGAGCAAAGAATTGCTGAGGAGCTACTAAGGACTGAGAAGGATTTACATCCTAGTCCTAAGGATAGAGTAGATATTGCTAGTACTTCTGCTTCAGAGGATGAAGAGGCTGCTAGAGACAAGAAGAGGAAGTTCCAGGTCTTCAAGAGAAAAGCCAGACCTACAAGAAAGCACTACAGACAATTGCTCCACAGCCTACCCCAACAACTGATTATAGTTCTCTGTTTATGGCATTGCAAATAAAGCTAGATGAGCAAAGGAAGGCCATGGAAACTTATATGGATGAGCACCATAAGGAGCTACAATTTTCCTTAGCTCAAGAAATAAAATCCATAAGATTTGAAGTGAATCAACATAAAAAGGAAATGACTGACTGCTTCCATAAAGGAGGAAATGCAGTGGTTTATCTGGCTACTCATCAAGAGAACATCAAGAAACAGGTTGCTGACATGGAAGTCAAACAAGGATATGTCCTGGAAAATCAGATAAGAATGAATGACAATTTAACAGAATCACACAATGTGATAGTCACTGAAATGCAGAATCTAGCTGCTACTCAAACTACAGCAAGGACTGCTGCCAAGGCTGCATTTGATAAGCAATTACAAGAGAGCCTCACTGCTATTCAAACTTCCATTGAAGATTCTCAGAAGGCAATTACTGAAAAGCTCCAACGATTAAAACCTTTTTATAAAGATGGAGTTAACTATTTGAATGCTCAAATCAGATTCCAGAAAGATGATCTTAGGGATCACATAGAGAGAGAAGTCATAAAGGGGGAGAGGGTACTAGTCAAAGCCGGCTCTGATCATGCAAAATGGATTTCAAACTTCATCAGAGCCACCCTTGGATATCCACCTTTATGTGATGATGATAATGTTGCAGAGTCTGGCATCAATCCTGCATACTTTGGAGGAGAGCAAGCTGAAGTGACTCAAGTGATATACCCTCCTGCAGATTTTGACATGATACATCAGGAGGTACAGTCTATACATAGTCCTCCTGAGGGTAATCAGAATGTTATTCTTGAAAACGTTGTACAGCCTGTGCTAGAGGCAGTTCTAAAAGAACAAGAGGCCCAATTATCTAAGAAAAGGTTCAGAGAGCAAGCTGAATTAAGGCCAGATTTTGAGCAATGGAGCCCAACTTCTAGAAATATTATTCTGACTGTTTGGAAGGCTGCTAAGGATAATTTCATATAGAGGGGAAAATGGTATTCTGACCAGGAATGGAAGAAATATGAGGCTAGGCAAGAGGCCATAGTACAATACAGAAGGAAGGCTAAATTAGGGAAGCTACCTCCTAATGTACAGTAGCTTAGCAAGTATTTCCATAAGCCTTATCACTATTTTGAAAGACAGAAGATAAGGGCTGAAGAACAGAAAAAGAAGGATCTTAAAGGGAGGAAGCCTGCTGATGATAATGAAGCTCCTTTTCAAGCAAAGATTCAATCTGGAAAGGGCATTATTATCAAGGAACCAGAGCAGCCATAGGATAGAAATTTTCTTAAGTTTACAATCTATAATCATTTGCATTTAACTCTATGTAAACTTTTGATTAATGAAAATGTTTGAAGTTGTAAGAACAATGTTATATGTTCAATCTATTACATTATTGTTCTGAGATAATTGTTTGTACATGTTCTGTTTATACATGTTTAGTTCTTACCCTATGATTTAATATTTGAAAGATATTATACCTAATCACCTAGAGGGGGGGGTGAATAGGTGACTTAAATCTTTTTAACTTTTTAGGTAGGATTCAGAATTTATTTCAGAGTTATATCTACTTTTACACATCAATCAAACAACAATCACAGAATATCACAAGCACACAGTAGACACACAGATTTATAGTGGTTCCCCAAGGTTTGGGTACATCCACTTTCCCCCTTCGCCTATATTGTAGTGTACTAGATTCGGCCAAACTCCTCCACTATCTCAGATCCTCAGATCTTACACTCAGAACCCCAATCAGGTTCCTACAGCTTAGGCCCAAGGCCCTACAACTCAGCTTCTTCACAAAGCCTACACTCAGCTTCTTCACAAAGCCTACACTCAGCCACCAAGGCCTACACTTAGCCACAATAGGCCTACACTCAGAGATTCAAATCTCCTACACTCAGGCACTCAAGCCCTACACTCAGCCTTTATAATTACAGGCTTACAAACTCAGATCCCAAAGGATCGTCCAAGAAAATATGAATACAAAAATGTATACTCTACAACTCAGAGAAAAGAGAGAAGAGTTGTGAGTTTCTTGATGAGTTCTTGGAAAAACTCAGCTGAAATCAACCTGACTTTGCTTTCTTCAAAGCTTCTTGAATGTAGAACACAATAAGATTGATCTCCTCTGCAGTTGATCCTTGATCTCTGCTACTTAAGATTCAGAACAAAATCTGAACCCTTCTTCTCACCCTGGTTCCAACGGCTGACTTCTTGGATGGAGCTCTCTCTCTCTAACTACTTAGATCTTCACTAGATTCTTCAATGAATAGCTAGATATTCTTCTTGTGAATGAACTTGATCTATTGATCTTGTAATCAATCTTCTTCTGTAGACAGTATAAGCATATTTATAGGACTTCTTCATGGTAACCGGCTGGTCCGGTTCATAACTGATGTCTGACAACTCTGGCAGGTGCAGTAGACCGGCTGGAATTGCAGCTGTCAAGTCATCCAGTCAGTTCTTGAAAATTCTATAACTGTCTGAAAGTGTCGAGACTGTCTGTCTTTAAGTGTCGACACTTATAGACCAAGTGTCGACACAAGTTGACTAAGTGTCGACACTAGCCTTCAAGGTGTCGACACAACTCCTTGTGTTGTTGATTCAATATCTCGACACTCCTTCTTCTTCATGTGTCGACACTGATAATGTGTGTCGACACAAGTTCTTGTTCTTCAGTATTTTGTTGAATTCTTGTAAGTGTCGACACAACTCCTTTGTGTCGACACATCTTCATGTGTTGAACTTCTTAAGTGTCGACACATCTTCCTGATGTCGACACATATCTTCTGTGTTGATACTTTCTGAGTGTCGACACTGCTCCTTGTGTCGACACATTCTTCCTTGTGTTGAGACTCTGGCTGAGTGTCGACACATCTCCTTAGTGTCGACACTTGTACTTAGAATTTTGCTGATCTTTGCTAAGTGTCGACACAGCTCCTTGTGTCGACACTTTCTTCAAGTGTTGAGTCTTCTGCTGAGTGTCGACACATTCTTTCTTGTGTCGACACTTTCTTCAAGTGTTGACTCTTCTGCTGTGTGTCGATACATTGCTCTGGGTGTCGACACTTACACTTACACTCTGCTGACTTTTGCTGAGTGTCGACACTACCTCCAAGTGTCGACACTTTCTGATGTAGACATAGTTTCACTGGGTGTCGACACAACTACTAAGTGTCGACACAGCTTTACTGCACTTTTCTTCATTGAGTGTAGACATAGGTCCTTGTGTCGACACTTCCTGTCTGGTGTCGACTCTGCATCCCTGGTGTCGACACAAATATTCCAGGTGTCGACACTGCTTACCTGGGTATCGACATAAGTCTTCTTAAGTGTCGACACTTTCCCTCTGGGTGTCGACACATGGACTTAGAAACTTTTTCTTCTTTCCTTCAAATACTTAACCTACACAAGTAAACTCAAAACACATCAAATACATTTTGATGTATATCATTGAGTTGGGTGAGGCTTCTTCAAATCAGGTACATTAGAACCAATGTACCCAACAATCTCCCCCTATTTGGAGAAGTCATAACCCTTAGTCAATGATATACACCATACAGTTTAAAATCATAGTATGATGTAAAGCAGGATTATATAATAGGGCAAACATAAACATGTATCAATCAAACATGTATATATAGACAATATCTCAGAACAATTATGATATAAATTTATCACACAGCAAATTTATCACACAACACGTTGTTCTAATAACTTGTCATATTCATATTTCAAAAGTTTACAGAATGTTTAACATCAAAAGATTACATAGTAAACTTAAGAAAATTTCTATGCTATTTTTGATCAGCATCTTTGATCACTATCCCTTTTCCAGATTGTATCTTGGCTTGCACAGAAGATTCAGTGTCTTCAGTAGCACCAGGCTTTTTCCCTTTAAGCTCCTTCTTCTTTAGCTCTTCAGATTTAATCTTTTGTCTCTCAAAATAATGATATGGCTTGGGAAAGTACTTGCTAGGCTCCTAGGCAGTAGGAGGTAGCTTTCCCATCTTTGCCTTTCTCCTGTATTGCACTATGGCTTCTTGCCTTGTCTTATATTTCCTCCATTCTGATTCAGAAAACCACTTGTTTCTATCTTGTATATTATCTTTTGCAGCTTTCCATGCAGTTAAGATAATGTTCCTAGAAGTGGTGCTCCACTGCTCAATGTCAGGTCTTTGTCCAGCTTGCTCCCTGAACCTCTTCTTAGACAGTCTGGCTTCTTCTTCTTTCTGCAGAGCTTCTTGCATAGCCTTAGATACTGGCTGAACCACCTTCTCTATGATGACATTTTGTTGTCCCCCAGGTGGGCTATACATTGATTGTATATCAGCTTGAACCATATCAAAATCTGGAGGAGGGTAGATGACGTGAGCCACTTCTGGTTGCTCCCCTCCTAGATATGCAGGATGTACCCCAGATTCTGCAATATTGTCATCATCACATAAAGGAGGATAACCAAGAGTAGCTCTGATAGAATTAGAAATCCACTTAGCATGATCAGAGCTAGCTTTGACTAACACCCTCTCCCCCTTTATGACTTCTCTTTCCATGTGATCTCTTAGATCATCCTTTTGAAATCTGACTTGGTTATCCAAATAATTGACTCCATCTTTAAAGAAAGGTTTCAACCTTTGGAGTTTATCAGTTATCAACTTCTGAGAGTCTTGAATTGCAGTAGTTACATCAGATAAACTCTTTTGCAAGGCTTTATCAAACTCTGCCTTAGCAGTAGCATTAGAAGTAGTCAGTCCTGTAGCAATGTTCTTCATCTCTGTGACAATAGCATTGTGGGAAGCTGTTAAGTTGTCATTAATTCTGATCTGGTTCTCAATAACATATCCTTGCTTCAGTGCAATGTCATCTACATGAGCTTTTATTTTCTCTTGATGAGTAGCTAAGTAGACTACTGCATTCCCTCCCTTGTGGAAGCAGACAGTCATCTCTTTCTTATTTTGATTCATCTCAAATCTAATAGACTTAATATCTTGGTCTAGATCAGACTGTAAAGATTTATGCCCCTCATCCACATATGTTTCAATGGCTTTCCTGTGCTCATCAAGTTTTATTTGCATAGCAACCATGAGAGAACTATAATCTACAGATGGTGCTGGTTGAGATATAGGCTGTGGAGCAATAGTCTGTAGAGCCTTTTTGTAATTCTGACTTCTTCTTTTAAAGACTTGAAACTTCCTTTTCTTAGCCCTTGTAGCTTCATCATCTTCAGATGCTGAGGTGCTTGCTATATCTACCCTCTCCTTATGGAGCTCCTCAACTTCTTTGGGCTTCTCAGGTTCTTGCCTTGTAGGTTCTTCCAGAATTTGCACTTGCTCCCCCTCAACTGGAGCATTCTCCTCCTCAGCAGCAGCACTGTCCTTCTCAAGGTATGTTTGATCCAGATTAAGGAAGAGATCTTCCATTGTATATTCTTGTGAAAAATGTGTTGGAGAAACTCTTGACTCATCTACCACTAGATCAGATACAACTTGAACTATAACAGATGTGTCCTCCATGACAACATCTGGTGGTAGACTTTCAATCTGTGGTTGCTGATTAACATGATTTAATGAATCAGTCAAATCAGTATCCTCTATAAGAAAATCTAATGCATTAATCTCAGTGATTACCTCAAGAATAGTGTTTGTAGCCTGTTCACTTTCCAGTGGAGCTGGCTCTTCCACTACTAGGGGCTCCCCATGGACTGAATCCTGATGTAAGGGGCTAGCTTGAGGTAGCTCCCCCTACCTCACTGCAGCTTCTTGGGGAGCTGGAGACTTCTCATCATTTACTTCTACATGCTCATCAGGTGTAAAGACAATTTGCTCTTCACTACCAGAGCTGCTATATGAAACCTGAGCCACTGGGGCAGTCTTCTTTTTCTTCTTTTGAGGAGTTTCCTTCTCAGGTGTTGGCATCTCCTTGGTTAACACTCTATCCCATCTTGAGAAGATTCTCATGTCCATTCTTCTCATGTGGTTCATTTTAGATCCAGCAGCTCGACTTATAACCTCTGGTATACTACCAGCAAGGTACAGACTTAGTATCCTACCCAGATTGGGCTTCTTCAGACTTTCCTTTATCTTCTCAAAGAATAATACAGACCAGTCAAATTTCACTGTGAAGGTTATCCTTGTCATAAGGTTGAACATATGGGCTGATACTCTATCATGCCCTCCAGGCTTACTTAAGATTACCTTGCTAATAATTTCAGAAAGAAATTTCCCTTGGCTGTTCATCCCCTTCCTATTGAATACAGACCCAATTTTCATCTTTGCATCCAGTCCACACCATGTTAAAGCATCTCTTGTTGTAGAAGCAGTAACTTCTTCCTCTTTCTTTGTCCTTGGGAGGTATAGGATCTTTCTCAAACCTTTAGGTGATACCTTCACCTTTTTACCATGAACCCTAGATTTGATTTTGAGTCCGGATTCATCAACTTTAGCTCCATTTAGGAATTCCAATACTTCTTTCTTCCAGATCTTAGTGGGCTCTGAAACAAGAAATTCTAACCCTGAGTTTGCAACTAGGGTTACTACATCCTTGATTTCCTATTCTACTTCGTCAAATGCTTGTCGCACCAGTTCGTAGCCTTCGTTGATGTTCTCCTCGAGCTTTGGCGCCATTAGGGTTTGAGAAATTTGACTGGAGAGAAGACAGGTGTCGACATACAAGTTTGGTCTCGAAACTTTTGTGAGCGTGTCGACAGACAATGGCGAAAGCCTATTTATACCTTTCTATGTTTGAAGATGAAAAGGCGGGATAACTAACTTAAATTGTGTCGACACTGTTGAAAAGTGTCGACACAAACTTATAATGTCTCGACACACTGTGTCGACACAAGTTTAGTCGACAGATTATATGTGTCGACACTTGTTTATGTGTCGACACCACTCAACTCGACATTTAGTCGAGACTTTACTTAGATAATTCTGAGTAAACTCTAAGTGTCGACACCACCGTGGATGTGTCGACAGTTACTTATCATGTGTCGACACTAATTTTCTGAAGTGTAGACACCAACATCCTAGATGTGTCGACACCTTTTCCCTGAAGTGTCTACACCACTTTTCTGTGTCGACACATATGTCTCTATGTGTCGACACCATTTTACTTAGCCATTTTTATAAACTAATTCTAAGTTTATCATACCTAGTTCAATTTTAAACCTATTGAACTTAGTTTCTTCTAACAGCTTAGTATACATATCAGCTAGTTGATTATCTGTTCTAACATATTCCAGTAAAATATCTTCTTTTTCTACATGTTCTCTAAGAAAATGATATTTTATTTCAATATGTTTGGTTCTACTATGGGAAACAGGATTGTTTGCAATTGATATAGCACTAGTAGAATCACAAAATAGTGGAGTTCTACTTACCTGAATTCCATAGTTCTCAAGCTGATGTTGTATCCATAAAAGTTGAGCACAGCAACTTCCAGCTGCCACATATTCTGATTCTGTAGTGGAGATAGCCACACTTGTTTGTTTCTTGCTACTCCATGAAATCAGTCTTCCACCTAAGAATTGATAGGTTCCAGTTGTACTTTTTCTGTCTTCTTTGCATCCTGCAAAGTCTGCATCTGAATAACCTGTTACTTCAAAATCTCCATTCCTAGGGTACCAAAGGCCTAGATAAGGAGTGCCCTTTAGATATCTCAGTATCCTTTTGACTGCTGTCAAATGAGACTCTTTAGGGCATGCTTGATACCTTGCACAGACACATGTAACATACATGATATCTGGTCTACTTGCAGTCAAATATAATAGGGAGCCAACTATCCCTCTATACAAAGACTCATCTACAGGTTTCCCTGCATCATCCTTGCTAAGTGACATACTTGACCCCATAGGAGTCTTCATGGTACTGGATGAATCCATACCATATTTCCTTATGAGTTCTAGGGTGAACTTAGACTGGTATATGGATAAACCATTCTCAATCTGTCTAACTTGGAGACCCAAGAAGAACTTAAGTTCCCCCATACTACTCATCTCAAATTGTCTTTGCATTAGTTTTGCAAACTTTTTGCAAAGACTACTTTCAGTAGACCCAAATATTATGTCATCTACATATATTTGGACTAGTATTACTTTGCCTCTGGATTCCCTAAGGAATAGAGACTTGTCTATTTTCCCCCTTATGAACTTATTCTCAATGAGGAAACTAGACATGGTTTCATACCAAGCCCTAGGGGCATGTTTTAACCCATATAATGCATTCCTAAGTCTATAGACATGATTGGGTTGAGTTGAATCAACAAAACCTGATGGCTGTTCCACATAGACTTCCTCTTTTCGATTACCATTCAGAAAGGCTGACTTTACATCCATTTGGTAAACTTTAAATCCTTGATAGGTTGCATAGGCCAGGAACATCCTTATGGCTTCTAGTCTAGCTACTAGAGCAAAGGTTTGATCAAAGTCAATACCTTCTTCCTGCCTATATCCTTTAGCAACCAATCTTGCTTTGTTCTTAATGATGACTCCATGTTCATCCATCTTGTTCCTAAAGATCCACTTGGTTCCAACTATGTTGTGGTCTTTTGGTTTAGGAACAAGCTCCCAGACCTTGCACCTCTTGAACTGATTCAGCTCTTCTTGCATTGCCTCAATCCAGTGAGGGTCTAGGATGGCTTCTTCAAACTTCTTTGGCTCAACTTGGGATAGAAAACTGGAGAAGAGCACTGCATTCAGATTTCTGCTCCTTGTTTGTACCCCTTGTCTTGGATCACCAATGATTTGTTCTACTGTAAGATCTCTAAGATGCCTATTGGCTGGAGGCATCCTGACTTCAGGTTGAACTTCTTCAGTGTCTTCATCTTGATGTACTCCTTAAACTTCTTCTTTATTAGGTACATGTAGTACTCCCCCTGGACAGCATCCACTATCTTCTACTAGCTGTCTTGCAGTAGGTTCTTCTTCTATAGTGAGCTTGTCCATCTTCTTAGTAATACCTGTGGAGCTGCAAATACTACTAGACAACTCTTTGTTAATAAGTCTAGTTTCATCAAAGACTACATATACTGACTCCTCTACAACTTGAGTAGACAAGTTGTAGACTCTATAAGCCTTACTATTGTTGTTGTACCCAACAAAGATCCCCTCTTGGCACTTGGCAGCAAACTTAGTCAAGTAAGACTTTCCATTGTTAAGTATAAAGCACTTACAACCAAAGATCCTGAAATAGGATATGTTTGGTTTTCTACCTTTCACAACCTCATAGGGGGGTCTTGTTGTGGCTTTTAGTAATGGTAGCCCTATTAATAACATGGCATGCAGTATTAACTGCCTCAGCCCAGAAATATTCTGGTAGTGATGTATCACTTAATAGGGTCCTACCAGCCTCAATCAAGGTTCTATTCTTCCTCTCAGCAATGCCATTTTTCTGAGGTGTTCTTGGTGAAGAAAATTCTTGAAATATCCGAAATTCTTCACATAGTTTTGTCATACTATTAGACTGAAATTCAGAACCATGGTCACTTCTTATTTTGACCACTGTACTGTCTAGTTCATTCTGAATCTGTTTGACAAAGCTATAGAAGACACTAGGTGTTTCAGATTTCTGTCTAAGAAAGAACACCCAGGAAAACCTTGAGTAGTCATCTACAACTACAAAGGTATAGACCTTCCTACCTAGGCTGTGAACTGTCATTGGACCAAAGAGATCCATATGTAAGAGATATAAACATCTCACAGCATCTTTATTTTCAATGTTACTAAAGCTGGATCAAGTCTGCTTGCCCTTTTGACAAGCTGAGGATATTCCATCTGTAATACACTTAACTTGAGGACCATTCCTCACTAACTCTTTGCTAAAGAGTTTGCCAATTGTCTTGTAATTTAGATGGGCTAGCCTCTTGTGCCATTTGACACAATGAGAGACTTTGTCATCAGCTACAAGACACACTGGAGAACCATTGTTCTCAACCATAATGTCTAGGCAATAGACATTCCTCTTTCTATAACCTGTCAAAATGATCTCTTGATCATTTGACCTCTTAATATGACAACCATTCTTAACAAATGAGATGTCATATCCTACATCAATTAATTGACTTATACTAATTAGGTTGTGTTTCAAACCTTTAACATAAGCCACTTGAGTAATGGTAACTAAGTTACTAGAAATGTTACCAAACCATTTGATCATTCCTTTTTCAGAACCACCAAAGGTGACTTTTGGACCATCCTTGATAGGTGTGTAGTCCTTTAGTAATCCCCTTGTTCCAGTCATATGTTTGGAACATCCACTGTCCAAGTACCATATTGGGCATGGCCACTTGGACTCACCTGCAAAACATATTAGTGAACCTTAGAACCCAAAGAATTCTTGGGTCCTTCGTACTGGTTAGTTTGCTTCCTAACAAAGCTACCTGTAGGTTTTCCAACAAGCAGTTTGCTACTCACTCTGGCACTTGCATCGTGCCAACAGTCCATGGCAAAGTGTCCTACCTTGCCACAGCACCAACACTCAAACTTATTATACCTTTGCTTAGGTACATTCTTAGCTGTTTTATTTACAGCTGGCTTGTTGAGAGGTGGGGCTTTTCCATTGGACTTGGACTGAACAGTCCTGCTGGTTTAGTAAACCCCAGTCCAGCTTTCCCTTTTTGATGAACAAATTCATCAATTAAGGGTAGAACTGACTTTGGTTCAGAAAACCTAGCAACTAAATCTCTCTCCTTCTGAAGACTAATCTCCAGACTTTTGATTTGATCATTCTTAAATGATATAGTCCCCATCTGAATCACAGTTATGTGCTTCAGTCTGGCTATTTCATTTAGCTTTTGATCAAGCATCTTCTCAAAATCAGTTGCAGCAACTTTGAGATTAGCAATTTCCTTTGCCTGACTCTTGGCTAGGGACTTGCTCTTCTTATAAGCTTGCAACAGAACTTTATATTCTTCTAACAATTGATGAATATCCTCTTCAGACTCAGATGCACTCTCATAACTTGATGATGATGAATCTGATTCTGAACTAACACATGAAATTGAACTAAAAGAACAATTTTGTACCTTACTAGGTCCAGGCTGCTCCTGGATTTTGTCACTTTCTGTCAATGCCATCAGTCCTTGCCACTGACTGTCCTCTTGTTCATATATAGAGTTCATGATCTGGATGAACTCTTCTTCTTCTTCCTCAGCAAACAGTCCTATGTATGCTTCAGCATCTGACTCAGTTTCTGATGAAGAAATGTCTGACAGGCTCTTATCCTTTTTGGCAACAAAAGATCTTTCCTTCTTGCCCTTGAATTGAGTCTTTTTCTTATCATTAGACTCCTTCCTTTTCTCTGGACAGTCTGCAATAACATGTCCTTGTCTATTACAGCAATAGCATACTATTTTTGATAGAGTTACTTTGCATGACTTGGTCTTTTTCCTGTCTTTTTTTGATGACTTTTTGTTCTGATAATAGTCATCTTTACTCTGTGAAGTAGATGTCTTTGTCCTCCACTGTTTCTTCTTTAAGAACTTCTGAAAATGTCTTGTGAAGGCAGCAAAGTCCTCATCACTTTCACTGCTTTCAGACTTTCTGCTTGGTGACTCATCTGACTCAGTTTCAGCTACTTTTGGTGGTGGAGTTAGTGACTTACTTCTGTACTTTCTGGTGGCTTCTATTTTAAATGCCACTGTCATTTCCTTATGTTCACTTCTTGTAGTCTTCTCCTCTTCTTTCCTCACCATCAATTGCAATTCATAGGATAGCAATTTTCCAAACAAGGTTGGAGGAGGAATTTCTGCTAACTTTGTCATTTCCCTTATGGCACAGATCTTGGTGTCCCAATATTTTGTTAGGGACCTTAGAAACTTATCATTAAGCTCATAATTACTAAACTCTCTGCCATAGGACATAAGCTCATTCACAATCCTATAGAACTTCTTATAGCATTCAGTTATGCTATCAGATCTACCTTGTCTAAAACTTTCATATTCTTGGTTGAGCAAAGATTTTATGTCTTGCCTCACTTCTTCAGAACCCTCCATATACACTATCAAGGTATCCCACATCTCCTTGGATGTCTTACAGTGTATCAAATTCTGAAAGGTAGCATCATCTATAGCACTCACAATGATGTTCTGATCCCTCTTGTCCATTGTGGCTAGAACTATCTCATCCTTTGTCATTTCAGAGAAATACTTAGGTGTTCTCTGAGTTGCATCTAAGACTGAAACCTTCATGGGCACATATGACCCTTCTTTTACTGTGATATATATTCTAGGGTCTGAGGCTTCCATAAAAAGTCTCACCCTTTCCTTCCAGATGCCAAAGATCTCTTTTCTACATATGGGTAGCTTCATGGATCCCAATTCCTTATGATTCTCAGTGGAACCCATGGTTCTTGATTTTCTTGATTCTGTAATTTTACTTAGACTGAATCTGCCAACAGGATCTACTCAGACAGTTATGTCCTTTTTTTTGAGTAACCTCCCTCTGATACTACTTGAAAGATATTATACCTAATCACCTAGAGGGGGGGTGAATAGGTGACTTAAATCTTTTTAACTTTTTAGGCAGAATTCAGAAATTATTTCAGAGTTATATCTACTTTTACACAACAATCAAATAGCAATCACAGAATATCACAAGCACACAGTAGACACACAGATTTATAGTGGTTCCCCAAGGTTTGGGTACATCCAGTTTCCCCCTTCGCCTATCTAGTAGTGTACTAGATTCGGCCAAACTCCTCCACTATCTCAGATTCTCAGATCATATACTCAGAACCACAATCAGATTCCTACAGCTCAGGCCCAATGCCCTACAACTCAGCTTCTTCACAAAGCCTACACTCAGCTTCTTCACAAAGCCTACACTCAGCCACCAAGGCCTACACTCAGCCACAACAGGACTACACCCAGAGATTCAAATCTCCTACACTCAGGCACTCAAGCCCTACACTCGGCCTTTATAATTACAGGCTTACAAACTCAGATCCCAAAGGATTCTACAAGAAAATATGAATACAAAAATTCATACTCTATAACTCAGAGAAAAGAGAGAAGAGTTGTGAGTTTCTTGATGAGTTCTTGGAAGAACTCAGCTGAAATCAACATGACTTGGATTTCTTCAAAGCTTCTTGAATGTAGAACACAATAAGATTGATCTCCTCTGCAGTTGACCCTGGATCTCTGCTACTTAAGATTCAGAACAAAATCTGAACCCTTCTTCTCAGCCTGGTTCCAACGGCTGACTTCTTGGATGGAGCTCTCTCTCTCTCCAACTACTTAGATCTTCATTAGATTCTTCAATGAATAGCTAGATCTTCTTCTTGTGAATGAACTTGATCTGTTGATCTTGTAATCAATCTTCTTCTGTAGACAGTATAAGCCAATTTAAAGGCCTTCTTCATGGTAACCAGCTGGTCCGGTTCATAACTGATTTCTGACAACTCTGACAGGTGCAGTAGACCGGTTGGAATGGCAGCTGTCAAGTCATCCAGTCAGTTCCTGAAAATTCTGTAACTGTCTGAAAGTGTCGAGACTGTCTGTTTTTAAGTGTCGACACTTATAGACCAAGTGTCGACACAAGTTGACTAAGTGTCGACACTAGCCTTCAAGGTGTCGACACAACTCCTTGTGTTGTTGATTCTATATTTCGACACTGCTTCTTCTTCATGTGTCGACACTGATAATGTGTGTCGACACAAGTCCTTGTTCTTCAGCATTTTGTTGAATTCTTGTAAGTGTCGACACAACTCCTTTGTGTCGACACATCTTCATGTGTTGAACTTGTTAAGTGTCAACACATCTTCCTGATGTCGACACATGCCTTCTGTGTTGATACTTTCTGAGTGTCGACACTGCTCCTTGTGTCGACACATTCTTCCTTGTGTTGAGACTCTGGCTGAGTGTCTACACATCTCCTTAGTGTCGACACTTGTACTTAGAATTTTGCTGATCTTTGCTAAGTGTCTACACAGCTCCTTGTGTCGACACTTTCTTCAAGTGTTGAGTCTTCTGCTTAGTGTCGACACATTCTTTCTTATGTCGACACTTTCTTCAAGTGTTGACTCTTCTGCTGTGTGTCGACACATTACTCTGGGTGTCGACACTTACACTTAGACTCTGCTGACTTTTGCTGAGTGTCGACACTGCCTCCAAGTGTTGACACTTTCTGATGTAGACACAGTTTCACTGGGTGTCGACAAAACTGCTAAGTGTCGACACAGCTTTACTGCACTTTTCTTCATTGAGTGTCGACACAGCTCCTTGTGTCGACACTTCCTGTCTGGTGTCGACTCTGCATCCCTGGTGTCGACAAAAATACTCCAAGTGTCGACACTGCTTGTCTAGGTGTCGACACAAGTCTTCTTAAGTGTCGACACTTTCCCTCTGCGTGTAGACAAATGGACTTAGAAACTTTTTCTTCTTTCCTGCAAATACTTAACCTGCACAAGTAAACTCAAAACACATCAAATACATTTTGATGTATATCATTGAGTTGGGTGAGGCTTCTTCAAATCAGGTACATTAGAACCAATGTACCCAACAATATTGTTATACATCATATTGAGTATTTGTTATATATGGTGTATATCATTGACTAAGGGTTATGACTTCTCCAAATAGGGGGAGATTGTTGGGTACATTGGAATATATGTACCAGATTTGAAGAAGCCTCACCCTACTCAATGATATACATCAAGGTGTATTTGATGTGCTTTGAGTTTATTTGTGTAGGTTAAGTAATTGCAGGATTGCAGGAAAAGTTTCTAAGTCCATGTGTCGACACCTAGAAGAAAAGTGTCGACACTTAAGAAGGCTTGTGTAGACACCTAGAGAAGCTGTGTCGACACTTGGAGTAATTGTGTCGACACCAGGAAGGCAGATTCGACACCAGAAGAAATGTGTCGACACATACAGGCAGTGTCGACACACAGTGAAGAATTGTCTACATAATCAGTGTAGACACTTAGAAGCAGTGTCGACATCCAGAGAAACTTTGTCAACATTAAAAGTGTCGACACCAGGAGGCTATGTCGACACTCAGCGAACTTCAACAATGTTTAAGTACATGTGTCGACACAAAGGAGATGTGTCGACGCTCAGCAAAGTTTCAACACATGAAGAATGTGTCGACACAAGGAGATGTGTCAACACTCAGCAAAGTTTCAACACATGAAGGCATGTGTCGACATAAAGAAGATGTGTCGACACTTAGCAAGTTTCAACACAAGATGTTGTGTCTACACAAAGGAGTTCTGTCGACACACAGCAGAAATCAACTAAGTATTGAAGAAGAAGTACTTGTGTTGACACACTCAATCAGTGTCGACACATTCAATAGAAGGCTTGTGTCGACACACAGGATCAGTGTCGACACATTCTGAAGAAGCAGTGTCGAGAAGCTGTTACAACAACACAAGGAGTTGTGTCGATACCATCAAGGCTAGTATCGACACTTAGTCTACTTGTGTCGACACTTAGTCTATTTGTGTCGACACATAAAGACTATCTGTCTCGACACTTTCAGACAGTGACAGAGATTTCAAGAAGTGACTGGATGACTTGACAGTTGCCATTTCAACCGGTCAACTGCAACTGTCAGAGCTGTCAGAAGGTTATTAGAAATCGGATCAGCCGGTTACCTTGGAGGAAGACTATTTATAGACCTTTCTCCTTCGACAGAAACAAAAAAAGTGATCAATGAATTGAAATACAACACAATAAGAAGAAGACCTTCAAGAGAAGATCTAAGAAGTTGGAGAGAGAGAGAGAGAGCTCCTTCTAAGAAGAACAGCTGTTGAACCAGGCTGAAAAGTAAGTTTCAAATTGAGATCTGATTCTCAAGACATAAGTTGATTGAAGATCATCTTCAGAGGAGACACAACCCCACTGTGTTCTAATTCAAGAAGCTTTGAAGAAATCCAAGGGAGGTTGATCTCTACAAAGTTCTTTCAAGAACTCATCAAGAAGCCAGTCAACTCATCTCTCTCTTTCAGAGTTATGGTTATATACTTTGTAAACTTTATTTTCTGTAGGATTCTAAGGGATCTGAGCTGTAAGCCTATTTTATAAAGGCTGAGGTAGTGCTATTGTGCCTGAGTGTAGGAGATTTTATTCTCTGAGTGTAGGCCTTAATTCTAGGCAGAGGTAAGGCTGTTTAGCCTGAGTGTAGGTCTTGGTGAAGACTGAGTGGTAAGGCTTTGTGCCTGAGTTGTAGGAGTGGGGACACTCTGAGCTGTAGGAACCTGTTTGGAGTTCTGAGTTGTAAGATCTGAGGATCTGAGAAGAAGTGGAGAAGTTAGGCCAAATCTAGTACACTACTAGATAGGAGAAGGGGGAAAGTGGATGTACCCAGACCTTGGGGAACCACTATAAAAATCTGTGTGTACTCTGTGTGTGATTAATTCTGTGATTGTTGTATTATTTATGCTGAATTGCTGTAGAGGATTGCAAATACAGGTCTTATCATTCAGTCTTCGGCCTGTAATTTTAAAAAGATTAAGTTCACCTATTCAGCCCCCCCCCCCCTAGGTGATTAGGTACTATTTCTTTCAAAGGATTTGAGGGATTCAGGACAGGTTGGTCCCGCGAGCTGAAGGCTCAAGATGAAATACTTGCATGTGCATAAACTTAGTGGCGGGTCATGCGGTACTGGCCGATCGTCACACCGATTGCAGTACGGTGAACCAGGTAGGTGTGAGGGTTTGAGGGGCCAGTGGGTTGTTTTACACTGCGGTATGGAGGACGATCCCCGATAACTCACACCCAACCTAACAAGACTGACGGGTTGTTAGAAAAGTACGTATGCATGGGTTCTAGAGTGCACCTTGGACGTGTACAGAGTCGTATAAGAGGGGTCTAAGGTCTGGTAGTGTGCATACCTTCCTAGAAGTGGAGATTCCCACTCCGCTGCTGCCGTAGCCACAACGTTGGTACCCGGGAGTGAAGCTAGCTCTCAAAAAGTAGGAACTAAAGGTCTGTGATCACAGAGTCATTGTGTGTCAGTTGCACTTGCCTGTTGCATAAATTGTATCATAAACATTCATTCATATTAGGTCATATGCTTCATAGATCCTTATCATATAAATTAGTATGGGCTCTTTTATATGATAAGTTAAATTTCCTGGAAACCTTAACTTATAAATTTGTATAGGCATTTTTATAAGTTAAGTTACGTTTGTGATGGTAGTGTAGTGGTAGCATAGTTTTACTTTCCTGTTCTTACTTTCAGTTCTTTACTTACTTGTATTGTACATGCTTTTACTTTGTGCTATATACATAGAATTGCTAGTGTAGATTTACTGCTCACACTCTTACTTGGTAGCCTAGTTTCCCTTGTCACCTGATTCCTTTTGTTACCCCTTGATTGTCCTCTGATTCGTCCTCTGCACGATGCCTAGGAGTTGCGAGGCGAGGTGCGAATGAAACGACTTAGTCTTTTTGACTAATGGTCGGTGACCAAACTATTTTTAAGAGCTCGAGGAGATAGAGCACCGGCACGACCGGCAGGACGAGGTGACAGGGCGTGAGTAGTTGATACCACCTACTTTTACTACTACAGCGGTACCTCAGGTGGGATGAGTACGAGATTAGTTGATTAGCTTCCACTATTTGATGGTTGTGAGGAGAGTTATTCAAATGATGTACTGGGCATAAGCCCTTATTACTCTTCATATTTTTGTACTCATTGTGGACTGTGTACTCTTTCATTCGTATATAAATGAGTTGTTCTGTGACCGTGGAGTAGTTGTGTTGTACTCTGATATGTATTACTTCTATTTCTCATTTTGGCCAAACAAGTTATGATTGTACTAGCCGGCAGAATCGGCGTGCTGTGGTGTCGACTAACCCATGCATTAGTGACACCGTAAGACAACAGTTCTGGGCATAAGACCGGGAGCCTCCTTGGTAAGGGGAGGGATCATACACGATGTGTGTAACTTTGGACCCTTTTTCATGCTTTTTGAACTCTTAATTTTGAACAATATCTATATAACTATTAATATAGGTACTTGGTCCACCTTAAGGACGGTAAGAAAAGGACTTTTGAGAGATGACCCAATGCTGCTGCTTGCTTTAAATTTGTGCAATTTAGTTGTTGTGCCTCATTTTGTATAGCTTTTTGTGGTTGGAGATATTATATTTTGCATGTGGAATCTGTTTAGGCCGTGGTCTGTTTGTTGAAGTTTAACGCCAATCTTCTTGTATGCTCATTTGGTGAGCATGGGTAATTTCTCCCCAAACTTTCATTTATTTAATTTTATTGCAAATCATGGATATATTGTTTAGTATAAGTCTGGTGGGGGAAAGTTTCGCGAGTCAACTTTGCGCATGCACTTGCATACCACAAGAGTATTTTCATTTTCAGTTTTTATTTTATCATGACAACATTGTGTACCTATACCTAATGAGCGCGCACTTAAGCACGTGCCCGAACCAAGTTTAATTTATTTCTTTTGTGTTAACTTTAAGACAGTGGTGCTGGCATAGGATTTTAGGATAGGGTAGTGTGAAACTCGTGCAGTGCTCCTAATCGAGGACTTATGATGTACAGAAATAGTATAGATTTAATTTTTCTTTATGCTCGTAGATTTATA
Organism: Platanthera guangdongensis; assembly: GCA_039583875.1. Lineage (NCBI taxonomy): Eukaryota > Viridiplantae > Streptophyta > Magnoliopsida > Asparagales > Orchidaceae > Platanthera > Platanthera guangdongensis. Next base: position 162,913,647 of record CM077152.1, on the reverse strand, counting down.
CTTTTCTGCATTTGTAAATAATGTTTGTACTACTCAAAACTGTGGAATCTGGAGCAATCGATCGATAGTGTGAGAATGTGTGTAGCCGCCACTAGCCTAGTATTGCTCGAGTCGGGAGGAAGGATCATCTTTCTCGATGGCTAAGAACTTGCCCCAAGCTACTCTCTAAGATTTGGTGCATGGTTAGTCAAGCGTGAGTGTGATGTACGCCATCATTTTGGCCCGGTTCAGCCTTATACCCATTCCTAACGTAATCCTTGTTAGCCTATTTTGAGCCTACCCCTCCTTTTGATTCAGCCCCACTCCGTGTTCACCAAAGCCTAAAAGCCTATCCCAGTAACACGCCCCTTGCTCGAGCTATTAGTATATCACTTCTTGCATTTGATGATGTTGATGAGGTGCTATTTTGTGTTTGCGGGGTGCAGATTTCTTGATTTTGTGGCTAAATGTGATATAAAATAATTTTGAAAAAGAAGAGAAAAAGAGAAAAAGAAAGCAGATTGAAATTAATGAAGAAAAGGTTAAATGAAAATTTCATTTGAGATTTTATGATGGTAGGCGGTGCACGCACCCGTTTGTCATGTCTAAGTCTGGTGGTGTGGATCATCTGTTTGTTTTGCATAGCGAGAGGATTTTTATGTATGAGCTCATTTGGGTTATGCGTAGCCATTGTTTACCTTTTGCATCCTTACCTACGTATACGCCTAAGCCCCATTATCTTCCTAAAGTCCTGAGGATTCACTCTCGAGCCAAACTAGCGCTGTGGAGAGAGTGTGAACGGGTAAGCCTATGGTCCCCAACATTGGTGGATTCCTTTGGAGGTGGTACCGAACCCCGTTCTTTGGCAATTCTCAACTTAGTGGCCAGCCTACTTTCCTCCTATGCATGACCAAACGATTCTCCAGAATTTTAGCTTTGAGTAGCTACAATACTTATTTACACTTGTCGAAATTTATAAACATCGTAGTATAATTAAAAAGTTTATCTATTATATTTTCTGTACCCATGAGTATTTCTTTCTCGCTCTACCTTATTATTGAAATTTCTAAGGCAACTAGCTATTTTCGAGTCTACAGAGAGATGATTTGCTCAGGACGAGCAAATGTTTAAGTCTGGTGGTGTGATGAGTCTGATATTTATAGCGTTTTTCAGACTCATTTGGGCTGGTTTTCTCTTTCGTGAACTGCATTTCAACCGTATATCGGTTATTTTTGCATCGTTCGGTCTTGGCCTATTTTGTGCACTGTTTTGGCCCGTAGGTGTACAATTGCAGATTCTGTTATTGGGGGTATGCACATGGTGCTCCCAGTGGCTCTTTCATGTTGTTTTCTTTGCAATATTTGTTGTTAGGAGCTTGTTAGTTGGTTTTGTTGTGCAGGTGGTGTGTTTCCCCCTAGGCATGAATTCTGTCTTAAGGAAACGCACAGTAGTGTGTTTCTTTCACGCATGGTTTGCGTGAAATCGTGCATTTTAGTCAGCTGGAAGAACGTCGAGCCGAGCTCGATGAATTTCGTCGAGCTGAGTTCGACGATCCTCACGCACGATTGACGCACGGTTTCTTCGAAACCGTGCGCGAAGGAAATGCACGGATTTCCTGTAGCTTCCCAGTTTATTCTGTTCTGTGGTTAATTGTGCAAGTTGTTCACGCACGGGCGGCTGCACCCGTGCGCGAGTAAAATGCACGATTTTCCTGTATGTTTCTATTTTCTAGCACTCTATCGCTACCTGTGTGATGGCCTTCATGCACGGGCAGAACCGCCCGTGCGCGAAGGAAAACACACGGGTCAACGCTTCTCCTTCCTCGTATCTATCCTGAAAGTTAATATCGCACGGTTTGCGCACGGCCGTGCGCCAAACCGTGCGTGACCAATTTTTCTGACTTTTTATTTAAGTTGCAGATTTCCTCTTTCCAAGGATCCAGCTGCGCTTCCCCCGCTATGTTTAGCTCCTCTAAGCGGGAAAACTCGACTCTAGCCGCCATTTTCTCTCTCCTCCTTGGAGAGTTGATCCGGCCACCGTTTCTCCTCGGGAAGCTTGCGATAGTTTCGTCTCCGGCGACCTTCATCTTCTCCGAACTCCAAGCTACCATCCAATCTCTTTATTGCTGCACTTGTGGAGTTCTTTGGTCAGAACTAGCCCAGAGATCATTCACGAAGAAGATGGGACATTCGAAGGAGGTGACAGCCCTTCTTGGTTCCCAGACATCATCCGAAGACCGAGCCCGGACAAGGATTGACAACCCTTGAATCCGTCCGTGAATCTCGGAAGGCCTTCACGCGCTCGGTTGTATTTCTCCTCTCTTCTTGTGGTTTCTTCATTCTGAACTTGTGATAGTGGGATTGTTGCTTGAGAACAATGTTTTTCTTAAGGTTTCAACATGTCTTTATGTTGTTTTGTCTTAATCATTGCTTGTGTTGTTAAGCTTCGGTTTTTACTGTGCTTGTTGTGATTGTGCCGTTTTAGCGATTGCTAGAAGCGTGCATTGTGAGGAGGTGATTGTGACCCTCGCCGTTCGTCCATCGTCCATACTACTCTCCATAGTACTCCACCCAAGCGACGCGGTGACGGCGACCTGCATTAGTTTTCTTATTGTTGTTAAGCTTAGGAAATCAAAACTAAACCGCCTTTGGTTACTTTCCCGCTTGCAATCTCTTTTTCATATAGCAAAATCACACTCCCTACTTGCACTGCTCGAGAGATCGATATCTGGGGATTAAACTCCTCGGTTTTATTATTTGACAGCGATCGGTACACTTGCCGAGAGTGCATCAATCGTTTCGTTGTACTCGAGTGATCATTTCGTTGTACTCGAGTGATCGTTTCAGTGTACTCGAGTGATCGTTTCACTGTACTCGAGTGATCGTTTCACTGTACTCGAGTGATTGTTGCAGTTTGCATTTGGGCGCCTTTTTGAGGGTCAAAACGACATTGTATAAAAATGGTTAACATGAAATTTGTTCGTCTCGACGAGATCTACAACATTCATGTTGGGCACGTTTCGATTTGAAGCCATCCTAAACCTCCATTTTTGTTTTCCGCGCACCCGATGGTAAATTGTCTGTTATTAGACAAAACATTTTATAATTATATATATATATACTCTTATATAGAGAAAAAACTTCATCTTCTCCAAAATTCTGAACCGATCCAGAGAGACGTAGGCATGAGAGAGGAAGCCGTTCGTGAATCTTCCGGTGGCCGCCGACGGTGCTCCGATGCTCGAAATCTTCAACCGAATATAGATCTGGAAAGCTCTCGTCGAGAGCTATGCCATCGAGGTAAAACTTCTCCCGTTTCTTGATATTTCTCGTTAGGGATTTTCGTCCCTAACATCTATTTTGGCCATTTTTGTTTATATTTCAACTTCCCACATCTTCTTTTGCCCCGATCTGCGACGTAGAGTGATTTGGAGGATTTTTTTTGGTAAAACCATGGCAAGTGGTGGTTCTACTCCCCTCTTCTCTTCTCTCTCACGATCTGTTGCAACTGCTAATTTCATTTGTTATTATCGTAAATTTCTTGTTAAAGTATAGTGCGGCTTAAATCTTTTGTTTATATCAACTTGTTCACAATGTTCTTGTCTAATCTAAGTTTATCCTTGTAAAGTGATTCAAATTTTGATGATATGGTTGTATCTTGCTCATGTTAACCGTTCCTTAATGATTATGTAGGACGCGTTAGAGTTTCATCTACTATTGTAAATCATTCCTAAAGGTTGATCAACCGCTTCTTGAATCTAGAAATGTCAAGTAGAATCTGACGTGCCAAATCTCGAGGTATATGTGGTGATTTTTTGTGGCTTTTCTTGATTGCGAGAGTTAGTGGACGAAACCACATCCACAATGTTTGATTCCTTTATTAGTACCTTGTGTAAGTCTACTAGGTTTTTGGGCATCTGCGGTGTATGGTGGAGAGTATGAGACTCCATCATAGTTATACGGATATTATATTCGTGAGGGTGTGTCCAGTTGAGTGACCACCTCGCCCGTGTTTTTGGGTAGAGTCGACCACAGGGGCCTAATAAAGGTTTTGTACTTCTTTCTTATGTTTTACTCATGTTGTCATCTTATAGCCTCGTGCATCTGGTGTACTCTTGTTGTACGTGACGAATCACGTAAGAGATCTTTTCCTGTTGATGACTTGTTTCATTTTTGTACTTTAATTCAGTGCTTTTGGTCTTGAGTTGGTACCCCTTTTGACCTTTGTTTATTTTGGCTTATTTTATTGCCACCATTTCTACCTTATTGCTGAAGTGTTCTGTCTTTGGAATGCCCCAGGTTCAGAGTAGTAGCGGATAACAGAGCTGGTTTTGGTATTTCTGGGCGGCAGTGTTGTCCGTGGTTGTTGCCTCGTCATAGCGAGCTAGATTGTTATTTATTTTGTTTTACTGGTTTAGACATACTATTCTGTGTGTGGGTTCGTGTTAATTTGTTGACGCCCAAAAAATTGTTATTTTAGATACATGCTAGTTTCTTAGTTTTCCATATGTGAATGTGGATTGCTTGCTCTCTGGGATGATTTATGTTAGAAATGCATGTTAGGTATTTTCAAGAATAAAATCTACTACGATTACTTCATGCATTGCATAATTTAAAACTCTAACTTGTTATATTAAGCGACCGTAAAACCTATCTTTACTACTATTATAAATTTAGAGTCTTGTATAGTATGAGTTGTTCTATGGGGATGTTGATACTCATGTAGGATGTTGGAGTCAATCTAAGCAAGTATCTTCCACAGCGTATAATTATATTTTGATCCGTGGACTAGATAAGCCACTAAGCAGAGGAATACGGCTAACTATTGCACTTAAACTGATTTCACCTTAGAATAACTTAAAGAATCTTTCTTCATGATTAAGTAGGTGTTTGCCTGAGCGTCCGCAGTTATTCCATGCTAGCGTGGCATCATGATGCACATTTTCCATTACTCTGATAAGTTATTATATGCGGTGAAAATGTGGGTTGTGACGGTTGGTATCAGAGGGAGGTTGCTTGACAATTGGTCGGGAAACTTTCCCTTGTTAGTGTTAGTTGTTTAGTGACATTTCATACACACAATGATGTGTCATCAGTAAGTCTTACCCAAAGGATAGTCACTACACTCATAGCATGATAAGAAGTATACAGGGCATATTATGTAGTATAGGATGCATAATATGTGTTTGTATATGGATCCAACATAGGAGGCAATATATGACGGTTATGTAGTATGAGATGCATAACTACCATCACATGGGTGCCAATTAGCATGTTTTCTTTTCTCATTGCATGCGATGTTATGTAGTATGAGATGCATAACATTTTATGTGTACGCCGCTCATGCATATGGCCTTTCTAGAATGCATAACACTACATACATTGCATATCATCGCATAATCACGCATGCTAAGTTAAGATTTACATGATGACACATGTACACACATGATTTTAAATAAGAATAGAGAAAACATGCATCCATGTCATAAACACAAGAGTCAATAGGATGATAGGATATCATCCTAAGTAGGACATAACATCATTATAAAATCCCAGAGCAAGTTGCAGCGTATGTAAGTGTCTTTTAAGTATGGTCTGAACTAGTCGTGTGGCTTTGTTGTAAGCTAGGATTTTGATGAGTTGTCCGTTTGCTCTTTAGAAATACCGCAAAGTGTCCTGCGACGAGGTCGACTCCCAGTCAGAGGGTGAGTCATCAGGTGCGCAAATTGATGCGATTATCGAGAGTCGGCGTCAGAGCAATGAGGCTCTGTGGAGATAATTAGTTGAGATGCAATTGCAAATTGAGTCTTTGTTGTCTGCCACTCCTGCGCAGCAACCTTTATTGCAAAATCATGGCTTGGGCCAAGCCGTGCCCGATACCCCTGCTCCTCTAGTGCCCCGATGACGATACCACCTGAAATGAATTTCATATCTCACTTCCAACGGTTAGGATCTCCCACCTATGATGAGAGTGCTGACTTTATGATTTTAGATGATTGGATCATCTCCATCGAGGAGATGTTTTCATATTTCGGAATTCAAGAAGCCTAGAAGGTGATGATTGTAGCCTATCAGTTAAAAGGCCTGACAAAGAGTTGGTGGATTCGGGAAAGAGAGAGTCTGAAGGAAGGCCGTTCTTTGGAATCTTTTAAGAAGATGTTGTTGAAGAAGTTTCTACCCTCGATCGAGCAGGACCGCCTGATGAATAACTTCCTGCATCTGAAGCAGAGACAGCTTACCGTCTGCGAGTACGAGATTGAGTTTAGCAAATTGAGTATGTTTGCTCCTGATTTGGTAGCTTCTGAGGAGGGTAGAGTGAAGCATTTCCTCGGAGGATTAAGAAGGGATCTCCAGCAATGGGCATGCACTTATTGAGTCGAAAGCTATGCTGAAGTAGTGGAAGCCACTTTGAAGGTCAAGGCGATCGAGAACACCAAGAATCGAGGTGCTGCGGCGAGAAAATAGAAAAGGAAAGGTGTTGAGGAGGGTAGCTCCAGGGCATCTGGCACTTCTTCTAAGAAGAAAAGTATGGAAGTGTGTAGCTTCTGTGGTCGTCCTGGCCACCCTTACGAAAGGTGTTTCAAGAGAACTGCCACCCTGAAGTAGTAGTAGGAGCATACCATCCAAGGTGCACCCAAGGGAGAACTAGTGTGCTCGTTCTATGCAAGGAAGGGTCATGATGTGATTCATTGCTTGATGAAAGAAAGGACTACTTCAAGTGCGGGCAGAAGGGACACCAGAAATCTTCATGCCCCAAGGCTCAGTCTCCACTGCAGCCTGCCCCGCTTTGAGCTATGCCGCAGCCACCAAACTTGGATAAAGGAGAAGGAAAGTTGAACGTGATGACCAGCGAGGAAGCTCAAACTCTATGCAAGTGATATCAGGTTAGCCCCAGTGTAATTTATCTTTATTATTTATCATTGTTGCATAGTTATCATTCGTTTAGTTATGTATGTTACGATTTTAGGGGAGTTTAAGGTGCAGAATAGGTGGATGTGCGTTCTTTTTGATTCGGGTGCCACCCATTCCTTTGTGGCCCGGTGGTTTGATGATGAACATCGCCTGGATGTGGATCAATTAAGAGACTACTTAAATGTCAAGCTTCCATCCGGTGATTTAGTGATATCTACTTAAGGAGTTCTGAGGTGCCCTATTCGTCTAGGTGATTTCCGAGCTTTTGCGGATTTGATGGTGTTAGAAATGGCAGATTTCGACGTGATTTTGGGCATGGACTGGCTGTCCAGGTATGATGCGGTCATCCAGTGTAAGGCAAAGAGACTGGACCTCAGGATGGACAATGGCCAACCTATGAGCGTCTATGGATTTCAGGACAATGTTTCCCCTATTATTTCTATTGTATGTGCATCTCGTGCTATAGAGTCTGGTTGCGAGGCATTTTTGGTTTCTATTTCTGCTTTGGAAACTGCTTTTGTTACGTCACGTCTTGAGGATGTCTCAGTGGTGCGAGAATTTCCATATGTATTTCCTGATAGTCTTCCAGGACTTCCTCCTGAAAGGGAGATAGAGTTTGTGATAGATCTCGAGCCAGGTACTCATCCTATTACCAAAGAACCGTACTGTATGGCTCCGTGTGAGTTGGATGAGTCGCATACTTAGCTCGATGAGTTGCTGAGGTGTGGTTTTATTAGACCAAGTTCTTCTCTGGGGGGTGCTCATGTTTTGTTCGTCAAGAATAAAGATGGATCAATGAGGCTTTGCATCGATTACAAAGAATTAAATAAGGTGACCATTAAGAATAGATATCCCATGCCACAGATTGATGATCTGTTCGATCAGTTGCATGGTAGCTCGGTATTTTTAAAGATCAATCTTCGCTCAGGCTACCACCAGTTGAGAATTTATGAGGCAGATATTCCACGAACCGCTTTCCATTCACGGCATGGACATTATGAGTTTTTGCTCATGTCTTTCGGTTTAACCAATGCACCCTCTGCTTTCATGGATTTGATGAATAGGGTGTTTAAGGATTTCTTGGATCGATTTGTTATTGTGTTCATAGATGATGTCTTGGTGTATTCCCGCAATGTTGAGGAGCATAGTCAGCATTGTGTTTAGTTTTGTCGACCATGAGGGAGCATAAGTTATTTGCGAAGCTGAGCAAGTGTGAGTTCTGGCTACCTCAGGTGTCCTTTCTGGGTCATGTTGTAAGTAAGGATGGTATTTCTATAAACCCGACCAAGATTTCTGCTGTGATGGAATGGGAGAGACCTTCTACACATAACGAGATTAGGAGCTTTTTAGGCCTAACTGGCTATTACAGAAGATTCGTGGAAGGGTTTTCGGGGTTGTATGCTCCTCTAACTAGACTTACTCGGAAGAATACTACATTCATTTGGAGTGATAAGTGTGAAGAGGCCTTCAAAGAACTGAAGGAGAAATTATGTACTTCTCCAATTTTAACCATACCAACTGAAGAATTTGAGTATGCTGTGTATGTTGATGCATCACACATCAGACTTGGCTGTGTTTTAATACAAGATGGTAAGGTGATTGCGTATGGATCGAGGCAACTAAAGATTCATGATAGAAACTATCCTACGCACGATTTGGAGTTTGCTGGCATAATTTATGCATTGAAGCTGTGGCGACACTTATTTTATGGCGTATTGTGCAAGATCTATACGGAGCATATGAGTTTGAAGTACGTCTTCACTCAGAAGGAACTAAATCTATGTCAGCGTCAGTGGTTAGAATATGTGGCTGATTATGAAGTGGAAATTTTTTATCATCCAAGAAAGGCTAATATAGTAGCCGATGCTTTGAGTAGAAAGACTGCCAAAATTTTTAATATGTCGGTACAACCCTTAGTAGAAGAATTCTAGTTGATGGACATTGAAGTTGGGTGTCATACTGTGCCTGCTGGTCTAGAAGCAGAAAAACCCTCTTGGATTTCCCTTACTCGAGCACATCAGAAGGATGATCCGGATTTGTCACAACTCCGGAATAGAACTGTGAAGGAAGAGCTACCTGATTTCTCTTTGGATGAGTTCGATACCTTGAGGTATCGGGTTAGATTTTGCATCCCCGCCTTTGGCGATATTCGGGCTAAGATCTATGCTGAAGCTCATGGTTCCAGTGTAGCCTACCACCCTGGTTCCACTAATATGTATAAATATCTAAAGCAAATTGTTTGGTGGTCAGGGATGAAGATTGATATCGCGAAGTTTGTATCGGAATGTTATATGTGTCAGTGTGTTAAGGCTGATCATAGAAGGCCTGGTGGTAAATTGACACCGCTTGGTATTCCAAGTTGGAAATGACAGAGTATTTCAATGAACTTCATCATCGGTCTACCAAAATCTCCCCATGGGCACAGCTCTATTTCAGTGATAGTTGATAGATTGACAAAGTGTGCTCACTTTGTTCCCTTTAAGATTGGGTATTCGATGAAGAAGATAGCTGAGCTATATATTGAAGAAGTCATCAGATTACATGGAGTGCCTGTTAGTATTTTATCAGATCGAGAATCTAGATTTATGTCTCACTTTTGAAAGAGTTTACATGAGGGGTTGGGTACCGATTTAAGGTATTCCACAGCCTATCATCCGCAGAAAAATGGTCAGACAGAAAGGCTAAATCAGATCATAGAAGATATAATCATGTGTTATATTTTGGATCATGGTGGTGCTTGGGACAAACATCTCAGACTCATGGAGTTTGCGTATAATAATAGTTATCAAGAGAGTCTGTAGATGGCCTCGTTTAAGGCCTTATATTGGAGGCGTTTTAGAACTCTTTTGTTTTGGGCTGAAGTTGGTGAGAGACCGTTGCTAGGTCCGGAAGCCCTTGAGGAGATGAATTGTGCCGTGACTCATATTAGAGAAAAGCTCAGTGTGGCTCAAGAGCATAATGAGGCGTATGCTAATCAACGAATAGTCGATCTGGAGTTTGCCATTGGAGACTTGGTTTTTCTGAAGGTTTCTCCGATGTCCGACGTTAAAAGGTTTGGAAGGAACCACAAGTTAAACCCCTGGTACATGGGACATTTTCAGATTCTTGAACGTGTCGGAGTTTCAGCGTATAGGCTGGAGTTGCCTGCTAACTTCCCTGGTGTCCATGATGTGTTCCATGTGAGCCAGTTGTGGAAGTGTGTTCGTAATAATCGTCACGTCCTCAACTCGATGCCCCAGATTCAGCCCAACCTTACATATGTAAAAGAACCTGTTCGTATTCTGGATTCTAAAGAGCGTGTTACGAAGAAAGACAATCCCTATGGTCAAGATTCTTTGGAGAAATCAAGACGTCGAAAGTGCGACGTGGGAATGGAATCGACAATGAGGGAATCTCATCCGCACCACTTCTCTTAGTTTCGGGTATGTATTTATGTTTTCATTCATATTTGATTTTATTGTTTTGGTTTGGTTTTGCAGTTGTGTTAAGTTTCGGGAAGAAACTTCTTTTTAGGGGGAGTGAATGTAACGCCCCCGATTTTTCGATGATTTTATGTGAATGGGCATCGTCATATTTATGAGGTTGTGGCGTTAGTTTTAACGTCGAGTTAACGACGCAATGTCGTTAAGGCATTTTCGCTTCCGTGCGGTCGAGTTGGCCGAATTCTTGTTGTAGTGGGAAAATTTTGCATTTATAATTTAAGTTATGTAATTTTATACTTGCTCGTCAAGTTTCATCACGATCCGAGCGATATTTGCGCCTCGGCGATTTTCTGAAGTTTTGTGAAATTTATGTACGTCGTAAACTTTAAAAATTTATATCTCAAGGATGGCACGTCGAATTTTGGTTTTGGCTTCTCCGTTGTGTTCGTAGCATCAGTATTCGTCTACGGTGTGAGTTTCGTTTAATTTGGCGTTTGTTTAGGCCTCCGTTTTGTACTTGTGTTTTCTTATTCAAAAATATATAAATGTGATTATTTTAATATATTAGAGTACTATTCAAAAATTTCTTTTACTATTCATTTATATAGTTTAATTTTTTGGATATTTTTGCAAAATCTATTATTCACGCAAATAAATTGTCTGATACTCGAGTGAATGTTTCATTGTACTCGAGTGATCGTTTCATTGTACTCGAGTGAACATTTCATTGTACTCGAGTGATCGTTTCATTGTACTCGAGTGAATGTTTTATTGTACTCGAGTGAACGTTTCATTATACTCGAGTGAACATTTCATTCTACTCGAGTGAACGTTTCAATGGACTCGAGTGAACGTTTCATTGTACTCGAGTGAACGTTTCATTGTAGTCGAGTGAACATTTCATTGTACTAGAGTGAACGTTTCAGTGTACTTGAGTGAACGTTTCATTGTACTCGAGTGATCGTTTCACAGTACTCGAGTGATCATTTCACTATACTTGAGTGATCGGTTTGTTGTACTCGAGTGATCGTTTCAATGTACTCGAGTGATCGTTTCACTGTACTCGAGTGATCGTTTCACTGTACTCGAGTGATCGTTGCGGTTTGCGTTCGTGCGCCTTTTTGATGGTAAAAACGACGTTGTATAGAAAAATGGTTAACATGAAATTTTTTCGTCTCGATGAGATCTACAATGTTCATGTTGGGTACTTTTCGATTTGAAGCTATCCTAAAACTCTATTTTCATTTTCCGCACACCCGCTCGTAAATAGTCCGTTTTTAGACAAAACGTTTTATAATCAGACACACACACACACACACACACACACACACACATATATATATATATATATATATATATATATATACTCTTATACAGAGAAAAAACTTCATCTACTCCAAAATTTTGAACAGATCCAGAGAGACGTAGGCGTGAGAGAGGAAGCCGTTCGTGAATCTTTCGGTGGCCGCCGACGCTGCTCCGGTGCTCGAAATCTTCAACCGAATATAGATCTCGAAAGCTCTCGTCGAGAGCTACGCCATTGTGGTAAAACTTCTCCCGTTTCTTGAGTTTTCTCGTTAGGGATTTTCGGCCCTAACCTCTATTTTGGCCATTTTTGTTTAGATTTCAACTTCCCCCATCTTTTGCCCGATCTGCGGCATGAAGTAATTTGGAGGATTTTTTTGGTAAAACCAAGGCAAGTGGTGGTTCTACTCCCCTCTTCTTTTCTTTCTCATGATCTGTTGCTAATCCTAATTTGATTTGTTATTATCGTAAATTTATTGTTAAAGTATAGTGCGGCCTAAATCTTTTGTCTATATCAACTTGTTCACAATCCTCTTGTTTATTCTAAGTTTAACCTTGTAAAGTGATTCATATTTTGATGATATGGTTGTATCTTGCTCACGTTAATCTATTGGATCCCTAGTTTGATTTGGGCTAGGTTCGCTAACTTAGGATGATGTGACCCAACATGTATAGCCATGGTCAAAGTTGTGTCCTAGAGTCTAGGCCAAGTCCTAAGAGTCAACATCATATGGACAAGCCAACATCAGACTGCCAGAGCCTCAAGACATAGAGTTTTCCTAAAGATTCAGAGATTTCTCAAGAGACTAAGTAAAATGAGTTAGACGTTCGCCGAACTCTGGTTAACGATAGATGTTCTCAGCTCGACGATCTTAAAGATATTTTCTCTGAGCTAAGCTCGACGAACTTCAGTCACAGATCGACGATCCTTGGATTCCACCTTCAGAATTCTAAGTCCGGACTGTTATATAGACTCAGGTCGACGAACCTAGTTCTCAGTTCAACGAACTTCATTCTTTGCTCGACGATTCCTAGACCTCCACTTCAACTCTATTGCCAGAGGTTCATCAAATATTTCTAAGTCCAGAATCATTTTCAGCTCGACGACTTCAAGGTTCTCCAGACTTAGCTCGACAAACACTATTCTTTTGGTCGACGAATCTATGGACTATCATAACATTCTGTCGAGACTATGTTCTCCAGTCTCCAGTCGACGAACCCAGTTCTCTGCACGACGAATTCTGGAACAAGAAGACTTATGTCGACACTCAGAGTATATGTCGACATCAACTAAGTCGATACTAGAAGAACTTGTGTCGACACCAAGATCATCAGTCGACATTGTGGAAAGGCTATGTCGACACCACATAGAAGACTTGTGTCGACACACAGGAGTAATTATGTTGATACAGGATATTTGACAACTCCAGAATAATTGTTTAACTCCAGTCAACAAACACATTTCCCAGCTCGACGAATAGGAAAAGATCAAAAGAGACAGCAGTTCGGTTTTCAGCTCGACGATCATGGAACTCAGCTCGACGAACAGAAGCCATCTGTTCGATGAATACATTGTCTTAGCTCGACGAATTCTGCTATCTCTTCGACGATTCCAGACTTAGTTATTTCCGACCTTCTGTCCCCACTCTAATGCGATAATTCTTGAGTAATTAATGCTCTAACATTCTCTGAATGTATCCGTTAGAAGGAGCATTGATTATGGTCTTCTCCAGGATTATTGCTTGCCATTTTTCCACGGGACAGTTGGGGAAATAAATCAACGTCGATTATTCTCAAGGCTGTCAACATTAATTACATATGCATTCAAAATTTCAAAAGACAGAGAAGAAGAGAATAATATGCACATTCAAATACACATAGAGATACACAGACTTACAGAAGAGAATCAACAATAGAAAATAATTGAGAAAGCTTCACACAGAACACAGCTTACAGAGAAGCACATAGAGATTATAGAAAAACATTCAATCTTGCATAATCTGCTCTGTCAAAGAAGAAGCATTTCTCTGATACACAGAAGTTCTTGACTAGAAGCTCATCAGCACTTGAAGAAGAAGAACAACAATACCTATATCAAGAGTCTTCCTTCATCAAGAACACCAGGACACTTCAAAAGGACAACTTCAGTTCAATCTATCAAAGAAGAACCTAAATACTATTACTGGTCAAGGATTTAGTTTGAAGACCTATCACCCTGAAGCTTGGCTCTTAGTTTTCCCTGATCCATTCTACATCTCAGGGGGAGCCTTAAGCTATAATCAATCCATAGTCTTCTCAGTTGTATATTGAGAAAGAGAAGACAAAATCATCTCTCACCCCCACCTCTGTAAAGGGTTGTCATCTCCCTTCAAAAGTGATTCCTTGGTTGCAAGTCTCCTAATCAAAAGACTTGGGTTGGTTTTTGTGCACCTGATCAAAAGCTCATTGGTGTCACGCACCTGATCAAAAACCTGAGTGGATTCCTATCAAGGGTGGTAGAAGAGTGAATGTACCCAAGTTATGGAACCACTATAAAATTCTTGTGTCGACTGGTTACCTCCTTTTTATTTGTTCTTGTTGTACTTGTGCTTTAGATTCATTGCTTGGTAGTTTAGTAATTCTGCACTTTTAATTTACAACAAAAGTTGTAATAGTAGTTAAGAAATTTTTAAGCATAATCTATTCACCCCCCCCCCCCCCCTCTAGAGTATTTCTGATCTAACACTTACTTTCAATTGGTATCAGAGGAGGTTCCTTTGGTCGTACAAGTTAAATCTTGAACCAAAAGATCCCTTATTAGATCTACACATCACTTTATTCTTATTTAAATTATAAACACAGCATGACACAGAACAAGGATTATGCAAGAACTAGACCTCCAGTTTGCAACCTTAATAGGTTTGCCATCTGGAAGGCAAGAATTAGGTTATACATGAATTCCATTGTTGAAGACATCTACAATTACATTTTGACAGGTCCCCCACAGGCATCTACAGCTGTAATATCTTCGAGCAACAATGCAGTCCCACCACCTGTGTAGACTGGAGCTCAGATGAAAGCAAAGATTGTTGATGCCAAAGCCATGAACATATTGGCTCAGACTATGTCAGATGACATCTTTCAGAAGGTGGTTGAGTGTGTAACACCCCCTATCCGTCATATAGCATATAGCATTAGGTCCGGCCGGGGCCCGATGCCATATACCACAGACAGATCAGGTGGTTACTCAATGGAAACCATCCAACCAATCACAACGTCCTACACAGAGCATTCTAGCGGAAGCAGTTTAAATAGTTGCAATTAAAAGAACCCAGCAACAAGCATGAATGTCCACTAATCAAGCCAAAAAGGAATGAAGTACATACACAAGTACTGGCCTTAAGGCCTTATAAATGGTTTACTCATATTACATGTTTTCCATACCACGGCACGCAGGCCGGTCATACATGAACAAAAGCAAGTAAACACTCCAATTAGGCCTTCGAGGGCCGGCTTTGCAATTTGGGCTTTAGCCCGCTATTGACCGCTTGGTCCATCAACACCTGCAAGCACAATCCACCGCACGGTGGCAAACAAAAGAAACGGTCAGCAATGCTGACCAAATTATAACGATCTCGCCCCCAATTCGGGGCGGCGATGCTCATTCCCTGCACTTATTAGCATAACCAAGTAGTGTATAAATATACATTTCATCACAGGCGTAGGCTCACACTGCCAGACACCCCGTGCACTCAGGGCACATTCTCGGTGAACACGGTCAAAGCCCGCCGACTCACCACCATCCCTTTGGATGGCCAAACAATGAGCAATTTGTCTTCCCGGCATGGGTCACGGTAATTTATACCATAGACTTCCGAAGACCCTCATCTATGCCAACGGCTCTAACCGAACAACACAGAACGGGTACTGTTCCATCTAACCCGTGCTCACATCGCAACATTAATTTAAAACATATGTGCAGGTCAAACTTCTGCAAGACCCGTTTCCATCACAAAATCACATAACCCTGTTATGTTCAAGTTGGCTCCCAGGCCACCAAGTTGGCAAGATCACGCATCCGCCTAGTTTTCCGGGTGCACCATATGGTTAATCCCCAAGGTTCCCTGTTGCAATCTACCACATAGAAAACCCGAAAAACAAACATTCGCACGGAGTCTTCTCCGGCATTTATGCAATGTAACATCACTGATCCAGACCAACATGTCCGGATAGGCTTCACACATCATGCCTATGTTCGTTCTCGATTATGGACTCTACACAATGGAGACTTCACATATCTACCCGAAGGAACGCCTCAAACTCACCGCAAACTCGCGAGAGCGGGCTTCCTATGCAAAAGAAGTAGAGCTTCACATGCTCAAGTAGAGAATCGTTACCCTAGCATTCTTCCTTAGCGCCATGGAAATGTAAGCGGATGAAAAGCACCGCACTCTCTTTGCATTCGTAGATCCGAAGTCGGCTCGCGATTTGGAGCTCTGAAACTCCTCCAACGACTGGATCTAGAATTCTTCCTCCTCCTTTGCTCTCCCCTCTCTCTAAGATTTAGACAGAGAACTTACGGTAGAATAATAAGGGTTTTGAAACCCTGTACTCGGGTATAACTGTTGGGTACATTGGAAAATATGTACCAGATTTGAAGAAGCCTCACCCTACTCAATGATATACATCAAGGTGTATTTGATGTGCTTTGAGTTTATATGTGTAGGTTAAGTAATTGCAGGAAATGCAGAAAAGTTTCTAAGTCCATGTGTCGACACCTAGAGGTGAAGTGTCGACACTTATGAAGGCTTGTGTCGACACCTAGAGAAGCTGTGTCGACACTTGGAGTAATTGTGTCGACACCAGGAAAGGCGGAGTCGACACCAGAAGAAATGTGTCGAAACATACAGGTAGTGTCGACACACTGTGAAAAATTGTCAACATAATCTGTGTCGACACTTAGAGGCAGTGTCGACACTCAGAGAAGCTTTGTCGACATCAAATGTGTCGACACCAGGAGGCTGTGTCGACACTCAGCAAGCTTCAACAAAGTTAAAGTACTTGTGTCGACACAAAGGAGATTTGTTGACACTCAGCAAGTTTCAACACATGAAGGCATGTGTAGACACAAAGGAGATGTGTCGACACTCAGGAAGTTTCAACACATAAAGGCATGTGTCGACACAAAGAGATGTTTCGACACTCAGCAAGTTTCAACACATTAAGGCATGTGTCGACACAAAGGAGATGTGTCGACACTCAGTAAGTATCAACAACAAAAGAAGATGTTTCATCACAAAGGAGATGTGTCGACACACAGCAGAATTCAGCTAAGTGTTAAAGAAGAAGTATTTGTGTCGACACACTCAATCAGTGTCGACACATTCTACAGAAGGTTTGTGTCGACACACAGAATCAGTGTCGACACATTCTGAAGAAGCAGTGTCGAGAAGCTGTTGCAACAACACAAGGAGTTGTGTCGACACCATCAAGGCTAGTGTCGACACTTACTTCACTTGTGTCGAGACTTGTTCTATTTGTGTCGACACATAATGAAGATCAGTCTCGACACTTTCAGACAGAGACAGTATTTTCAAGAAGTGACTGGATGACTTGACAGCTGCCATTTCAACCAGTCTACTGCAACTGTCAGAGCTGTCAGAAGTTTGTTATAAACCAGGCCATCCGATTACCTTGGAGGAAGACTATATAAAGACCTTTCTCCTTCAACATAGTAGATCTATCTTTGGATTCAAGAGAGAACACAATTAAAGAATTAATCAGGAGATTAAGAAGATCAATACAGATCCAGAGAAAACTGTAAATCAGTATTTTGAAGAAACTTCAGATTTACTTGAAGAGAGAGAACTCCAGTAATTGAAGTCAAGAAAGAGACTTGTTAATCAAATCTCTTAAGAAGCAGATTCTGAACCAGACTGCAAAGTAGGATCCAAATTTATTTCTCTATCCTAAGAAGGAAGTTTCCAGCCGGTCTACTTCAAGAAGATCATCTTTACTGAGTTCAGACTCAAGAAGCCTTGAAGAAAGCAAAGACAAAGTTGATCTCAGGAATCAGTGCTATCAAGAACTGATCAAGAAGGTTGCCCTCTTAATTCTCTCAAACTGAGTGGTGATCTAAAAACATTTTATTACCTTTTTGTAGGATCCTAAGGGATCTGAGTTGTAAACCTAAATCTATAAAGGCTGAGGTAGGGCTTTTGAGCCTGAGTGTAGGAGAATCAATTCTCTGAGTGTAGGCCTTGTTGAAGGCTGAGGTAGGGATGTTAGCCTGAGTGTAGGTCTTGTTGAAGACTGAGTGGTAGGGCTTTGTGCCTGCGTTGTAGGAGTGGGGACACTCTGTGTTGTAGGAACCTGTTTGGGGTTTTGAGCTGTAAGATCTGAGGATTTGAGGAGAAGTGCTGAAGTTAGGCCGAATCTAGTACACTACTAGATAGGCAAAGGGGGAAAGTGGATGTACCCAGACCTTGGGGAACCACTATAAAAATCTATGTGCCCTCTATGTTTGTTTATTTCTGTGATTGCTGAGCTAGCTGTCCTGAATTGTTGTAGCAAATTGCAAATACAGGTTTAATTGAACAGTGTTTCTGCCTTAAATTTAAAAAGAAAAAGTACACCTATTCACCCCCCTCTAGGTGGTTAGGCATTATTTCTTTCAAGTGGTATCAAAGCGAGGTTACTCAAAAAGGGACTTAACAGTCTGAGTAAGATCCTGTAGGTAGATTCAGAACAAACAAGAATCAAGAAAATGGGTTCTAGTGAGAATCACAAAGAGCTGGGGTCCATGAAATTGCCAATATGTAGAAAAGATATATTTGGCATATGGAAAGAGAGGGTTAGACTTTTTATGGAAGCCTCAGACAAAAGGATATATTTATATTACAGTTAAAGAAGACTCATATGTGCCAATGAAGGTATCCATTCTGGATGCAAATCAGAAAACTCCCAAGGACTTTTCTGAAATGACTAAAGATGAAATCATTCTGGCCACTTGGACAAGAGAGCCCAGAATATAATTGTTAGTGCCATTGATGATGCAACATTTCAGAACTTAATTCATTGTAAAACCTCTAAAGAAATGTGGGACACATTTATAGTTTATATGGAGGGATCAGAAGAAGTAAGACAAGATAGGAAGTACTTGTTAAATCAGGAATATGAAAGCTTCAGACAAGGAAAGTCTGATAGCATTACAAAATGTTACACGAAGTTTTTTAGGATTGTTAATGAGTTGATGTCCTATGGAAGAGAATTCAGCAACTATGAGCTGAATGACAAGTTCTTAAGATATCTGACTAAGGACTGGGACGCCAAGATTTGTGCCATTAGGAAAGTGGCCAAACTAGCTGATATACCTCCTCCAACTTTGTTTGGAAAACTGCTATCTTATGAGATGCAGTTAATGGTTAGAAAGGAGGAAGAGAAGAATACTAGAGTGGAGCACAAGGAAAGATCTGTGACCTTCAATACTGAAGCCAATAGGAAGTATAGAAGCAAGTCTCCATCTCCACCTCAAATAGTTGCTGAAGCTGTCACATATAATTCAGATAGCAAGAATTCAAATAGCAGTGAAAGTGATGAAGACTTTGCTGCTATTACTAGACATTTTTAAAAGTTTTTGAAGAAGCAATGGAGGTCTAAGACTTCCACTTCTCAGCCAAAAGATGATTACTATCAGAAAAGGATGTCATCAAGGAATGACAGAAGCAGGTCCAAGTCAAACAAAACTACATCATCAAAGATTGTGTGCTATTACTGCAATAGACAAGGACATGTAGTGGCTGACTGTCTTGAAAAGAGGAAGGAGTCAGCTGACAAAAAGGAAGACTCAGTTAAAGGGCAAAAAGGAAAAGTCCTTTGTTGCTAAGAAAGGCAAGAGTCTGACTGATCAGTCATCTTCAGAAATAGAATCAGAAGCTGAAGCCTACATTGGATTATTTGTTGAAGAGGAAGAAGATGAGTTCATGCAGCTAATGAACTCAATGTATGAGCATGAGGACCATCAGTGCAAGGGACTGATGGCTTTATCTGAAGGCGACAAGAACCAGGATCAACCTGGACCAAGTAAGGTACAAAGTTATTCTTCTAGTTTAATTTATAGTACTGAGTCAGAATCAGATACATTTGCATCAAGTGATGTGGGTGGGTCTGAATCTGAAGGAGTTATTCATCAGTTAATTGATGAATATAAGGACTTGTTGCAGGTCTTGAAGAAAAGCAAAACCTTGGCAAAAACTCAGGCAAAGGAGATTGCCAGTCTTAAATAGGCTGTTGTTGATTCAGACAAGTTGTTAGATCAGAAACTGAATGAAATAGCCAGACTGAAGAACATTACTATTATTCAGATGGGTACTATTACATTTAAGAATGATCAGATCAGAAATCTAGAGATTAGACTTCAGAAAGAGAGAGAGATAGTTGCAAGTTTTTCTAAACCTATATCTGTTTTACCCTTGATAGATGAGTTTGTACCACAAAAGGGTAAGACTGGATTGGGGTTTAAAAAACCTGCCTGGACTGCTAGGTCCAAATATAAGGGCAAAGCCCCAGCACAAAACATAAATCCTGCTGTAGATACTTCAGCCAGGGTAGTACCTAAACAAAGGTACAATAGGTTTGAGTGCTGGTGTTGTGGCAAGATAGGCCACTTTGCCTTAGATTGTTGGCACAATTCAAGTGTCAAGGAGAGTAGCAAACTGCCTGCTAGAAGTGCTACAAGTAGTTTTGTTAAAAGTCAGACTAACCTGCACCAAGGACCCAAGAGTTATTTGGGTTCTAAGACTAAGTAATCTGTTTTGCAGGTGAGTCCAAGTGGCCATGCCCCTATATGGTACTTGGACAGTGGATGTTCCAGGCACATGACTGGAACTAGGGGGTTGCTGAAGGACTATACACCTATCAAGGATGGCCCTAAAGTTACCTTTGGTGGTTCAGAAAAAGGAATCATCAAAGGCTTTGGTAACATTTCTAGTAACCAAATTACAATTTCTCAAGTGGGTTATGTAAAGGGTTTGAAACATAACCTCATTAGCATAAGTCAGCTGAGTTATTTAGGATATGACATCTCATTTGTCAAGAATGGTTGTCATATCAAAAGGTCAAGTGATCAAAAGATCATTCTGACAGGATATAGGAAGAGAAATGTCTATTGTCTTGACTTTGTATGTAAGAACAATGTTTCTCCTATTTGTCTTGTAGCTGATGAGAAAGTCTCACATTGTGTTAAATGGCACAAGAGGCTGGCTCATCTTAACTATAAGACAATTGGCCAACTCTTTAGCAAAGAGTTAGTGAGGAATGGTCCTCAAGTTAACTATATAAAGGATGGGATATGCTCAGCTTGTCAAAAAGGCAAGCAGACCAAATCCACCTTTCATAGCCTTGAGAACAAGGATTCTGTGAGGTGTCTATATCTCTTGCATATGGATCTTTTTGGTCCTATGCCAGTTCACATCCTAGGTAGGAAGGTCTACACATTTGTGGTTGTAGATGACTATTCAAGATATTACTCGGTGTTCTTCCTAAGATAAAAATCTGAAACCCCAAGTATCTTATATAGTTTTGTTAAACAAATTCAGAATGAATTGGACAGTACAGTGGTCAAAATCAGAAGTGACCATGGTACTGAATTTCAGTCTGAAAGTATGACAAAACTGTGTGAAGAGTTTGGGATTTTTCAGGAATTTTCCTCACCAAGAACACCTCAGCAGAATTGTATTGCTGAAAGGAAGAATAGAACATTGATAGAGGCTAGTAGAACCCTATTGAGTGACACTTCTCTCCCAGAATATTTCTTGGCTGAGGGAGTAAATACTGCTTGTCATGTGATCAATAGGGCTACTATCACCAAGAGGCACAAGAAGACCCCCTATGAGATTGTGAAGGGCAGAAAACTAAATTTATCCTATTTCAGGATCTTTGGTTGCAAGTGATATTTACTTAACAATGACAAGTCTTATCTAACCAAGTTTACTACCAAATCCCAAGAGGGGATATTTGTTGGGTACAATAACAATAGTATGGCTTATAGGGTCTACAACTTGGTTACTCAAGTTGTAGAAGAGTCTGTACATGTAGTTTTTGATGAAGCAAGACTCATTAACTGTAAATTGCCAAGTAGTGTATGCAGCTCTACAAGTATGACTGAGAGGATGGACAAGCTTACCATTACAGAAGGTTCTACTGCAACTCAACATATGGAAGATGGTGGCTGCTGTCCAGGGGAGTACAAGACTCTCTAGATGCAGAAGAAGACTAAGAGGTGCAGTTAAATGAAGAGGCTGGAGGAGTTCAACCTGAAGATAGACTACCTCCAGCAAATAGACACTTAAAGGATCATCTAGCCAATCAAATAATTGGAGATCCCAGACAAGGAGTGCAAACAAGGAGCAGGAATCTGAGTACAGTTCTTTACTCCAGTTTCCTATCCCAAGTAGAGCCAAAGAAATTTGAAGAAGCAGTTCTAGACTCTCATTGGATTGATGTCATGCAAGAGGAGCTGAATCAATTCAAAAGATGCAAGGTCTGGAAGTTAGTTCCTAAACCCAAGGACCACAACATCATTGGAACTAAGTGGATCTTTAGGAACAAGTTGGATGAGAATGGAATCATTATAAAAAATAAAACTAGACTGGTTGCAAAAGGATATAGGTAGGAAGAAGGTATTGATTTTGATCAAACCTTTGCTCGAGTAGCAAGACTGGAAGCAATAAGGATGTTCCTTGCCTATGCAACATATCAAGGGTTCAATGTATATCAAATGGATGTTAAGTCAGCTTTCCTAAATGGAGATCTAAAGGAAGAAGTCTATGTAGAGCAGCCATCAGGTTTTGTTGATTCTCTTAAACCTGATTATGTATATAGACTTACGAATGCTTTGTATGGGTTAAAATAAGCCACAAGGGCTTGGTATGAAACCTTGTCTAGTTTCCTCATTGAGAACAAATTCTCAAGGGGGAAAATACAAAAGACTCTATTCCTTAGTGAATCTAAAGGCAAAATTATCTTAGTCCAAATATATGTAGATGACATAATATTTGGGTCTACAAAAAGTAGTCTTTGCAGAATGTTTTCAAAACTTATGCATGGACAATTTGAAATGAGCAGTATGGGGGAACTTAAGTTCTTCTTGGGTCTCCACGTTAGACAGACTGAAGATGGCTTGTCCATATGCCAGTCTAAGTTCATCCTAGAGTTGATAAAGAAGTATGGTATGGAATCATCCACTACCATGAAAACTCCTATGGGGTCAAGCATGTCTCTAAGCAAAGATGATGCAGGGAAACCTGCAGATGAAACTTTGTATAGAGGGATAGTTGGCTCCCTACTGTATTTGACTGCTAGTAGATCAGATATCATGTATGCTACATGTGTTTGTGCTAGGTACCAAGCATACCCTAAAGAATCTCATCTGACAGCAGTCAAAAGGATTTTGAGATATGTTAAGGGCACGCCTTATTTAGGACTTTGGTACCCTAGGAATGGAGATTTTGTACTGACAGGTTATTCAGATGCATATTTTGCAGGCTGCAAGGAAGATAGGAAAAGTACTACAGGAACCTATCAATTTCTAGGTGGAAGGCTGCTGTCTTGGAGTAGTAAGAAGCAGACCAGTATGGCTATCTCCACAGCTGAGTCAGAATATGTGGAAGCAGGATGTTGCTGTCCACAACTTTTGTGGATTCAACACCAGCTAGAAAACTATGGTATTCAAGTAAGTAGAACACCTTTATTTTGTGATTCTACAAGTGCCATTTTATTGCAAATAATCATGTCTCACATAGTATGACTAAGCAATATAGAAATTAAATACCATTTTCTTAGAGAACATGTAGAAAAAGAGGATATTTCCCTAGAATATGTTAACACAGATAATCAGGTTGCTGATATGTTTACTAAGCTCATAGATGAAACCAAATTCAATAATTTTAAATTTGAATTAGAAATGTTAAACTTAGAAAAGTTTAAAAAAATTGGCTAAGTAAAATAGTGTCGACACAAGGAGTTGTATGTGTCGATACATAGAAGTGGTGTCGACATTTCAGAGAAATGGTGTCGACACATCTAGATAGTCAGTGTCGACACTTCAGAGAATTAGTGTCGACACATGCAGTGTAGGTGTAGACACATCCAGGGTGTTGTCGACACTTATGATTTACACAGAATTCGTCGAGTAGAGTTTCAACTAATCGTCGAGCTGAGATGTATAAGTGTCGACACATATATTCTATCGACTATATTTGTGTCGACACATAGTTTTTGAGACATTAGAAGTAAGTGTCGACACTTTTCAACAGTGTCGACACATTTCAAGTATTTTATCGCGCCTTTTCACCTTCGATTTTAGAAAGGTATAAATAGGTCTTCACCATTGTTTGTCGACACGCTCACCATAGTTTCGATACCAAACTTGTGTGTCGACATCGCTCTTCTCTAAATTCAAAATTTCTCCAAACCCTAATGGCGCCCAAGCTAGAAGAGAACATCAATGAAGGTTATGAGCTCGTGCGACATGCCTTTGACGACCCGGAACCAGAAATCCAAGGTGTTGTAACTCTAGTTGCAGAGACTGGGTTAGAGTATCTTGTTTCAGAACCAATCAAGATTTGGAAGAAGGAGGTCCTTAAATTCTTTAGTGCAGCTATAGTTGATGAAACTGGACTCAAGATTAAGTCCACAGTCCATGGGGTAAAAGTGAAAGTCACCCCGAAAGGTCTAAGAAAAGTTCTACATCTACCTAGAACTAAAGAAGAGGAAGATGTACCTGCATCAAGGATAAGGGAGGCACTGCAATGGTGTGGACTTGATTCAAACTTGAAGATTGGGTCAGTCTTTAACAGGAAAGGCATGAAAATGCAGGGCAAGTTCTTGTCTGAAATAGTAGGTAAGGTAATTCTGAGCAAGCCAGGTGGGCATGATAGAATATCAGCTCACATGTTCAGTTTAGTGACAAGGATAATTTTCCAACTTAAAACTGATTGGTCAGCAGTAATGTTTGATAAGATAAAGGAAAGTCTGAAGAAGCCCAATCTGGGTAGGATTATGAGTTTATACTTAGCTGGAAGTATTCCAGAAGTGATGAACCAAGCTGCAAGTTCTAAGATAAACCATATGAGGAGAATGGATGTTAGAATTATCTTAAGGTGGGATAGACTGTTAACTAAAGAAATGCCTACACCAGAGAAGGAAACACCTCAGAAGAAGAAGAAGAAAGCCATTGTGGATCCTAAATCCTCCTATAGCTCAGAAGAGCAATTAGTTTTTAGTTCTAATGATGGAGAGGCTGGAAAAGCTAGATAGTCACCAGTAAGACCTGAAGATGCACAGAGGCAGGGGGAGCTACCATCTTCTAGCCCCATTCACCTGGATCCACTCCAGGGGGAGCCTCAACATATGGATGAGCCAACTCACTTAGATTGTGAAAGGGCAACCCAAACAATTCTTGAGGTAATCAATGAAGTTAATCAATCTATTTTCAATATTGAGGATGAAGTATTGACTGAATCATTACTTGATGTTGATCAGCAAACTCAGATACATAGTCAACCACAAGATGTTGTCATGGAAGACACATTAGTTGCAGATCATGCTCCTGAGATAAGAAATTCTCCAGTCCATCCTCAACAGGAGATTACACTAGAAGAGTTATTCCCTGATTTACTACAAACTGATTTTAAGGGAGAGAGAGCAGTTTTTGAGGGGGAGTCAGCTAACCTTGAGGGAGAGCATGTAAGATCATAGGAGGAGACTGCTAGAAAAGAGACTGAGGAGCAAAGGAGTGCTGAGGAGCTACCATAAGCAGAGAAGGAGGTCCTTAAATTCTTTAGTGCAGCTATAGTTGATGAAACTGGACTCAAGATTAAGTCTACAGTCCATGGGGCAAAAGTGAAAGTCACCCAGAAAGGTCTAAGAAAAGTTCTACATCTACCTAGAACTAAAGAAGAGGAAGATATACTTGCATCAAGGATAAGGGAGGCACTGCAATGGTGTGGACTTGATTCAAACTTGAAGATTGGGTCAGTCTTTAACAGGAAAGCCATGAACATGCAGGGCAAGTTCTTGTCTGAAATAGTAGGTAAGGTAATTCTGAGCAATCCAGGTGGGCATGATAGAATATCAGCTCACATGTTCAGTTTAATGACAAGGATAATTTTCCAACTTTAAACTGATTGGTCAGCAGTAATGTTTGATAAGATAAAGGAAAGTCTGAAGAAGCCCAATCTGGGTAGGATTATGAGTTTATACTTAGCTAGAAGTATTCCAGAAGTGATGAACCAAGCTGCAGGTTCTAAGATAAATCATATGAGGAGAATGTATGTTAGAATTATCTCAAGGTGGGATAGACTGTTAACTAAAGAAATGCCTACACTAGAGAAGGAAACACCTCAGAAGAAGAAGAAGAAAGCCATTATGGCTCCTAAATCCTCCTGTAGCTCAGAAGAGCAAGTAGTTTTTAGTTCTAATGATGGAGAGGCTGGAAATGCTAGACAGTCACAAGTAAGACCTGAAGATGCACAGAGACAGGGGGAGCTACCATCTGCTAGCCCCATTCACCTGGATCCACTCCAGGGGTAGCCACAACATGTGGATGAGCCAACTCACTCAGATAGTGAAAGGGCAACCCAAACAATTCTTGAGGAAATCAATGAAGTTAATCAATCTATTTTCAATATTGAGGATGAAGTATTGACTGAATCATTACTTGATGTTGATCAGCAAACTCAGATACATAGTCAACCACAAGATGTTGTCATGGAAGACACATTAGTTGCAGATCATGCTCCTGAGATAAGAAATTCTCCAGTCCATCCTCAACAGGAGTTTACACTAGAAGAGCTGTTCCCTAATTTACTACAGACTGATTTTGAGGGAGAGAGAGCAGTTGTTGAGGTGGAGTCAGCTAACCTTGAGGGGGAGCATGTAAGATCATAGGAGGAGACTGCTAGAAAAGAGACTGAGGAGCAAAGGAGTGCTGAGGAGCTACCATAAGCAGAGAAGGAATTTCCCCTACTCCGCAGGATAGAGTAGACATTGCTATTACTTCTGACTCTAAAGATGAAGAGGCTGCTAGAGCCAAGAAAAGAAAGCTCCATATTTTCAAAAGGAGAAGCCAGACCTACAAGAAAGCACTGTAAACCATTGTTCCACAGCATGCCCCAACTGTTGATTATAGTTCATTGTTCGTGACTTTGAAGATCAAGCTGGATGAGCAAAGGAAGGCTTTAGAAACTTATATGGATGGAGGACATAAATCCCTTCAATTTGATCTGGCTCAAGATAAAAAATCTATTAGATTTGAAGTTAATCAAAATAGGAAGGAAATGACTGACTGTTTTCATAAAGGAGGCAATGTAGTGGTATATCTGGCTACTCATCAAGAGAAGATCAAGACACAGGTTGATGATATGGCAGTGAAACAAGGATATGTCCTAGAAAATCAGATTAGGATGAATGATAATCTGACTGCCTCTCATAATGCCATTGTAAGTGAAATGAAAAATATAGCTACTGCCCAGACTGCAGTAAGTGCTACTGCCAAAGAAGCATTTGATAAGCAACTACAAGAGAGACTAAATGCTGTTAAAACTGCTATTGAATATTCTCAAAAGGCTATTACTGAAAAGCTTCAAAGGTTAAAACCTTTTTATAAAGATGGTGTTAACTATTTGAATGCTCAGATCAGATTTCAGAAGGATGATCTTAGGGATCATATAGAAAGAGAAGTCATAAAGGGGGAGAGGGTATTTGTCAAAGTAGGCTCTGACCATGCTAAATGGATTTCAAACAGCATCAGAGCTACCATTGGATATCCACCCTTGTGTGATGATGATAATGTAGCAGAATCTGGGATCAATCCTGCATATTTTGGAGGTGAGCCAGCTGAAGTTGCACAAGTAATCTACCCCTCCAACTGATTTTGAGATGATACATCAGGAGGTACAATCTATGTATAGCCATCCTGCGTGTAATCAGAATATTATTTTTGAGAAAGTAGTACATCATGTGCCAGAGGTAGTATTAAAAGACCAAGAGGCAGTATTAAAAGAGCAAGAAGCTCAATTATATAAGAAGAGGTTCAGAGAACAGGCAGAGTTAAGGCCTGATTTTGAACAGTGGAGCCCAACTTCTAGGAATATCATATTGACTGCTTGGACGGCTTTAAAGGATAATTTCCTAGAGAGGGGCAAATGGTACTCTGACCAAGAATGGAGAAAACATGAAGCTAGGCAAGAGGCCATAGTACAATACAGAAGAAAGACCTGATTATTTGATGTTCAATCTATTACATTGTTATTCTGAGATAATTGTTTATACATGTTTTGTTTATACATGTTTAGTATTTACCCTATCATATAATACTGTTATACATCATATTGAGTATTTGTTATATATGGTGTATATCATTGACTAAGGGTTATGACTTCTCCAAATAGGGGGAGATTGTTGGGTACATTGGAAAATATATACCAGATTTGAAGAAGCCTCACCCTACTCAATGATATACATCAAGGTGTATTTGATGTGCTTTGAGTTTATATGTGCATGTTAAGTAATTGCAGGAAATGCAGAAATGTTTCTAAGTCCATGTGTCGACACCTAGAGGTGAAGTGTCGACACTTATGAAGGCTTGTGTCGACACCTAGAGAAGCTGTGTCGATACTTGGAGTAATTGTGTCGACACCAGGAAAGGTAAAGTCGACACCAGAAGAAAAGTGTCGACACATACAGGCAGTATCGACACACTGTGAAAAATTGTCAACATAATCTGTGTCGACACTTAGAGGCAGTGTCAACACTCAGAGAAGCTTTATCGACATCAAATGTGTCGACACTAGGAGGATGTGTCGACACTCAGCAAGCTTCAACAAAGTTAAAGTACTTGTGTCGACACAAAGGAGATGTGTTGACACTCAGCAAGTTTCAACACATGAAGGCATGTGTCGACACAAAGGAGATGTGTCGACACTTAGGAAGTTTCAACACATGAAGGCATGTGTCGACACAAAGGAGATGTGTTGACACTCAGCAAGTTTCAACAAATGAAGGCATGTGTCGACACAAAGGAGATGTGTCGACACTCAGCAAGTATCAACAACAAAAGAAGATGTGTCGACACAAAGCATATGTGTCGACACACAACAGAATTCAGCTAAGTGTTAAAGAAGAAGTATTTGTGTCGACACACTCAATCAGTGTCGACACATTCTACAGAAGGCTTGTGTCGACACACAGAATCAGTGTCGACACATTCTGAAGAAGTAGTGTCGAGAAGCTGTTGCAACAACACAAGGAGTTGTGTCGACACCATCAAGGCTAGTGTCGACACTTAGTTCACTTGTGTCGACACTTGGTCTATTTGTGTCGACACATAATGAACATCAGTCTCGACACTTTCAGACAGAGACAGTATTTTGAAGAAGTGACTGGATGACTTGACAGCTGTCATTTCAACCAGTCTACTACAACTGTCAGAGCTGTCAGAAGTTCATTAGAAATCGGGCCAGTCGGTTACCTTGGAGGAATACTATATAAAGTCATTTCTCCTTCAACATAGTAGTTCTATCTTTGAATCAAGAGAGAACACAATTAAACAATTAATTAGAAGATTAAGAAGATCAATACAGATCCAGAGAAAACTGTAAATCAGTATTTTGAAGAAACTTCAGATTTACTTGGAGAGAGAGAACTCCAGTAATTGAAGTCAAGTAAGGGACTTGTTAATTAAATCTCTTAAGAAGCAGATTCTGAACCAGACTGCAAAGTAGGATCCAAATTTATTTCTCCATCATAAGAAGGAAGTTGCCAGCCGGTCTACTTCAAGAAGATCATATTTACTGAGTTCAGACTCAAGAAGCCATGAAGAAAGCAAAGACAAAGTTGATCTCAGTAATCAGTGCTATCAAGAACTTATCAAGAAGGTTTCCCTCTTCATTCTCTCAAAGTGAGTAGTGATCTAAAAACATTTTATTATCTTTTTGTAGGATCCTAAGGGATCTGAGTTGCAATCCTAAATCTATAAAGGCTGAGGTAGGGCTTTTGAGCCTGAGTGTAGGAGAATCAATTCTCTGAGTGTAGACCTTGTTGAAGGCTGAGGTAGGGCTGTTAGCCTGAGTGTAGGTCTTGTTGAAGACTGAGTGGTAGGGCTTTGTGCCTGAGTTGTAGGAGTGGGGAAACTCTGAGTTGTAGGTACCTGTTTGGGATTCTGAGCTGTAAGATCTGAGGATCTGAGGAGAAGTGCTGAAGTTAGGCGGAATCTAGTACACTACTAGATAGGCGAAGGGGGAAAGTGGATGTACCCAGACCTTGGGGAACCACTATAAAAATCTATGTGCCCTTTATGTTTGTTTATTTCTATGATTGCTGAGCTAGCTGTCCTGAATTGTTGTAGCAAATTGCAAATACAGGTTTAATTGAACAGTGTTTCTGCCTTAAATTTAAAAAGAAAAAGTACACCTATTCACCCCCCCTCTAAGTGGTTAGGCATTATTTCTTTCAAGTGGTATCAAAGCGAGGTTACTCAAAAAGGGACATAACAGTCTTAGTAAGATCCTGTAGGCAGATTCAGAACAAACAAGAATCAAGAAAATGGGTTCTAGTGAGAATCACAAAGAGCTGGGGTCCATGAAATTGCCAATTTGTAGAAAAGAGATATTTGACATATGGAAAGAGAGGGTTAGACTTTTTATGGAAGCCTCTGACCCAAGGATATATATTACAGTTAAAGAAGACTCATATGTGCCAATGAAGGTATCCATTCTGGATGCAAATCATAAAACTCCCAAGGACTTTTCTGAAATGACTAAAGATGAAATCATTCTGGCCACTATGGACAAGAAAGCCCAGAATATAATTGTTAGTGCCATTGATGATGCAATATTTTAGAACTTAATTCATTGTAAAACCTCTAAAGAAATGTGGGACACATTAATAGTTTATATGGAGGGATCTGAAGAAGTAAGATAAGATAGGAAGTCCTTGTTAAATCAGGAATATGAAAGCTTTAGACAAGGAAAGTCTGATAGCATTACAGAATGTTACAAGAAGTTCTATAGGATTGTTAATGAGTTGATGTCCTATGGAAGAGAATTCAACAACTATGAGCTGAATGACAAGTTCTTAAGATATCTGACTAAGGACTAGGATGCCAAGATTTGTGCCATTAGGGAAGTGGCCAAAGTAGCTGATATACCTCCTCCAACTTTGTTTGGAAAACTGCTATCTTTTGAGATGCAGTTAATGGTTAAAAAGGAGGAAGAGAAGAATACTAGAGTGGAGCACAAGGAAAGATCTGTGGCCTTCAAGACTGAAGCCAATAGGAAGTATAGAAGCAAGTCTCCATCTCCATCTCAAATAGTTGCTGAAGCTATCACAGATAATTCAGATAGCAAGAATTAAAATAGCAGTGAAAGTGATGAAGACTTTGCTGCTTTTACTAGGCATTTTCAAAAGTTTCTGAAGAAGCAATGGAGGTCTAAGACTTCCACTTCTCAGCCAAAAGATGATTACTATCAGAAAAGGAAGTCATCAAGAAATGACAGAAGCAGGTCCAAGCCAAACAAAGCTACATCATCAAAGATTGTGTGCTATTGCTGCAATAGACAAGGACATGTAGTGGCTGACTGTCCTGAAAAGAGGAAAGAGTCAGCTGACAAAAGGAAGACTCAGTTTAAGGGCAAAAAGGAAAAGTCCTTTGTTGCTAAGAAAGGCAAGAGTCTGACTGATCAGTCATCTTCAGAAATAGAATCAGAAGCTGAAGCCTACATTGGATTATTTGTTGAAGAGGAAGAAGATGAGTTCATGCAGCTAATGAACTCAATTTATAAGCATGAGGACCATCAGTGCAAGGGACTGATGGCTTTATCTGAAGAGACAAGAATCAGGATCAGCATGGACCAAGTAAGGTATAAAGTTATTCTTTTAGTTTAATTTATAGTAATGAGTCAGAATCAGATACATTTGCATCAAGTGATGTGGGTCCGTCTGAATCTGAAGGAGATATTCATCAGTTAATTGATGAATATAGGGACTTATTGCAGTCCTTGAAGAAAAGCAAAACCTTGGCCAAAACTTAGGCAAAGGAGATTGCTAGTCTTAAATTGGTTGCTGCTGATTCAGACAAGTTGTTAGATCAGAAACTGAATGAAATATCCAGACTGAAGAATATTACTGTTATTCAGATGGGTACTATTATATTTAAGAATGATCAGATCAGAAATCTAGAGATTAGACTTCAGAAAGAGAGAGAGATAGTTGCAAGTTTTTCTAAACCTAAATCTGTTTTACCCTTGATAGATGAGTTTGTACCACAAAAGGGAAAGACTGGATTGGGGTTTAAAAAACCTGCCTGGACTGCTAGGTCCAAATATAAGGGCAAAGCCCCAGCACAAAACATAAATCCTGCTATAGATACTTCAGCCAGGGTAGTACCTAAATAAAGGTACAACAGGTTTGAGTGTTGGTATTGTGGAAGGATAGGCCACTTTGCCTTAGATTGTTGGTATAATTCAAGTGTCAAGGAGAGTAGCAAACTGCCTGCTAGAAGTGCTACAGGTAGTTTTGTTAAAAGTCATACTAACCTGCACCAAGAACCCAAGAGTTATTTGGGCTCTAAGGTTAAGTAATCTGTTTTACAGGTGAGTTTAAGTGGCCATGCCCCTATATGGTACTTGGACAGTAGATGTTCCAGGCACATGACTGGAACTAGGGGGTTGCAGAAGGACTATACACCTATCAAGGATGGCCCTAAAGTTACCTTTGGTGGTTCAGAAAAAGGAATCATCAAAGGATTTGGTATCATTTCTAGTAACCAAATTACAATTTCTCAAGTGGGCTATGTAAAGGGTTTGAAACATAACCTCATTAGCATAAGTCAGCTGAGTTATTTAGGATATGACATCTCATTTGTCAAGAATGGTTATCATATCAAAAGGTCAAGTGATCAAAAGATCATTCTGACAGGATACATGAAGAGAAATGTCTATTGTCTTGACTTTGTATGCGAGATCAATGTTTCTCCAATTTGTCTTGTAGCTGATAAGAAAGTCTCACATTGTGTTAAATGGCACAAGAGGCTGGCTCATCTTAACTATAAGACAATTGGCCAACTCTTTAGCAAAGAGTTAGTGAGGAATGGTCCTCAAGTTATGTGTATAAAGGATGGATTATGCTCAGCTTGTCAAAAAGGCAAGCAGACCAAATCCATCTTTCATAGCCTTGAGAACAAGGATTCTGTGAGGTGTCTATACCTCTTGCATATGGATCTTTTTGGTCCTATACCAGTTCACATCCTAGGTAGGAATGTCTACACATTTGTGGTTGTAGATGACTATTCAAGATATTCCTGGGTGTTCTTCCTAAGATAAAAATTTGAAACCCCAAGTATCTTATATAGTTTTGTTAAACAAATTCAGAATGAATTGGACAGTACAGTGGTCAAAATCAGAAGTGACCATGGTACTGAATTTCAGTCTGAAAGTATGACAAAACTATGTGAAGAGTTTGGGATTTTTCAGTAATTTTCCTCACCAAGAACACCTCAGTAAAATGGTATTGCTGAAAGGAAGAATAGAACATTGATAGAGGCTGGTAGAACCCTATTGAGTGACACTTCTCTCTAGAATATTTCCGGGCTGAGGCAGTAAATACTACTTGTCATGTGA
The DNA here is from genome assembly GCA_039583875.1 of Platanthera guangdongensis. Taxonomy (NCBI): domain Eukaryota; kingdom Viridiplantae; phylum Streptophyta; class Magnoliopsida; order Asparagales; family Orchidaceae; genus Platanthera; species Platanthera guangdongensis. The sequence goes on along the minus strand of CM077152.1, from coordinate 162,880,374 downwards.
TCAATAAGGCTATTATCACCAAGAGGCACAAGAAGACCCCCTATGAGATTGTGAAGGGCAGAAAACTAAATTTATCATATTTCAGGATCTTTGGTTGCAAGTGATATTTACTTAACAATGATAAGTCTTATCTAATGAAGTTTGCTGCGAAATCCCAAGAGGGGATATTTGTTGGGTACAACAACAATAGTAAAGCTTATAGGGTCTACAACTTGGTTACTCAAGTTGTAGAAGAGTCTGTACATGTAGTTTTTGATGAAGCAAGACTCATTAACTATGAATTGCCAAGTAGTGTTTGCAGCTCTACAAGTATAATTGAGAGGATGGACAAGCTTACCATTACAGAAGGTTCTACTGCAACTCAGCATGTGGAAGATGGTGGCTGCTATCCAGGGGGAGTACAAGACACTCTAGATGCAGAAAAAGACCAAGAGGTGCAGTTAAATGAAGAGGCTGGAGGAGTTCAACCTGAAGATAGACTACCTCCAGCAAATAGACACTTAAAGGATCATCCAGCCAATCAAATAATTGGAGATCCCAGACAAGGAGTGCAAACAAGGAGCAGGAATCTGAGTACAGTTCTTTACTCCAGTTTCCTATCCCAAGTAGAGCCAAAGAATTTTGAAGAAGCAGTTCTAGACTCTCATTGGATTGATGTCATGCAAGAGGAGCTGAATCAATTCAAAAGATGCAAGGTCTGGAAGCTAGTTCCTAAACCCAAGGACCACAACATCATTGGAACTAAGTGGATCTTTAGGAACAAGTTGGATGAGAATGGAATCATTATAAAAAATAAAGCTAGACTAGTTGCAAAATGATATAGGCAGGAAGAAGGTATTGATTTTGATCAAACCTTTGCTCCAGTAGCAAGACTGGAAGCAATAAGGATGTTCCTTGCCTATGCAACATATCAAGGGTTCAAGGTATATCAAATGGATGTTAAGTCAGCTTTCCTAAATAGAGATCTAAAGGAAGAAGTCTATGTAGAGCAGCCTTCAGGTTTTGTTGATTCTCTTAAACCTGATTATGTATATAAACTTAGGAATTCCTTATATGGGTTAAAACAAGCCCCAAGGGCTTGGTATGAAACCCTGTCTAGTTTCCTCATTAAGAACAAATTCTCAAGGGGGAAAATACACAAGACTCTATTCCTTAGTGAATCTAAAGGAATGATTATCTTAGTCCAAATATATGTAGATGACATAATATTTGGGTCTACAAAAAGTAGTCTTTGCAGAAAGTTTGCAAAACTTATGCAAGGACAATTTGAAATGAGAAGTATGGGGGATCTTAAGTTCTTCTTGGGTCTCCACGTTAGACAGACTGAAGATGGCTTGTCCATATGCCAGTCTAAGTTCACCCTAGAGTTGATAAAGAAGTATGGTATGGAATCAGCCAATACCATGAAAACTCCTATGGGGTCAAGCATGTCTCTAAGCAAAGATGATGCAGGGAAACCTGTAGATGAAACTTTGTATAGAGGGATAGTTGGCTCCCTACTGTATTTGACTGCTAGTAGACCAGATATCATGTATGCTACATGTGTATGTGCTAGGTACCAAGCATGCCCTAAAAAATCTCATCTGACAGTAGTCAAAAGTATTTTGAGATATGTTAAGGGCACGCCTTATCTAGGCCTTTGGTACCCTAGGAATGGAGATTTTGTACTGACAGGTTATTCAGATGCAGATTTTGCAGGCTGCAAGGAAGATAGGAAAAGTACTACAGGAACCTGTCAATTTCTAGGTAGAAGGTTGCTGTCTTGGAGCAGTAAGAAACAGACCAGTGTGGCTATCTCCACAGCTGAGTCAGAATATGTGGCAGCAGGATGTTGTTGTGCACACCTTTTATGGATTCAACACCAGCTAGAAGACTATGGTATTCAAGTAAGTAGAACACCTTTATTTTGTGATTCTACAAGTGTCATTTCTATTGCAAATAATCATGTCTCATATAGTAGGACTAAGCACATAGAAATTAAATACCATTTTCTTAGAGAACATGTAGAAAAAGATGATATTTCCCTAGAATATGTTAACACAGATAATCAGGTTGCTGATATGTTTACTAAGCCCATAGATGAGACCAAATTCAATAATTTTAAAATTGAATTAGAAATGTTAAACTTAGAATAGTTTAAAAAAATTGGCTAAGTAAAATAGTGTCGACATAAGGAGTTGTCTGTGTCGACACATAGAAGTGGTGTCGACATTTTAGAGAAATGGTGTCAACACTTATGATTTACAGGGTGTTGTATGTGTCGACACATAGAAGTGGTGTCGACATTTCAGAGAAATGGTGTCGACACATAGGAGTTGTCTGTGTCGACACATAGAAGTGGTGTCGACACATGCAGAGTAGGTGTAGACACATCCAGGGTGTTGTCGACACTTATGATTTACACAGAATTCGTCGAGTAGAGTTTCGACTAATCGTCGAGCTGAGATGTATAAGTGTCGACACATATACTCTGTCGACTATATTTGTGTCGACACATAGTTGTCGAGACATTAGAAGTAAGTGTCGACACTTTTCAACAGTGTCGACACATTTCAAGTATTTTGTCGCGCCTTTTCATCTTCAATTTTAGAAAGGTATAAATAGGTCTTCACCATTGTTTGTCGACACGCTCACCATAGTTTCGATACCAAACTTGTGTCTCGACATCTCTCTTCTCTAAATTCAAAATTTCTCCAAACCCTAATGGCGCCCAAGCTAGAAGAGAACATCAATGAAGGTTATGAGCTCGTGCGACATGCCTTTGACGACGCGGAACCAGAAATCTAAGGTGTTGTAACTCTAGTTGCAGAGACTGGGTTAGAGTATCTTGTTTCAGAACCAATCAAGATTTGGAAGAAGGAGGTCCTTAAATTCTTTAGTGCAGCTATAGTTGATGAAACTGGACTCAAGATTAAGTCTACAGTCCATGGGGCAAAAGTGAAAGTCACCCAGAAAGGTCTAAGAAAAGTTCTACATCTACCTAGAACTAAAGAAGAGGAAGATATACTTGCATCAAGGATAAGGGATGCACTGCAATGGTGTGGACTTGATTCAAACTTGAAGATTGGGTCAGTCTTTAACAGGAAAGCCATGAACATGCAGGGCAAGTTCTTGTCTGAAATAGTAGGTAAGGTAATTCTGAGCAATCCAGGTGGGCATGATAGAATATCAGCTCACATGTTCAGTTTAATGACAAGGATAATTTTCCAACTTTAAACTGATTGGTCAGCAGTAATGTTTGATAAGATAAAGGAAAGTCTGAAGAAGCCCAATCTGGGTAGGATTATGAGTTTATACTTAGCTAGAAGTATTCCAGAAGTGATGAACCAAGCTGCAGGTTCTAAGATAAATCATATGAGGAGAATGGATGTTAGAATTATCTCAAGGTGGGATAGACTGTTAACTAAAGAAATGCCTACACCAGAGAAGGAAACACCTCAGAAGAAGAAGAAGAAAGCCATTATGGCTCCTAAATCCTCCTGTAGCTCAGAAGAGCAAGTAGTTTTTAGTTCTAATGATGGAGAGGCTGGAAATGCTATACAGTCACAAGTAAGACCTGAAGATGCACAGAGACAGGGGGAGCTACCATCTGCTAGCCCCATTCACCTGGATCCACTCCAGGGGTAGCCACAACATGTGGATGAGCCAACTCACTCAGATAGTGAAAGGGCAACCCAAACAATTCTTGAGGAAATCAATGAAGTTAATCAATCTATTTTCAATATTGAGGATGAAGTATTTACTGAATCATTACTTGATGTTGATCAGCAAACTCAGATATATAGTCAACCACAAGATGTTGTCATGGAAGACACATTAGTTGCAGATCATGCTCCTGAGATAAGAAATTCTCCAGTCCATCCTCAGCAAGAGTTTACACTAGAAGAGTTATTCCCTGATTTACTACAAACTGATTTTAAGGGAGAGAGAGCAGTTTTTGAGGGGGAGTCAGCTAACCTTGAGGGAGAGCATGTAAGATCATAGGAGGAGACTGCTAGAAAAGAGACTGAGGAGCAAAGGAGTGCTGAGGAGCTACCATGAGCAGAGAAGGAATTTCCCCCTACTCCACAGGATAGAGTAGACATTGCTAGTACTTCTGACTCTAAAGATGAAGAGGCTGCTAGAGCCAAGAAAAGAAAGCTCCATGTTTTCAAAAGAAGAAGCCAGACCTACAAGAAAGCACTGCAAACCATTGTTCCACAGCCTGCCCCAACTACTAATTATAGTTCATTGTTGGTGGCTTTGTAGATCAAGCTGGATGAGCAAAGGAAGGCTTTAGAAACTTACATGGATGAAGGATATAAATCTCTTCAATTTGATCTGGCTCAAGATAAAAAATCTATTAGATTTGAAGTTAATCAAAATAAGAAGGAAATGACTGACTGTTTTCATAAAGGAGGCAATGCAGTGGTATATCTGGCTACTCATCAACAGAAGATCAAGACACAAGTTGATGATATGGCAGTGAAACAAGGATATGTCATGGAAAATCAGATTAGGATGAATGATAATCTGACTGCCTCTCATAATGCCATTGTAAGTGAAATGAAAAATATAGCTACTGCCCAGACTGCAGTAAGTGCTACTGCCAAAGAAGCATTTCATAAGCAACTACAAGAGAGACTAAATGCTGTTAAAACTGCTATTGAAGATTCTCAAAAGGCTATTACTAAAAAGCTTCAAAGGTTAAAACCTTTTTATAAAGATGGTGTTAACTATTTGAATGCTCAGATCAGATTTCAGAAGGATGATCTTAGGGATGATATAGAAAGAGAAGTCATAAAGGGGGAGAGGGTATTAGTCAAAGTAGGCTCTGACCATGCTAAATGGATTTCAAACAGCATCAGAGCTACCATTGGATATCCACCCTTATGTGATTATGATAATGTAGCAGAATCTGCGATCAATCCTGCATATTTTGGAGGTGAGCCAGCTGAAGATGCACAAGTAATCTACCCTCCAACTGATTTTGAGATGATACATCAGGAGGTACAATCTATGTATAGCCATCCTGAGGGTAATCAGAATATTATTTTTTAGAAAGTAGTACATCCTGTGCCAGAGGCAGTATTAAAAGAGCAAGAGGCAGTATTAAAAGAGCAAGAAGCTCAATTATCTAAGAAGAGGTTCAAAGAACAGGCAGAGTGAAGACCTGATTTTGAACAGTGGAGCCCAACTTCTAGGAATATCATATTGACTGCTTGGAAGGCTGCAAAGGATAATTTCCTAGAGAGGGGCAAATGGTACTCTGACCAAGAATGGAGAAAACATGAAGCTCGGCAAGAGGCCATAGTACAATACAGAAGAAAGGCCTGATTATTTGATGTTCAATTTATTACATTATTATTCTTAGATAATTGTTTATACATGTTTTGTTTATACATGTTTAGTATTTACCCTGTCATATAATACTGTTATACATCATATTAAGTATTTGTTATATATGGTGTATATCATTGACTAAGGGTTATGACTTCTCCAAATAGGGGGAGATTGTTGGGTACATTGGAAAATATGTACCAGATTTGAAGAATTCTCACCCTACTCAATGATATATATCAAGGTGTATTTGATGTGCTTTGAGTTTATATGTGCAGGTTAAGTAATTGCAGGAAATGCAGAAAAGTTTCTAAGTCCATGTGTCGACACCTAGAGGTGAAGTGTCGACAGTTATGAAGGCTTGTGTTGACACCTAGAGAAGCTGTGTCGACACTTGGAGTAATTGTGTCAACACCAGGAAAGGCAGAGTCGACACCAGAAGAAAAGTGTCGACACATACAGGCAGTGTCGACACACTGTGAAAAATTGTCAACATAATCTGTGTCGACACTTAGAGGCAGTGTCAACACTTAGAGAAGCTTTGTCGACATCAAATGTGTCAACACTAGGAGGCTGTGTCGACACTCAGCAAGCTTCAACAAAGTTAAAGTACTTGTGTCGACACAAAGGAGATATGTCGACACTCAGCAAGTTTCAACACATGAAGGCATGTGTCGACACAAAGGAGATGTGTCGACACTTAGGAAGTTTCAACACATGAAGGCATGTGTCGACACAAAGGAGATGTGTCGACACTCAGCAAGTTTCAACACATGATGGCATGTGTCGACACAAAGGAGATGTGTCGACACTCAGCAAGTATCAACAACAAAAGAAGATGTGTCGACACACATCAGAATTCAGCTAAGTGTTAAAGAATAAGTATTTGTGTCGACACACTCAATCACTGTCGACACATTCTACAGAAGGCTTGTGTCGACACACAGAATCAGGGTCGACACATTCTGAAGAAGTAGTGTCGAGAAGCTGTTGCAACAACACAAGGAGTTGTGTCGACACCATCAAGGCTAGTGTCGACACTTAGTTCACTTGTGTTGACACTTCGTCTATTTGTGTTGACGCATAATGAACATCAGTCTCGACACTTACAGACAGAGACAGTATTTTCAAGAAGTGACTGGATGACTTGACAGCTGCCATTTCAACCAGTCTACTGCAACTGTCAGAGCTGTCAGAAGTTCATTAGAAATCGGGCCAGTCGGTTACCTTGGAGGAATACTATATAAAGTCCTTTCTCCTTCAACATAGTAGTTCTATATTTGGAATCAAGAGAGAACAAAATTAAAGAATTAATCAGAAGATTAATAAGATCAATACAGATCCAGAGAAAACTGTAAATCAGTATTTTGAAGAAACTTCAGATTTACTTGGAGAGAGAGAACTCCAGTAATTGAAGTCAAGCAAGAGACTTGTTAATCAAATCTCTTAAGAAGTAGAATCTGAACCAGACTGCAAAGTAGGATCCAGATTTATTTCTCCATCCTAAGAAGGAAGTTGCCAGCCGGTCTACTTCAAGAAGATCATATTTACTGAGTTCAGACTCAAGAAGCCATGAAGAAAGCAAAGACAAAGTTGATCTCAGGAATCAGTGCTATCAAGAACTTATCAAGAAGGTTGCCCTCTTCATTCTCTCAAATTGAGTGGTGATCTAAAAACATTTTATTATCTTTTTGTAGGATCCTAAGGGATCTGAGTTGTAAGCCTAAATCTATAAAGGCTGAGGTAGGGATTTTGAGCCTGAGTGTAGGAGAATCAATTCTCTGAGTGTAGGCCTTGTTGAAGGCTGAGGTAGGGCTGTTAGCCTGAGTGTAGGTCTTGTTGAAGACTGAGTGGTAGGGCTTTGTGCCTGAGTTGTAGGAGTGGGGAAACTCTAAGTTGTAGGTACCTGTTTGGGGTTCTGAGCTGTAAGATCTGAGGATCTGAGGAGAAGTGCTGAAGTTAGGCGGAATCTAGTACACTACTAGATAGGTGAAGGGGGAAAGTGGATGTACCCAGACATTGGGGAACCACTATAAAAATTTGTGTGCCCTTTGTGTTTGTTTATTTCTGTGATTGCTGAGCTAGCTGTGCTGAATTGTTATAGCAAATTGCAAATACATGTTTAATTGTACAGTGTTTCTGCCTTAAATTTAAAAAGCAAAAGTACACCTATTCACCCCCCCCTCTAGGTGCTTAGGCACTATTTCTTTCAATAACCCCACCGGGAAATAACCACAGCCGTCGGATCCCACTAAAAGGATTGCACGGATACGATCCAGGTCTGACCTGGACAAATGGGGCTAAGCACCGCACAGTGCACCAATAGGAGCAGGACACGTTCGCGTCAAAATAGTGTCGGAACATTTAGTCAACTCCCGCCAAAAACCCCTGCGTCAACACTCCGCGTTGACCGAGTCAAACACGCCACACTTCAGCCCGCGCTCGACGATCGTCGAACTAAGATCATCGACCGCTGCCCGATCATCGACCGGAAAACTTTGGCCAAATCGTCGAACGCACGGCCCGATCGTCGAACGGAGATCGCTGGCCCGATTGTCGAACCCACGGCCCGATCGTCGAACCGACGGCCCGATCGTCGAACCCACGACCCGATCGTCGAACCTAGAATATTGACAGATCGTCGAACACAGCATTGTGACTAGATCGTCGACCCGTCGCTCTTTTGAGTATAGGGGCAATACAACTCTCCCCCTCTTAATAGAATTTCGTCCACGAAATTACATAAAGGAAAGATAAGTACAAAATTACATTGTACCTGAGCGGAACAACTCCAGATACTCATCAAGCATATTCTGCTCTCGTTCCCAAGAGATCTCTTCTCGGCCGTGATTGTCCCATCGGACCTTGACCATCCTGATCTCTTTATTGCGTAGCCGCTTGACTTCCGAGTCTTCGATACGCACGGGCTTGACCTTTGTCGTCAACCACTATCAATCGGCACTTGATCGACCGCGATCACTTGTGTAGGCTCTTGCACCGCCTTCCGTAGCACTGATATGTGTAATACATCGTGTAAACCACTAAGCTCCACCGATAGCTTCAACCGATAAGCTGCTTCGCCAACCCGCTCCAGAACCTCAAGAGGCCCAAGGTACCTCGGGCTTAGCTTTTTCAAGCGCCGCACTTGCGAGACACCCTTGAACGACTTGATCTTTAAGTACACCCAGTGGCCCACAGCGAACTCCACGTTCCTGTGCTTGGCATTATAGTACTTCGCTTGACGGTCCTGAGAGATTAGCAACCTCTCCTGAATGGTTCGCACCAATGAAGTAGCATCCTCCACCTCTTGACGCTTGTACAACTTTGACTCAACCATTTCCAACCAGGACAACGGCGTGCGACATCTTCTACCATAAAGGGCCTCGAAGGATGCCATTTGAATACTCGCCGGGTAGCTATTGTTGTACGCAAATTCCACCAAATAAAGATGGTCTTCCCATTGCTTTCCAAAGTCCAAGACACACATGCGGAGCATGTCTTCCATAGTTCTATTGACCCTCTTGGTCTGCCCATCTGTGTGCGGATGGAATGCTGTGCTAAAACTCAGCTTTGTTCCCAACATTTGCTGCACAAGCCTCCAATCATTGGACGTGAACCGCCCATCTCGGTCACTCACGATGCTGCGGGGCACACCGTGGAGCCGCACTATGTTATCCACATATAACTTTGCCAACTTCTCCACCGTATCATCCTTCTTATGCGGAATGAAATGCGACACCTTCGTTAGCCGATCTATGACCACCCAGATGGCGTCGTTCCCCTTTTGCGACCTTGGCAATCCGTACACAAAGTCCATAGTGATGTCGTCGAATTTCCACTCCGGAATAGGCAAGGACTTCAGAAATCCTCCCGGCTTTTGGCACTCTGCCTTCACCAAGGCACAAGTTTGGCACTTTGCCATGTAGAGCACCACATCCTTTATCAAACCCGGCCACCAAAACCATTTCTTAACGTCGCGGTACATCTTTGTGCTCTCCGAGTGAATCGAGTACTTGCTATGGTGAGCCTCGTACAACAAATCCACCCGTAAACTACCCACGCTTGGGACACAAAGACGACCATATTTCCAAAGAAATCCATCCACAACTTCATATTGGGAATTTGACCCATCCAGAGCCTCTATCATGAGTTGCTTCATGTGGCCATCCAAATCCAAAGCCTGCCGAATCAGATCAGCCAGGTCATATTGAACTTCAGTCCAATTCAAGAGTGCTTCAGCACTTGACTGCTTATCTACAGAAATAATGTCCAACGCCTCCAACTCCCGAACCAACCGCTCGTCATGGATCGACAGCCAATTGGCTTGAGCTGGGGCCAGGCGACTCAATGCGTCCGCCACAGCATTGCCTTTACCAGGCACGTAGTGGATCTTGAATATATAGTCCCCCAGGAACTCCATCCATCTATACTGTCGCATATTCAGATCTTTCTGATCAATCAAATACTTCAGGCTCTTGTGATCTGTGTAGATATCAATCTTCACACCATATAAATAATGCCTCCACAGCTTCAAGGCAAAAATCATGGCCGCTAACTCCAAGTTATGGACCAAATAGTTCCTCTCGTGCACCTTCAGCTGTCTCGAGCCATATGTTATAACGCTTCCATGTTGTAACATCACAAAATCCAAACCACTGCCCGAAGCATCGCTATAAATCTCATAACCTTCGGTCCCACTCGACGAACTCAACACAGGCGCCGTGGTCAACCGACATTTCAACTCCTCAAAAGCTCGCACGCACTCCGACGTCCAAATGAACTTCTGCTCCTTCCTCGTCAAAGTAGTGAGAGGTAACGCTATTTGCGAGAAGTTCTCTACGAAGCGCTTATAATAGCCGACAAGACCCAAAAAGCTCCGGACTTTCGCTACCGTAGAAAGCTCAGGCCACTCCCGTATCGCAACAATCTTCGCCGGATCCACTGCAATACCTTCCCCACTCACTATATGACCGAGGAACGCTACTAAGGACAAAAAAAACTCACACTTCGAGAACTTGGCATACAGTTGATTCCTCCTTAGTGTCTCCAAAACCAAATCAAGATGCCTGAAGTGATCTTCCTCACTCTGCGAGTACACCAAAATATCGTCGATGAAGACGATCACAAAATGGTCCAAGTAATCCCTGAAGGTCCTGTTCATAAATTCCATGAACACTGACGGCGCATTAGTCAGCCCAAACGGCATGACCGTAAACTCATGATGCCTGTATCTCGTACTGAACGCTGTCTTCAGGATATCACACTCCCTTATTCGCAGCTGATAGTACCCGGACCTGAGGTCCAACTTTGAGTACACCGTCGACCTGACTAACTGATCGAATAGATCATCAATCTGGGGGATCGGGTACTTGTTCTTTTCTGTTAACTTGTTGAGCTCTCGATAATCAATACATATCCTCAAGCTTCCATCCTTCTTCTTAACAAAGAGTGAAAGTGTGAGTTAGATCTGATATACTCTAGAGGGGGGGGGTGAATAGAGTATGGTGCTTGCTAAAAACTTTTACAACAGCTGTTGTATTCTAATGTGAACAGGGAAGCAAACCTATCTAATCAAAGAGCAACCTAGTCACAAAACAATCATAGCCAAAAACAAAAATAAATACAAGAAACCAGAAGACACAAGGAGCTATAGTGGTTCCCCAATCAACATGGGTAAATCCACTCTTCTACCACCCTAGGTAGGAATCCACTACATGATGAGTTGATCAGGTGTCCTGGGAACCAATGAGCTTTTGATAAGGTACTCAAAAACTAAACCAGATTTTTTGATCAGGTGTCTTGCCACCAATGAGATTTTGATAAGGTGCTCAAAAACCACACACAAACTTTTGAAGGGTGTTTGAAGAACACTTTATAGAGGTGGGGATGAGAGAGTGATGGAAGTCTTCTCTTTTTCAAAGCAGCTGAGAAGACTATATGCATATTGATGTTGTCAAAGCTCCCCCTGAAATCTGTAGTTATTTAGGAATTGAAGCTTTGCAGTAGGGTGATAGGCCATCAGAAAAATGATCTCCAGCAAATGATGATTTCAGCAACAACTGAAATGTGATGTGTCTGGAGTCTTGAATGTTGATGGCCTTAAACACTTGAATCACAAGAGATCTGAAGATATCAGTTTTTGTTGATGTCCTTTGAATGTGTGTTCTTGTATGAATCTTGAGACAGAGAATGTCTACAACTCTCTCTTTTTCTCGTGTAATAGTTGGTGTTGTGAAAGATGTTGTTGTAGAAGAAGCTTTTCAGAGAATGAATATTTCAGAATATGTGTCTCTCTTTATTCTTCTTCCTGTACCTGAAATTTTAAAAATCATGTCTTTTATTCCTTTTTCTCTGAATAGAAATGATCCACTGTCAAGATAGCCGCTGGCCTGTCATTAAATGACTTCCTTAATTGCTTTTGTCTTCTGGAGAAAAGTCCAATAAAATCATTCCTTTATAATTCCTTGAAACGTGCTCCAGAATAAATGAAAACGGCTACAAGATCTTCTGAATTAAATGCTGATAATAATTCTTCAACTGTCTGAATTTGAATTTGAAAAACATTTAACTCTTCAGAAAAACGTCGAACTGAGCTCCACTATCGTCGATTTGAGCTCAGAGATTTGGACTTTGACAGAAACAGAGATCGTCATTCTGAGCTCAACTATCATCGAACTGAGCTCAGAGATTGAGAACCAAACTGGAGTCAAGATCGTCGAACTGAGCTCGAAGATCGTCGAATGGAGTTCGATGACTTTGATGAAGTTGAGCTCAGAGATCGTCGAATGAAGTTCGACGACTCGTCGAAGTGAGCTCAACAATCGTCGAATGGAGTTCGACGATTCGTCGTACTGAGCTTGACGAAATGACTTAGTTTCCAGACTGAAAAACCTTGGTCTTGAGGGCAGCTTCCAAATCTAACTACTAACCCTTAGACTCAATTTTAATTGACCTTTAGATCTATACAATGAGGTCAAAATAGGTTCCTAAGAGACATAGTGATTCTGACCGAAATTAGTAATAGGGTGTTCCAACAATCTCACCCTATTTGGGTTAGGATTACTATTTACAGACATTTGAGAAAATAAAAGCAACATTCAAAGCAACAATACAAAAATGCAATAAATAAAGCATTGCAGAATCATAGATAATATCTCAGACAGATCAGAAAACAGAATATATTGTCACCTTACAGAATTACTCCTTCTCTTTGCTCTTTATAAGTTTAATTTCTCTATTTGGATTAAGAGCTTCATTCTTTGATCTTCTGTCATCAGCTGCACCTAGAGATGTTTGTTGTTTAGGCCTTGGTACTACAGCTTCAGGGTGCAGCTTCATATAGCTTTTAGAATCAAAGAGCTTGCTGCAGGAGTATCCTTACAGTTCCTTTTTCCTTTGTTCAGATAAAGTAGTAATGCTGGAGGTGTCTTTACCTTGCTCTTTGGCTTTCTTGATCTGGTCCAGAGCAGCTAACTCTTTCATCCTAGCTGTCCAGGAAGTTGGATTGTTCTCTGGATCCTCAAAAGCCAATGGAGGGTCATATCTATTAGAGGGATTGTCTGGAGGAGCTCTGGAGGAGACTAATTCTTTCAACTTATAAGAAAATGGGCTTGGTACTTCCCTTGAGTATGGATGCTGTCTGGAATAACCTTTTAAATAGACGTGAAGTTCTCTTTGGTTTCCTCTGTAGCTTCCTCTCCTTGACTGATAGCCTCTAGATTGGCTTCCCCTATGTTGAGATCTTCCATGTGGCTGATAGGGGGTTTGACTTCTGGCAGATGGTTGAGATGCAGATCTACCACTTGCACCTGCACCTGGTGAAGGAGGAGGAGGAGGAGGATGAAACTGAGAAGATCCTTTGTCATATTTTCTTTTCTTTTTCATAGCCTTTAATTGATTCTTGGAATATTGCATCCAGTGTTCTGTTATAGGGCAGTCATGCAGAATGTAATAAGGTATGTCATTTTTGTCTTTGACTTTAGCTAGAGGAACCCTTTTCATTGCCTTGCTTCTTGCTTTTCTTTTCTTTGCTACAGTAGCTTAGGAATCATCAGAATCAGTTCTGAACTGATCACTTTCAGAGCTTTGCTCATCATATAAAGCATCAATATTTTTCAGACAATCTTTCTGCTGTTGTGTTTGAGCAGAGGTAACAGTAGTGACAGCAATTGTAGCAGCAGCAGTAAAAGCAAAAACAACACTAACAGAAGTTGTAGCAGCAGCAGTAGACACAACAGATACAGAACTTTCAGGAGCAACACTCTCAGAAGATACAGTAGCAATTTCAGATATAATAGTTTCAGTAGCAGCTATATCATCAGTAATGACAGTAACCTCAAAGTCATATGCATATGTATGCATATCCTCAGAAACTGAAACATCATCCACATCAGAACTAACAGAACCAGTAACATATGCAGCAGTAGGAGCAGCATCAGTGCTTTCAACATCAACAGAAACAGCAGGGGCAACAGCAGAAGGGGACATTATAAAAGACTTAATGAGACTGGTGTCACAGCTGGAAAAGGGCACAATGGCCTTGGAGAGATCCTCAGATGGCTGGACTGCATTCTGCTCTAGAAGATAGCTGAAGTATATATAATCAAACTCTGATAAAAGTGACCTGAGGTCCACTGAGAAAACTGCAACCTGAGGTGGTGTTGAAGCTTGAGCTTGAGTTAAAGTAACAGCAGCAGCAGCAGCAGGCAATCTAACATCTTCATGAGGCATCTCCCCCTGCCTAGATTCAGAGATAGCTGGATCAAACCACCCAAAGGAATGGATTGCCTGAGGAGGAAAGATGGAGGAGAGCCTGGAAGGTAGGTCTGCAACTGACTTGAAGAGTGGAGCCAAGGAGGTCTCCAACAAAACTGAGAGCCTGGGAGCTATCAGCTCATACAGTTTGTCAGCTAAGGCTGGAATATCTACATGCTCAGTAGGGACTGGAGCAGAGGTAGAGAGTGAATGTGGAGCAGCTGGTGATGTTGATGGAGAGCTGGTGTATGGGGGAAATGAAGGTTGAGGTGTGGGGATTGTTGAAATTGAAGAGAGTGGAATGGAAATAGAAGGTGTGAAAGAGGGTTGAGCAATGATATCTTGCAGCAATTGTTGATATGATGTGGATGAAGAGGGTAGATCAGGAGTGGATGAAGGTGAATCATCCATAAATGAATCATCTATCAGATTGAATGATGAAATATGAGGGGATTTGTCAAGATCTGATTGAGGGTAGTGATGTAGAGGGTGGAAGATTTCTTCTGTGAGTGTAGGGATTGGATATGGAATTGAAGTAGGAGATGGGCTGGAAATAATGATAGTGGATGGAATTTGAATGGTGGAGGTGACTGGTGGAGATGAAATAAGAGGTGGTGGAGGAGGAAATATAGCAGGCAAGTCTTCTGCAGGGGAAGAGACTTGAGGGGAAGAGACTGTAACAGTCTTTATACCTGAAGTTGCAGCTCTAGAGGGCCTGCTAGGCTTCACTATCTGTCTGTCCCACTTGCCAAATAGGGCACAGGAGAGCCTCTTAGAGGCATTGATGTGCATCCCAGTTGATACAAGCAGGGCATGGCATCTGTTTTGAAGAAACAGCCCTAATATCCTTACATAATTCACAAAATTCTTATTTATCTTTTTCTTCATCAGATCAAAGAAGATCTCTCCCCAGTTTAATTGTTTCTTATCCAATAGGGCACCCATAAAACACAGCTGATACCTGGAGATGGTATCATGGGCTGAATGTTTGGCCAACAGAACTTTTCCCACAACATCAGCTAAAAACATGTACTCAATAGCCAAGTTCTTTTTCAGCAGCTTGCTAGGGTTTGCATCAGAATGACCCATTCTATCAAGCATGGTAGAAAATTCTTCTCCATACATTTCAACAGAATCTCTTCCAGAATTTAATCCAAAAATTTCTATTAGGGCAGCAAGTGTAAGAGGTACCTGAGTTCCTGAAATTGATCCAACAAGTGTATTTTGGTCTTGGTTGTGGGTAGTATACACCCACTCCTCGATTTCATCTGCAGGCAGTTTTATTTTGGTGGACATGATAGTAACTAATTTTTGCTCCTTGAATAGTTCCATAATATCTTGGAAGATTTGATCACTGGTGCTGAAAGAATCCATGTCAATATCAAAACCTGCATCAAATTTCATGGCGGCTAGAATGGCGACAAAGACGGCCATGGTTTCCTGCAAAACATAAACAACCAAATGACCAAGTGTAGAGAGGTTTGCAGGGAAAGAGAAAATTGGCAGATAGATTGAAGGCGCAAAAGGAGAATGACGGCCGAAAAATGAATCTTATATTTGGGTTCGACGCAGAAAAGGAAAGATCGTAGAACTAAGTTCGACGATCGGGGCTTCTAAAGTAATCTGAAAGGTCTTCAATATCGTCGATCTCCGTTCGACAATATTGGAGAGTGTCTAGCTCCGTTCGACGATAATTCAGAAAACAAAATCGTCGAGCGCTGTTCGACGATCGTTGACCTGGAGAGATAGTTGAGCACTATCTGAGAAGCGCTGAACTCTGGTCGACGATTTCGGAAAGCGTCGATCTCCATTCGACGATCTGGTGGGAAATCATCGAGCGTAGTTCAGAGACCAGAAACACTCTAGACACTAGAGTAATCAAGATGTTTGCTAGTCTTGGTGAATTTTTAGAGTTTCAAAATCTTGAAACCTATTTTAAACTTCCTCCATCTAACATTCCTAACTGATTTAGGAAGAAGGTGTGTTTCTTTTCATCCAAGGGTTTGGTGAAAATATCTCCCCTTTGTAAATCAGTTGGGATATATTGAAGTTCTTTTTTATTTTTCTCAACATTATCCCTTAAAAAGTGATGCCTAATTTCTATGTGTTTTGTCCTACTATGGAGAACTGGATTTTGAGCTATAGAAATAGCTCTGGTATTATCACAAAAGATTTTAGACTTCTCTAAGTTGTAGCCATAGTCTAGGAGTTGATTTTGAATCCATAATGTTTGTGAACAATAGCTGCCTACAACCATATATTCAGCTTCAGCAGTTGAAGTTGACACAGATGTTTGTTTCTTGCAAAACCAAGAGACAAGTCTGTCACCAAGAAACTGACAAGTTCCACTGTTGCTTTTCCTGTCAATTCTGCATCCAGCATAATCAGCATCAGAAAATCCAGTTAAGTCAAATGCTGAATCTTTTGGATACCAGAGACCTAGATTTGGACAACTTTTAACATACCTGAGAATCCTTTTAACTAATGTTAGGTGTGACTCTCTAGGGCTCACTTGGAATCTAGCACATATGCATGTAGCAAACATTATGTCAGGTCTACTAGCCATAAGGTACAGTAAGGAGCCAATCATTGCTCTATATGTTGTCTGATCAACAGGTTTCCCATGTTCATCAGCATCCAATACAGCATTAGTAGGCATAGGTGTTTTTATACAAGATGCTTCAGACATACCAAATTTCTTGACCAATTCTTTTGCATACTTGGTTTGAGAATTGAATATGCCTTCAGCATGTTGTTTGACTTGCAATCCTAGAATGAAGGATAGCTCACCCATGCTACTCATTTCAAATTTAGAATGCATTAGGTTGGAGAACCTTCTGCACAAGTTTGAATCAGTAGAACCAAAAATAATATCATCTACATAAATCTGTACTAGTAGGGTATGGGACTAATGAGTTCTAATAAAAAGAGTTTGCTCTACTCTACCCCTTATAAATTCATTTTTCAGGAGAAAGCATGCTAGGGTCTCATACCATGCTCTAGGAGCTTGCTTGAGACCATATAATGCTTTGTTCAATTTGAAAACATAATCAGGATGGGTTAGAGAGATAAAACCTGGAGGTTGTCTAACATAGACTTCTTCTTTGATGTCTCCATTTAAAAACGCACTCTTTATATCCATCTGCTATACTTTGAAACCTTTATGTGCTGCATATGATAAGAAGATTCTAATAGCCTCCAACCTTGCAACTTGTGCAAAAGTCTGGTCATAGTCTATGCCTTCTTCTTGAGAGTACCCTTGAGCAACTAGCCTTGCCTTGTTCCTTACAATTACTCCTTGATCATCCAATTTGTTTCTGAACACCCACTTTATTCCAACAATGGAGTGATCCTTAGGCTTTGGTACTAGTTCCCAAACTTTGTTCCTCTCAAATTGATGCAACTCTTCTTGCATTGCCATGATCCAGTGTGGATCTTGCTCTGCATCTTGAATGGATTGAGGTTCAATTTGAGATAGGAAGCAAGTGTGCAACAGGTTTTGGTTGAACTGATTTCTGGTTTGCACACCAGCTGAGATGTCTCCAATTACTTGGGAAATTGGATGGTCTCTTGATGTTACTAAATCAACAGGGGGTGTTGACTGTTCACCAACCTGTGTTGTTGTTTCCACTTGTGATACAACAACTGGCTCTTCAAGAATTTTCTCTTCATGATGTTGAATGTCTTCTTCATCTTCACTGCTTTCATCCTTTTGAGTAATATGTAGTCTATCCAAGTCTTCAGCAAGAGAATGTTCCTGCAATGGTTCTATGGTAGAAGTGTTCTTCTTCTCCTTGAAAGACATGTTAGTTTCATCAAAAGATATGTGAACAGATTCTTCAATTTTAAGAGTTGATTTATTATAAACCCTATAAGCCTTACTGATCATGGAGTATCCCAGAAAAACTCCTTCATCAGATTTAGCTTGAAATTTTGCTAAATACTTCTTGTCATTATTGTGTATACAGCAAATACAACCAAAAATTCTAAAATAATCTATTTTAGCTTTCTTCCCTTTGAGCAATTCACAGGGAGTCTTGCCCTTCAGTTTATGTATTAAACTTCTGCTCAGCACATAGTTGGTGGTGTTCACTGCCTCTGCCCAAAAGGATAGAGGAAGGTGAGCATCTGACAACAATATAGTGGCAGATTCAATAAGGGTTCTATTTTTCCTTTCAGCTACCCCATTTTGTTAAGGAGTTCTAGGTGCTGAGAAAGTGTGCCTGATCCCTTCACTCTGACAGAACTCTTACATAAGAAGAGAATCAAACTCTATCCCATGATCACTTCTGATAAGGGTAATGTGAGTATTGAGCTCAGTCTGTATGCATTTGAGAAACTCTGTCAAACACTTAAAGTTATCACACTTCTTTCTCAGAAAGAACACCCATGTGAATCTTGAGAAGTCATCTACAACTACTAAATTGTAAGATTTCCCTTCTAAGCTTTGTACTGTAATGGGTCCAAAAAGATCCATGTGTAACAGATACAAAATCCTAGGTGAATCACTCTTATTAAGTGACTTGAAACTATTTTTAGTTTGCTTGCCTAATTGACAAGCCCTGCAGAGTTCTTCCTTCTTGTAGGGGCCAGAAGGTAGTCCTCTAACAAGGTTGTCCTTAGATAGCCTAGCAATGGTTCTAAAGTTTATATGTCCTAGTCTCTTATGCCATAAAACATTAGGTCTACTAACAGAATTAAACAGACAAATGTCTACATCTGTTGAAAGAAAATCTACTAAGTAGATGTTACCTTTCCTTTTACCTGTCAACACAGTTCTGTTGTCCTCTGAATTGATCTTGTATAAGGCTTTGATGAAAGTCACCTGATAGCCTTCATCACATAGCTGACTGATACTGATCAAATTGTGCTTCAGTCCTTCCACATAGGCTACTTTCTTGAATGTGACTGTGCCAATTTGAACTGCAGCATATCCTTTTGTCAGTCCAAAGTTTGAATCACCAAATATGACTTTGGGTCCAATTTTGGCTTTAAAGGATGTGAGGTTGTCCTTGTTTCCTATCATGTACTTTGAGCACCCACTATCCAAATACCATTGCTGGTTTGATGTTGGATAGGTCTTCACCTGCACATAATATAATTCCCTTGTTTTTGACCCAGTTTACCTTGGGCCTAGGTTGATAACCTTTAAACTCAGAAATAAATGACATCCCAGGTTGACTCTTATAACCTTTAGGATGATATCTCCTTGGAGGTATTATCCATTCAGTATAAGGGCTAAATCTTTGGGATGAGGGACCTCTAGGATTGGATTTTGATTTACCCTTGAATGAATTTCCAAAGCTCTCATCTCTGTTCGACGATCGTTGAGCTGCGTTCGACGATCTTGGGTCAGATCGTCGAGCTCCGTTCGACGGTCGACTGTGCCAGAGTTCAAGAATTAAAGATTGTCGACCTGAGTTCGATGATTTTGCCTGAGATTGTCGATCTGCGTTCGCCGATCGTCGAGCTCCATTCGATGATTTCCGCTGGAACTTGGTTTTCTTAGGCAGATCAGAATTCTTCCTAGCTACCTCTACAACTCCCTTCCCTTTATCAGAGATAATTTAATTGGGGTTGTTAGAACTATAGGTTGGCTGGATGAAGCACCCAAGCCCAGGGTACTATTGAATCTAGAGTTCATTGTGTGTGTGATGTCCATTAGCTTGATGCTTCTCCCATTAAGGGATTCTTCAAGCTTTTTTGCCTCTGATAGTTCACTTTTCAGTGAAGCTACCTGCTCCCTACAACACTCCAACTCCTCAGAGAGTTTGAGATTTTCTAATTTTAAGTAACTGTGTTCAGACAATTGATTTCTGAGAGAGATAATTTCCTTCTCAGATTTTAATAAGTCTAAGCACAGTGCTTTAAATTCACAGATAAAGTCCTCAGAATTGAAATCAAAAGAACTAATTATCTGGTCCTCTTCAAGTTGCGTCTCTGAGTCTGACTCTGACTCTTCCGCATTTGAATTGTGTTGAGAGGCATTGATTGCCATCATGCAGAACTTCTTCTCTTCAGCATCATCTTCATCATCACTAGAGCTGGATGAAGCTTCTGATTCTTCTTCTGTTTCACTCCAAGATTCAGCAACAAATCCCTTCCTTGTGTGTTTGTTCTTGCTGGAGGAGGGTTTGCAATTGCCATTCTTCTTGAAGTCCTTGTCTTTTCTTCTTTCTCTCTTGTCCTTTCTGTCCTTATTTTTGTTCTCTGGACAGTCAGGCACAATGTGCCCTGGTTTCCTGCAAACAAAGCAAACAATTTATTTATTATTTGATCTATCATACCTTGGCTTGTCATGATCTTTGTATGATCTCTTCCTGAAGTCCTTCCTGGCCATCTTGTAAAATCTTTTAGCCAGTAGACTAAGCAGCTCATCATTCCCTGGGATTTTGTCTTCAGGTTGATCTTCAGTGGCTTTGAAATCTATTGTCTTTTCCTTTCTTGTGGCTGGTGAGGCAGCCTTCTGCTCTTCTTCTCTGTTCTTAATGAGCAGCTCATAAGACTTGAGCTTGCCCAATAGAGCTTCTGTTGTAATCTCATTCAGACCTCTGGCATCCTTGATTGGCCAGATTCTTGAGTCCCAAGTGCTTGGGAAGCACATTAGGATTTTGTCATTTAGCTCAGTCAATGAGATCTCCTTGTCCAAGGTTTTCAGCTCATTGACTATGAGACTGAGTCTATTATACATTTCAGCTACTGACTCAGCTTCTCCTTTCTTGAAATTCTCATATTGGGATATGAGGTGGGATCTCCTGTCCTTTCTTTCATCAGCTGATCCTGAGACTATTTCAGAGAGCTTATCCCAGATTTCCTTTGCTGAATTACATTCAGCCACCTTTTGGAAAATGTCATCAGACATAGTCTGGGCTAAGATATTCATAGCCTTTGCATCTGCTACTTTCCACTTCTTGATATCAACATCTGTTCCTGATGGAGGTGGAACAGCATTTGTGCTTGTGTTCTCTGGAGGTCTTGGACAAACTATCAAAACAAAATTAAAAATGTCCTCATCAATAGAATTCATGTAGAATCTAATCCTTGCCTTCCAAAGTGCAAACTTGGATAGATTGCATACTGGAGGTCTGGTGCTAGCATAATCTTTATTTTGGGCCATGATTTGTGAAGAAATAATTCTAACAACAAAAACAAAACAAGCAGATCTAACTAGGAATCTTTGGGTTCAGGTGTTAGCCTGTGCAACCACTGAGATGTGGTATTTTTAACCAACCTCGCTTTGATACCAATTGAAAGTGTGAGTTAGATCTGATATACTCTAGAGGGGGGGGGGGGTGAATAGAGTATGGTGCTTGCTAAAAACTTTTACAACAGTTGTTGTATTCTAATGTGAACAAGGAAGCAAACCTATCTAATCACAGAGCAACCTAGTCACAAAATAATCACAGCCAGAAACAAAAATAAAGACAAGCAACCAGAAGACATAAGGAGCTATAGTGGTTCCCCAATCAATGTGGGTACATCCACTCTTCTACCATCCTAGGTAGGAATCCACTGGAGGATGAGTTGATCAGTTGTCTTGGGCACCAATGAGCTTTTGATAAGGTGCTCAAAAACCAAACCAGATTTTTTGATCAGGTGTCTTGCCACCAATGAGCTTTTGATAAGGTGCTCAAAAACCATACACAAACTTTTGAAGGGAGTTTGAAAAACCCTTTACAGAGGTGGGGATGAGAGAGTGATGGAAGTCTTCTCTTTCTCAAAGCAGCTGAGAAGACTATATGGATATTGATGTTGTCAAAGCTCCCCCTGAGATCTGTAGTTGTTCAGGAATTGAAGCATTGCAGTAGGGTGATAGGCCTTCAGAAAATTGATCTCCAGCAAATGATGATTTCAGCAACAACTGAAATGTGAGGTGTCTGGAGTCTTGAATGTCGATGGCCTTGAATACTTGAATCACAAGAGATCTGAAGATATCAGTTTTTGTTGATCTCCTTTGAATGTGTGTTCTTGTATGAATCTTGAGACAGAGAATGTCTACAACTCTCTCTTTTTCTTGTGTAATAGTTGGTGTTGTGAAAGATGTTGTTGCAGAAGAAGCTTTTCAGAGAATGAATATTTCAGAATATGTGTCTCTCTTTGTTCTTCTTCCAATACCTGGAATTTTAAAAATCTTGTCTTTTATTCGTATTTCTCTGAATAGAAATGATCCACTGTCAAGATAGCAGTTGCCCTGTCATTAAATGACTTCCTTAATTCATTTTGTCTTCTGGAGGAAAGTCCAATAAAAACATTCCTTGATAATTCCTTGAAACTTGCTCCAGAATAAATGAAAACGGCTACAAGATCTTCTGAATTAAATGCTGTTAATAATTCTTCAACTGTCTGAATTTGAAAAACATTTAACTCTTCAGAAAAACGTCAAACTGAGCTCCACTATCGTCGATCTGAGCTCAGAGATTTGGACTTTGACAGAAACAGAGATCGTCGATCTGAGCTCAACTATCGTCGAACTGAGCTCAGAGATTGAGAACCAAACTGGAGTCAAGATCGTCGAACTGTGCTCGAAGATCATCGAATGGAGTTCGACGACTTTGATGAAGTTGAGCTCAGAGATCGTCGAATGGCGTTCGATGACTCGTCGAAGTGAGCTCAACGATCGTCTAATGGAGTTCGACGATTCGTCGTACTGAGCTCGACGAAATGACTTAGTTTCCGGACTGAAAAACCTTGGTCTTGAGGGCAGCTTCCAAACCTAACTACTAACCCTTAGACTCAATTCTAATTGACCTTTAGATCTATACAATGAGGTCAAAACAGGTTCCTAAGAGACATAGTGATCCTAACGCAAATTAGTAATAGGGTGTTCCAACAAAGAGGACCGACACGCTCCAAGGCGAAGAACTTGGACGCACATACCCTTGCTCCAACAACTCTTACAGTTGAACCTTCAGCTCCGCCATTTCCTTAGGCGCTAGCCGATATGGAGAGCGTGACATAGGCTTTGCACCTAGTATGAGCTATATCATAAAATCTATCTCCCGCTATGGCGGGGCTCCAGGAAGAGCACTAGGGAACACATCTGGGTAGTCTGATACCACTGAAATACTGTCCAACGCGGGCTTAGGCTTTGCAACCTCCACTAGTGTAAAGAACAGTTCTGCACCGGCACGAACCGCCTTCACCACCTGAAGAGCAGACATCAACGTCTTGCTCGACCCCTTTAAGCTCGTGAAAGTCGTCTCATGACCTGCTCCCAGCTTGACTTCCTTGTGACCGCAATCGATATAGGCTTGCTGCTCTGAGAGCCAGTCCATGCCAAATATAACGTCGAACTCCACCAACGGTAGTAACGACGCTTGCAGATCGAACTCTTGATTCCCAATTCGAATCTTCACGCCACAGATTCTATCCGCGCTCATCGAACACCCATTGGGCAACAACACATCCAACTTATCCTTCGCCATCGAAGAAGGTACCCTGATGCATGATATAAATCCTCCGGACAAGAAGGAGTGTGAAGCTCCCGTATCAAAGAGTGCACTTGCCAAATACTCATAAATCAAAACAAATCCTAAACAAGCAGTGGTAAGGTAACAAGCACATAACAAGTATTTAAAAGATTAACTTGCTATAAATTTAATTTTTACCTGTCACCATATTCGCCTGTTTGATGGCCTCCTGTTGGACAAGATTATAAACCCTCGGTTGGGCCGGAGCATAATGCGACACGGTTGAATCCACCGCCTTGCACTTCTCTTCATAAGTTGCTCCCGGCTTTCTCTCGGACTTGGGACGTCCGCTCCAACAGTCACGGGCAAAGTGCCCCGGCTTTCCACAAGTAAAACATGCACCCGGGGTCCGACCCGTAGTTGCCCCAGAAGCACCAGAAGAAGGAGCTGGACCCAAAGTCGTAGACTTCTTAAAGAACCTTTGATAGCATGACTTTGAAGTAGTCGGCACTTTGAACCCAGATTTCTTGTCACCAATGCTTTTATTTGCTTGTACATTCTTCATGTCTTTCTCCAAGGACCGGGCCATGTTGACCAAGGTCAAGAAACCCTGCGTCATCGGCCCCGAGAGTAGTAACCTTAAATCATCTCTTAACCCTTCATAGAATCGATTCGTCTTGCGCTCCCCATCCACGATGATGGAGCCAGCATATCAACTCAATCGAGTAAACCCGTGGAGATATTCATCCACACTACACTCTCCTTGAACCAACTTTAGGAACTCATTCTCCAATTCTATCCTCTGCGCCAAAGAGAGGTACCTAGCCAAGAACAGTCTCGAGAACTCTTCCATCAAGACGTCTGTAAGTTTCCTACCTCGCAAAAGATGCAGCACCAAACCCTCCCGCCACAGTCTAACATCTCCATCCAACAGGAACATAGCTATAGTGGTCATCTTCCACTCCTCCGTCTCCGTCGCTGTCAAGACTCTCTTCACACGGGAGTGCCGGTCTTCAGCTTGAGATGGTGCTCCCAACCCCAAGAATACCGGAGGATTAAAGCTCATGACATGTTTGAGCTGTCTCTCGGTTGCCCTCCTTGGCACCAATGGCTCCACTACTACCTGCTCCACTCTTCTCGGCTCTACCTCTGGAAGAGGTACCTGCTCCATCGCAGGAGAGGGCTGCTGCATTTGCCTTGCAGGCTGCACATTAATCATGGCAAACACTACTTCGGCCACCAATCGTATGGTCTCGGCCGATGGAGGTGTTGCAGGAGCATCGTGTGGTGCACTGCTAGCCTCAGAAACTCGACGTTTCGACGGCCCAGCACCACTTCTGGTCACCTATAGTGGTACAAAACACCGTTAAGCGACCAAACAAAATTGCAAACAACAATTATAGGAACACGCAGGTTCCCCAAACACGTGTATTTTCATTCCTAAGTGGACATTCATGGGTTCTTTTGTTGTTATAACGATGACGCACACACATGTGCTCATCACCCCTTAAAAAGAATTCGTACACAAATTCATTTAAGCCTGACCGAAAGCAGTAGTCTGATACCAAATTGTAACACCTCCTATCCGTCGCATAGCATATAGCAGTAGGTCCGGTGGGGGCCCGACGCCATATACCACAGATAGACTGGGTGGTTACTCAATGGAAACCATCCAACCAATCACAACGTCCTACACAGAGCATTCTAGCAGAAGCAGTTTAAATAGTTTCAATTAAAAGAACCCAGCAACAAGCATGAATGTCCACTAATCAAGCCAAAAAGGAATGAAGTACATACACAAGTAATGGCCTTAAGGCCTTACAAATGGTTTACTCATATTACATGTTTTCCATACCACGGAACGCAGGCCGGTCATACATGAACAAAAGCAAGTAAACACTTCAATTAGGCCTTCGAGGGACGGCTTCGTAATTTGGGCTTTAGCCCACTATTGACCGCTTGGTCCAGCAACACCTGCAAGCACAATCCACCGCATGGTGGCAAACAAAAGCAACAGTCAGCAATGATGATCAAATTATAATGATCCTGCCACCAATTTGGGCCGGCGATGCTCCTTCCCTACACTTATTAGCATAACCAAGCAGTGTATAAATATACATTTCATCACAGGCGTAGGCTCACACGGCCAAACACCCCGTGCACTCAGGGTACATTCTCGGTGAACACGGTCAAAGCCCACCGACTCACCACCATCCCTTTGGACGGTCAAACAATGAGCAATTTGTCTTCCCGGCATGGGTCACGGGAATTTAAACCATAGACCGCCGAAGATCCTCTTCTATGCCAACGGCTCTAACCGAACGACATAGAACGGGTACGGTTCCATCTAACCCGTGCTCACATCGCAACATTAATTTAAAGCATATGCGCAGGACAAACTTCTCCGAGTCTCGTTTCCATCACAAAATCACATAACCTGATTATGTTCAAGTTGGCTCCCAGGCCACCAAGTTGGCAAGATCACACATCTGCCCAGTTTTCTGGGTGCACCTTAGGGTTAATCCCCAAGGCTACCTATTGCAATCTACCACATAAAAAACCCGAAAAACAAACATTCACACGAAGTCTTCTCCGGCATTTATGCAATGCAACATCACCGATCCAGACCAACATGTCCGGATAGGCTTCACACATCATGCCTATGTCCGTTGTCGATTACAGACTCTAAACAATGGGGACTTCATTTAACTACCCGAAGGAACGCCTCAAACTCACCTCAAACTCGCGAGAGCGAGCTTCCTATACAAAAGAAGTAGAGCTTCACATGCTCAAGTAGAGAATCGTTACCCTAGCATTCTTCCTTGGCTCCATGGAAATATAAGCGGATGAAAAGCACCACAATCTCTTTGCCTTCATAGATCCGAAGTCGGCTCGCGATTTGGAGCTCTGAAACTCGTCCAACGACTGGATCTAGACTTCTTCTTCCTCCTTTGATCTCCCGTCTCTCTAAGATTTAGACAGAGAACTTACGGCAGAATAATAAGGGTTTGGAAACACTGTACTTGGGTATATACCCACCGGGAAATAACCACAGCCATCGAATCCCACAAAAAGGGATGCATGGATATGATCCAGGTCTGACTTGGACAAATGGGGCTAAGAACCGCACAGTACACCAATAGAAGCAGGACACGCCCGCGTCAAAATAGTGTCAGAACATTTATTCAACTCCCACCAAAAACCCCTGCGACAACACTCCGCGTCGACCGAGTCAACTTGCCACACTCCGCCCCACGCTCGACGATCGTCGAACCAAGATCATCGACCGATGCTAGATCGTCGACCGGAAAATTCTGGCCAAATCATCGAACGCACGACCCGATCGTCGAACGGAGATCGCTGGCCCGATCGTCTAACCCACAGCTCGATCGTCAAACCCACGACCCGATCGTCGAACCCAGAATATCGATAGATCATCGACTGCAGCATTGTGACCAGATCGTCGACTGCTGCTCGACGATCGTCGAACCCAGATTTCTGCCTGACCGATTTGCAAGAACTTTGAACTACCCCGACACGCCCTGGGACACGCCCGTGTCCAGGGCCGTGTTTGCTGCTCGACAATCGTCGAACTCAATTTCGTCGACCTCTCAGTCAAATCGTCGAACCCAACACAACACGCCCTGGGACACGCCTGTGTCCCAGGCCGTGTACCTCCTACCAAATTCCAAATTTGGTACATAAACATCAACCATCGCTCTTTTGAGTTTCAGGGCATTACAGAGTGCACCTCTGCAAAAGAAATCTGGGATTCACTCAATCAAATGGTTGTTGGCTTAGCAGACGAAAGGAAAGATAGAAGATCACACCTCATCAGACAATATGAAAACTTCAAGAAGGATGAGGCAGAAATAGTTGAAGTGATGTACAACAGGCTTACCTTCATCATTAGTGAGCTAAGGACCTTAGATAAAGAAATCACTTTGACTGAAGTGAATGACAAGATCCTAATGTGCTTCCCAAGCTCATGGGACACCAGGATCTGGCCCATCAAGGAAGCCAGTTGCCTGAATGAGATTTCAACTGAATCTCTATTAGGTAAACTGAATTCATATGAGCAGCTGATCAAGTCCAGAGAGGCATTGGAACACAGGACTCCTCCCCCAGCAAGGAAAGAACAATCCATTGCATTCAAGGCTGCTGAAGAAACTGAAGCCCCAATAGTCAATGAAGAGCTAATGAGTCTCTTTGCCAAGAGATTCTTCAAACTGGCAAGGAAAGACTTTAGAAGGAAGTCATCCAAAAATGACAGCCAGCCAAGGTTTGACAAAAACCCCCACTAAAGAGGTAGTGTGTTATGGGTGCAGGAAACCAGGACATTTCATGTCTGAATGTCCTGAAAATCAAAAGAAGGAAAGAAGAAAAGAGAAAGAATCAAGAAGCAATCACTACAGCAAACCCTCTTCCAACAAGCACAAAAAGAAGGACAAAGGATTTATGGCTGAAACATGGAGTGACACAGAAGATGAATCCACATCTTCCAGCTCCAGTGAAGAAGAAGAGGAGGCCAAGGCAAAGGAGGTTTGCCTCATGACAATTGGTGCAAGCAGTAGCAGATCAGATACAGATGAATCTTATAATTAAGAAACCTGTCAGCTGAAGATCAGGTAATAGCATCTTATGACTTTAAATCTGATGAATTTAAATTTGAATTTAAAAACCTATGCTTAGATTTGATAAGCTCTGAGAAGGAAATCAAATTTCTCAGAGATAAATTGAATGATCTAGATAAAATCACCTCTGAAAATGCAACTCTATCTAGTGAACTGAAATTTGCAAATGAACAAATCATTTTTCTGAAATCCGAACTTAGCAAAGCTAAGATATTAAAAGAATCATTAAATGACAAAAGTTTGAAATTGCTAGATATAAGCAGCACATGTAATGCTAGAACAAATAACTGCAGATTAGGATTAGGAGTCACATTTAGTGAACCAACCCTAATCCAAAGGAATCATCATTCAAAACCTGAAAATTTCATCCCTAATAAAGGAAAGAAAAGCACTGAACAAGTAAATAAGGTTAATAAAATTTTTGAACAAATTGAAGCTAAGGACAAAATTAAAAATCAGAAGAATGATAAAAATAACAATGTTCAGCAGTTATCGTCGAACCCAGATCGACGATATAGGAACAGATCGTCGAACTCAGAACGACAATCTCTAAATGCAAACTACAATAATAATCATTCATCTAACTGCGATTGAAGAACTTTGTATGGTTCGTCGAGCAGAGGTTGACGAACGTGGGGCACAAAGAATGAACATGTTCATTCTCTAGGCAGACATCGACGATCTCAACCCAATTCGTTGAACTCTGGTCGACTAACTTACAGCAATTCGTCGAACCCAGGAAGACTTAATCAAAACTACAATTCTAACAGCAACTCAAATATTTCTAAGAAACCATTAAATCCACTAGCTGACTGGATCATCCCACCTAGGAGATATCACCCCATAGTATATAAGTCCCAACCTGAATTCTCTATTATTTCCAGTTTTTCTTATCAGCCATACAAAGGACTTAAGGTAACCTGGGTCAAAAACCATTAAATGTTTTCTATTGTAGGTGAAGAATTGTCCAGGGGTAAATCAAACTTGGTACCTAGATAATGGCTGCTCTAAACACATGACTGGCAGCAAGGACATCTTAATCAACTACAAGTTCAAGCTGGGGCCAAAGGTTATCTTTGGTGACTCCAAATGTGGTCAGTCAGAAGGATTTGGATAAGTGCGAATAGGAGCTGTCACATTCAAAAAGGTGACATATGTAAGTGGACTCAAGCATAACCTCATCTCCATAAGTTAGTTATGTGATGATGGTTATCAGGTATACTTTAACCCATCCACTTGTTCTATTATTGATAAAAACAATGAAACAGGTTTAACTAGAAGTAGACAAGGCAACATATACTTAGTAAATTTTCTTTCTCCCAAAACTTATATCTGTTTACTTAACTTAACTAGTAATCAGAATGACTTATGACATAAAAGACTAGGTCATGTAAATTTGAAAAACATTGCTAGGTTATCTAAGTACAACCTTGCTAGAGGTCTACCTTCTGGTCCCTACAAGAAGGAAGGCCTCTACAGGGCTTGTCAATTAGGCAAGCAAACTAAAAATAGTTTTAAATCTGTTAATAAGAGTGATTCAACTAGGATTTTGTACTTGCTACATTTGGATCTCTTTGGACCCATTGTTGTACAAAGCCTAGGAGGGAAATCCTACACTTTGGTTATAGTGGATGACTTCTCCAGGTTCAGTTGGGTATTCTTTTTGAGATCAAAGTCAGATATATTCAAGATTCTAACAGATTTGCTCAGGACCATACAGATTGAGTTCTCTAATCATCTTGCATTGATCAGAAGTGATCATGGCACAGAGTTTGAGTCTCTTCTTATGCATGAGTTCTGTGAGAAGGAATGTATCAGACATTGCTTCTCAGCTCCAAAAACTCTCCAACAAAATGGGGTAGCTGAAAGGAAAAATAGGACACTTATTGAAGCTGCAGGTATATTGCTTGAAGATGCTTACATGCCCCTAACCTTTTGGGCAGAGGATGTCAGCACAACAAACTATGTCCTGAACAGGAGCTTAATTCACAAACTAAAGAACAGGACTCCCTATGAATTGCTCAAAGGGAAGAAACCTAAAATAAACTATTTTAAAGTATTTGGTTGTACCTGTTACATACACAATAACAATGAGAAATACATTAAAAAGTTTGAGGCTAAGGCTGAAGAGGGAGTATTTCTAGGATACTCCCAAGTAAGCAAGGCCTATAGGGTTTTTAACAAATCAACATTGAAAATTGAAGAGTCTATTCATGTTTCATTTGATGAGACTAATATGTATTGCAAGGAGAAAGAAGTTTCTACCAATAGCAACTTGCAGGTACCCCACTTGTGTGAGACCTTGGATGGACTAAACCTCACCCAAGAGGTGCCAACTCATCCCTCTCCACAAGCTATTGAAGAAAGTGAAGAAGAAGAAGTTGAAGATAATGAATCTCCACCAACAACAAATACAATTCCACAGGTGGAATTAATTCCAAATTCTGTTGCACAACCAACTCCACCCATTGATTTTGTCACACTTAGGGATCATCCCAGATTTCAAGTGATTAGATACATATCAGCAGGTGCACAGACAAGGCATCAACTTACCCAAGATTTGATGCATGCATGTTTTCTTTCTCAGGTTGAACCTCTTTCTATTCATGATGCTGAGCACGATCCCCACTACATCCTTGCAATGCAGGAGGAACTAAATCAATTTGAGAGATGTAGAGTTTGAGATTTGGTTCCAAGACCCCAAAACTACCCAGTTATTGGAACCAAATGGGTTTACAAAAACAAGCTAGATGCCCAAGGAGTCATTGTGAGAAATAAGGCTAGGCTTGTTGCTCAAGGATATAGGCAATAAGAAGGAATTGATTATGATCAAACCTTTTCACCTGTTGCAAGGTTGGAAGCCATAAGAATATTCCATGCCTATGCAACATACAAGAGGTTCAAGGTCTTTGAAATGGATGTGAAGAGTGCTTTTCTAAATGGAGTACTATAAGAAGAGGTTTATGTACAACAATCTCTAGGTTTTGTTTCTCCAACTTACCCCTCTCATGTTTTTAAATTACATAAGGCTCTTTATGGTCTAAAGCAAGCTCCAAGAGCTTGGTATGTGACATTAGCTAGTTTTCTATTAGAGCATAAAATTACAAGAGTAACTGTAGATAAAACTCTTTTCACTAGACATTATACGGACCAAATCTTATTAGTACAAATTTATGTGGATGATATTACATTCGGCTCTACAGATTCCAAATTATGCAAGAGGTTTTCTGACCTCATGCATTCCAAATTTGAAATGAGTAGCATGGGTGAGCTTTCCTACTTCCTTGGTCTCCAAGTGAAGCACCTCCCTGATGGCATCTTCATCTCTCAAGCAAAATATACTAAAGAACTTCTAAAGAACTTTGGGATGGCTGATGCCTCAGCAAAGAAAACTCCCATGGCTACCAATGCTGTTGTTGACTCTGATGTACCAGGGAAACCTGTGGATCAGAAACTTTATAGGGGCATTGTTGGGTACCTATTATACCTCATAGCAAGTAGGCCAGACATTATTTTTGCCACATGCCTTTATGCTAGGTTACAAGTGAACCCTAAAGAATCTCATCTAATTTTGCTAAAAACTATTTTGAGATATATAAAGAGTTGTCCTAATCTAGGCCTATGGTATCCTACTGAATCAGAATTTGAGTTAACTGGATACTCTGATGCTGATTTTGCTGGATGCAGGGTAGATAGAAAAAGTACTTCAGGGACTTGCCAGTTCCTGGGTATGAGATTAGTATCTTGGTTTTATAAAAAGCAAACATCAGTGTCAACCTCAACTGCAGAAGTAGAATATATTGCAGCAGGCAGCTGTTGTTCACAGATGCTTTTGATACAAAATCAACTACTAGATTATGGGTTCAACTTAAAAAATTCAACCCTACTCTGTGATAATACAAGTGCTATAGCCATAGCCCAGAATCCAGTTCACCATAGTAGGACCAAACATATTGATATAAGACATCATTTCATTAGGGAGTGTGTAGACAAAAATAAAATCAAGCTTTTATCTACACTGATTTACAAAGGGCTGATATATTCACCAAACCTCTGGATGAGAGAAATCATATGTTCTTTGTGAATCAACTTGGAATGATCAATGGAGAAGACTTTATTTGATTTTTGTCAGCAGTCGACGAATTTTCTAGAGTTCGTCGAACTGAGTTCGACGAACCGGGGAAAGTTTGAGAGATATTCGTCGAGCGGAGATCGACGAACTCTCTGTGAGTGAAACAATTTTTGTCGAACGAAGTTCGATGAACTTGCTTCAGAAGATTTTCGCCGAACGGAGTTCGACAAACTGTCTTCAATTCTTCTGGATAAAATCGACGAATTATTTCATTCAAAATTATTTCGTCGACCTCAGTTCGAAGAATTATTTTTATTTTCGTGGAACGGAGTCTGTCGATTCATATTCTTGAAAACCCTATATTTAGGCTTTCTTCGACCTCCGTCCCGCGCTTTCTGTTCTCTTGCACTTGATCATCGTTTCTCTCTTTTGCAGGTGATTCCATGGCGATTCTAGTAGGAGCTCTAACCGCTATGAAGTTTGACAGTGGATTTGATGTCGACTTCGAATCGTCCTAGCACTCGGATCCAATCTTCCTATATATTCTGAAACTTCTGGAAGAACAGAATCTGAAGAACCTAATGACTACAAGGATAAAGCTGGCAGGAATAGAAACCAGGGAATGGGTTTATAGTTCATCCACTTCTGAAGATAATACTATGACAGGATCAATCGTGGGTAACACTGTATCCTTAACTCCCGCGGTTTTAACAGAAATATTTGGTTTGACAAATGGCGAAGAGGAATTAGAAATTGATTCTGAAGAGTTTTATATGATACTAAATCTGATGGGTTATGTTGGTGACAACCCAAATAAATTGTTGAAGAAGCATTTGTGTGCAGCATACAAGTTCCTGGCAGACATTGTTGGGAAGGTATTGCTTGGCAAGCATACAGCACATGACTACATCACAAGGAATCAGTTCTTGGTCATGTGTGCAGTAATAAATAAGAAGCAAGTGGACTGGGCTCAGATCCTCTTTGATCTGATAAAGAAGAAAAATAATAAGAAAGAAGTGTGTTTTGGAGGGGTCCTAAGGATCTTCCTCAACGAAAAGGCTGTTGAATCACTGGTATCCTAGACCATATTCATCAATGCCAGTAAAAGGCTCACCTGTGCCTTATTTGGCAGGTGGGAGAGGACAATAACCAAGCCCACTAAGGCTTCTACCTCTTCCACCACAGCTTCTAAAGGCACCAGGGCTGTTAAAGCCACACCCTCACCTACCGAAGAGCTTTATCCAACACCACCATCTCTTCTAGCTTCCCTTCCAACAACAAATATTCCATCCTCTCCCATTATCTCTTCAATACCAGAACAACAACAACATCCTCATGTTCCTACTACACCTCCATCTCCACATGCTTCACCAGTCTCATCTCCACCAATTGACATCACTGCCATTCCATCATCCCCTCTTCGAGATAATCAACCATGAACACCTCTTGATTCCCCTCATGACACCTACATTTCTACACCACCACAATCTCCTCTTCCCCCACATCTCTCTTCAATACCATCTTCTCATCTACTAATAGACATCATCATGGAAGATGCCACCCATCCATCCCCATCAACATTTATCATCCCTCCAGATGTTCACATCCATGATGCTCCACTTTCTATCCCTCCCATAGTTCCCACTTCTACACCTTCTGCCACACAATCTACCATTCCATCATTGGACCACTCCACCATATCTTCCATCATTTCCATTATCACTCCACTCCTCAAGTCCCTTATAGCAGAGACCATTACCCCTCTTGCTACCACCATATCCTCTCTCTCTAACCAAATATCTGCTCTTTCTGCTGCCCCATACTCAGCCAGGGGCCTGGCCTCAGTTCCCACTGAAACCAGGAAGGAGGAGATGCCTAATGATGAAGCAACAGCTACAGCTCCAGAGGCAGCAGATGCTCCAGCTTCAGCAACAACAACAACAACAGAGTGTATAGAATATATAGATAAATATTTGATTGATTTTATTGAAACTAATATGGATTTTGATGAATCAGATTCTGAAGAGCCTAATACTATTGGTGATTTCATGCTTAATCACACAGTTAATTTAGAACATTTGTTGAGTATTTTTGATACTATACATATGCATTATCTTCTAGCTGACATCACTAAGCCATCCTTGGCTATTATACCATATACTTCCCCCATCTCTTTAGAAGTTGTTAAGCAACTTAGGGATAGTTTTGCTATTACACAGTCAGTAGTTACTCCACTTCGAGAAGTTGTGGATGTTCCCTTTTCATCAATAATATCTTCAACACCAACTTTTGTAATGGATGACTCTCTCAAGCAAGATCTAGATGAATTAATCTTAGCTGATATTGCAGATGAAAATAAGGCAGCAGCTGAAAGCTCTGTCAAAGTTAATTCTTATTTTTGTGTAGCTTCTCCTCCAACTTCTGCTGAAACTCAAGTTCTTGTTGCAACTCCTGCTCCTGCTCCAGAAAAACCAGCTATTTCTGCTAAAGCATTGAAAGATCTAGATGATCTATATAATAACCCTGAGGGTTCTGACAATGATGATGATGAAGATGAGGATGCGGATTCAGATGAGGAGGATACAAAGAAGAAGAAGAAGCAAGTTTGAAAGAAAAGAAAAGCTCCTCCTACTCCTGCTCCTAAGCCTAATCCAAATAATGACACCCCTTACTACATTCTTCAAAAGATAACTCCATACAAGGGGATGAGATCATGGATGTGGCTATCTAAGAATCATCAAAAGGAAAGGAAGAATAGTAGAAGATACTCTACTCCACCAGTTCAAAGGTATATGAAAGATCCACCACCTCCTCCTCCTCCTGCAGCAGGTGCTTCTGGCTCTAGTTCTCAAAGGTCTGCCCCTATTCAAACATATCAGAGACATCAAGGGAGACCTCATCATGAAAGCAGGCAGCACAGGCAACAACCCTCAGGAAAACAACATCAACAACAATAATAACATAAGAAGCAACAACATCAACAAGCTAAAAGTCCTAAAAGACCACTCTCTCCACCTATTCCTTATGAAGATCGAGGAACAACCAACACAGCTAGAATGGCCAGTTTCCAGGAACTAGTAAGCCTCTCTATGATCAACAAGGCAAAGGCTGAAGGGAAGGATACTTCTGAATACACTACAATGTCAAAGTACAGGAGAGAAGAACTAAAAAGATTTGAAAAGGCTAACAAATTTTTTAATGTTGATGATTATATGAAATTACATCCTAAAGCAGTGGTCCCTAGAGCTACATCTCTGAAGATTATAGGGGCTGCTGACATGACAATGACTATGGAACAAGCCTTAAATACTAACAGGGAAATAGTTTTTACCAAGCCAAGAGACAAGGGCAAGGATGCAAAGCATCAGGAGAAGAAGCAAAAGAAGTGAAATTTAAACCATTTTATTTCTGTTTTTTATCTTAAACTATTTCATATTGTCTGAACAAAGCTGTTGTGTAAATATATCTGCTGTATGTATTAATTATCTCTGCCAGATATATCTTTTTTCTGCTTTGTTTACTTTATGTTTTTACTTTTGAGTCTATTAGTGACCTCACCCAAATAGGGTGAGATTGTTGGATCCCTAGTTTGATTTAGGCTAGGTTCACTAACTTAGGATGATGTGACCCAATATGTATAGCCAAGTCCTAAGAGTCTACATCACATGGAAAAGCCAACATCAGAGTGCCAGAGACTCAAGACATAAAGTTTTCCTAAAGATTCAGAGATTTCTCCAGAGACTAAGTAAAATGAGTTCGACATTCGTCGAACTCAGGTTGACGATAGTCGTTCTCAACTCAATGATCTTAGAGATATTTTCTCTGAGCTGAGCTCGACGATCTTCAGTCACAGATCGACGAACCTTGGATTCCACCTTCAGAATTCTAAGTCTAGACTGTTCTCTAGACTCAGGTCAACGAACCTAGTTCTCTGGTCGACGAACTTCATTCTTTGCTCGACGATTCCTGGACCTCCACTTCAACTCTATTGCCAGAGGTTCATCAAGTTTTTCTAAGTCCAGAATCATTTTTAGCTCGACGGATTCAAGGATCTCCATACTTAGCACGACAAACACTATTCTTTAGTCGACGAATCTATGGACTATCACATCATTCTGTTGAGACTATGTTCTCCAGTCTCAGGTCGACGAACCCAGTTCTTTGCCCGATGAATTATGGAACCAAAAGAATTATGTCAACACTCAGAGTATATGTCGACATCAACTAAGTCGACACTAGAAGAACTTGTGTCGACACCAAGATCATCAGTCGACATTGTGGAAAGGCTATGTCGACAGCACACAGAAGACTTGTGTCGACATACATGAGTAATTATTTCGACACAGGATATTTGACAACTCCAGAATAATTGTTGAACTCCAGTCGATGAACACATTTACCAGCTCGATGAATAGGCAATGATCAAAAGAGACAGCAGTTCAGTTTTCAGCTCGACGATCAGGGAACTCAGCTCGACGAAGAGAAGCCATCTCATTGACGAATACAATTTCTCAGCTCGACGAACTATGAACTCAGTTCGACGAATTCTGCTATATGTTCGACGATTCCAGACTTAGTTATTTCCGACCTTCTATCCCCACTCTAATGCGATAATTATTGAGTAATTAATGCTATAACATTCTATGAATGTATCCGTTAGAAGGAGCATTGATTATGGTCTTCTCCAGTATTATTTCTTTCCATTTTTCCACGAGACAGTTGGGGAAATAAATCAATGCCGATTATTCTCAAGCATGTCAGCATTAATTGCAGATGCATTCAAATTTTCAAAAGACAGAGAAGAAGGGAATAATATACACATTCAGATACACAAAGTGATACACAAACTTACAGAAGAGAATCAACAATAGAAAATAATTGAGAAAGCTTCACACAGAGCACAGCTTACAGAGAAGCACATAAAGATTACAGAAAAACAATCAATCTTGCATAATCTGCTCTGTCAAAGAAGAAGCATTTCTCTGATATACAGATATTCTTGACCAGAAGCTCATCAACACTTGAAGAAGAAGAACAAAAATACCTATATAAGAGTCTTCCTTCTTCAAGAACTGTAGGACACTTCAAAAGGACAACTTCAGTTCAATCTGTCAAAGAAGATCCTGAATACTATTGCTGGTCAAGGATTTAGTTTGAAGACCTATCACCCTGAAGCTTTGCTCTTAGTTTTCCCTGATCCATTCTACATCTCAGGGGGAGACTTAATCTATAATTAATCCACAGTCTTCTCAGTTGTATATTGAGAAAGAGAAGACAAAATCATCTTTCACCCCGACCTCTATAAAGGGTTGTCATCTCCCTTCAAAAGTGATTCCTTGGTTGCAAGTATCCTGATCAAAAGACTTGGGTTGGTTTTTGAGCACCTGATCAAAAACTCATTGGTGTCAGACACCTGATCAAAAACCTGAGTGAATTCCTAACAAGTGTGGTAGAATAGTGGATGTACCTGTAATGCCCCGAAACTCAAAAGAGCGACGGGGGATGTTTTGGTCCAGATTTGGAATCTGGCAGTAGACACACGGCCTGGGATACAGGCGTGTCCAAGGGCATGTCAGGATGGAGTCGATGATTTGGTCGAGAGGTCGACGATTTTGGAGTCGACGATCGTTGAGCAAAGAACACGGCCTGAGACACGGGCGTGTCTCAGGGCGTGTCGAGTCGACGATCGGCCCGGGGTGTCGACGAATTTCGCTCGATGAAGTGTCGAGATAGGGCACACGACTTGAGACACGAGTGTGTCTCAGGGCGTGTCGAGCCCGTGTCGATGATCGGCCATCAAATTCGACGATTTTCGCTCGACGATGTGTCGAGACAAGGCACACGGCCTAGGACACGGGCGTGTCCAAGGCCGTGTCAGGCAGTCGACAAACTTCGCTCGACGAAGTGTCGAGACCGTGAACACGGCCTGGATCCCAGCCGTATTCGAGTAGACATAGGTTAGAACACGGGCGTGTCCAGGAACCCGTGTTGTTCTCGGGTTGTTTTCGGGATAAATTGATGGGGGCACACGGCCTACCACACAACCATGTCAGTTGGAACACGGGCGTGTCAGGTCGAACATGGGTGTGTCAGATGCCCATGTGTTGTTCCAGGCGCGTCGATTTTGACGGCGAATGAGGGACACGGCCCTGGACACGGGCGTGTGCCAGGCCGTGTTCGGTCCAGATTGTACATTTCAGGCCCGAATCAAAGCCGTTCGTTTCTTTAATTTTTGATCCAACGGCTATTCCTGAAGAGATATACCAGGGATTGGACCTTTGAAACCCTCACTTTTACTTAAGTGGTTCTCTTTCTAAGTCAATAGAGAGAGGAGAGCCAAAGGAGGAAGAAGAAGCAAGATCCGGCCATTAGAGGAGCTTCGAAGCTCCAAATCGCGAGCCGACTACGGATGCACGGAGGCGAAGAGAGTGCGGTGCTTTTCATCCGCTTACTTTGCCATGGCGCCAAAGTGGAATGCTAGGGTAACGATTCTCTTCTTGAGCATGTGAAGCTCTCCTTCTTTGCATAGGAAGCCCGCTCTCGCGAGTTTGCGGTGAGTTGGAGGAGTTCCTTCATGTAGATATGTAAAGTCCCCATTGCGTATAGTCCGTAAGCGAGAACAGACATAGGCATGATGTGTGAATCCTACCCGAACGAGTTGGTCTGGATCGGTGATGTTGCATTTCATAATGCCGGAGAAGACTCCGTGCTATTGGTTGTTTTTCGGGTTTTCTACAAGGTGGATTGCAACAGGGAGACTTGGGGTCTAACCCTAAGGTGCACCCGGAAAACTGGGTGGATGCGTGATCTTGCCAACTTGGTGGCCTGAGAGCCAACTTGAACATAACCGGGTTATGTGATTTGTGATGGAAATGGGACTCTGGGGAAGTTTGACCTGCGCATATGGTTTAAATTACCGTTGCAATGTGAGTACGAGTCAGATGGAACCGTACTCGTTCTATGTCGTTCGGGTTAAAGAGACCTAAGGTTACGTGGCACTTGTCGTTGGCATAGATGAGGGTCTTCAGCGGTCTATGGTTTTAATTACCGTGACCCATTCCGGGAAGACAAATTGCTCATTGATTGGCCGTCCAAAGGGACGGTAGTGAGTCGGCAGACTTAGACTTTGTTCACCGAGAATGTGGCCTGAGTGCACGGGGTGTGTGGACGTCTGAGCTTACGCGTGTGATGAAATGAATATTGTTATATTGTTCGCTTATGCTAATAAAATGCAGGGAAGGAGCATCGGTGCCCCGAGTTGGGGGCGGGATCATTATAATTTGGTTAGCGTTGCTGACCGTTGCTTTTGTTTGCCATCGTGCGGTGGTTTTGTTGCTTGCAGGTGTTGCTGGACCAAGCGGTCAATAGAGGGCTAAAGCCCAAATTGCGAAGCCGGCCCTCGAAGGCCTAATTGGAGTGTTTACTGCTTTTATTCATGTATGATCGGCCTACGTGCCGTGGTTTGTAGAATATGTAATATCAAGTAGACCAATTTGTAAGGCCTTAAGGCCTGTACTTGTGTATGTACAACATTCCTATTTGGTATTAGTGGACATTCATGCTTTTGTGCTGGGTTCTTTATTGCAACTTATTAAACTGCTTCCGCTAGAATGCTCTGTGTAGGACGTTATGATCGGTTGGATGGTTTCCATGAGTAACCGCCCGGTCTGCCTGTAGTATATGGCGTCGGGCCCCGGCCGGACCTACTGCTATATGCTATGCAACAGATAGGGGGTGTTACAGTACCCAGGTTGGGGAACCACTATAAAATTCTTATGTCGTCTGGTTGCCTCCTTTTGATTTGTTCTTGCTGTGCTTATGCTTTAGATTCATTGCTTGGTAGTTTAGTAATTCTACACTTTTAATTTACAGCAAAAGCTGTAATAGCAGTTAAGAAATTTTTAAGCATACTCTATTCACCCCCCCCCCCCCCCCTCTAGAGTATTTCTGATCTAACACTCACTTTCATAATCGTTCCTTAATGATTATGTAGGACGTGTTAGAGTTTCATCTAGGATTGTAAATCATTCCTAAAGGTTGATCAACTGCATCTTGAATCTAGAAATGTCAAGTAGAATCTGGCGTGCCAAATCTTGAGGTATATGTGGTGGTTGTTTTGTGGGTTTTCTTGATTGCGGGAGTTAGTGGACGAAACCACCTTTGTAATGTTGGATTCCTTTATTAGTACCTTGTGGAAGTATACCGGGTTTTTGAGCGACTGCTATGTATGGTGCAGAGTATGTGTAACAGCCCAAATTTCTCAAAAAGGAAATTGTTGGGTGACACGGCCTGGGACACGGGCGTGTCCCAGGGCGTGTCAAGCTGGGGTCGACGATTTGGCCGCATAGTCAACAAAATTTGGAGTTGACAATCGTTGAGTAGCGGACACGACCTGCGACTCGGGCATGTTGCAGGGCTTGTCGAGGTCGTGTCGACTATCGGCTTTGGTGTCGACGATTTTTCGCTCGACGATGTGTCGAGAGGGGGCACACGGCCCAGGACACGGGCGTGTCCATGACCGTGTCATGTGCTCGATGACTTTTGCTCGACGATCGTCGAGTGTCGAGTGTCGAGTGTCGAGTGTCGAGAGGTTGAACACGGCCTGTGACACGGGCATGTCACAGGGCGTGTCAAATCACGTCGACGAACTCAGCTCGACGAAGGATTTCGACAGGGCGTGTCTTTGTGCCGTGTCTGGGCACACGGCCTGGGACACGGGCGTGTCACCGGCCGTGTGAAGTCTCGGGATGTTTTGGGATTTTTTCGTCCAGGCACACGGACTCAGACACGGGCGTGTTCGAAGGCGTGTTGGGTGACACGGCCCATGACACGGGCGTGTTCCATGGGCGTGTCACTGATCCGGATAGGTCGGTTGATCACCGATTGAGGCACACGACCTGGGAAACGGGCGTGTCATAGGCCGTGTCAGGTCAAAATCAGTGTTTTTGGCAAAATCGTGGCCGTCCGTTCCTTCAGTCTGGATCCAAAGGCTGAGCTTCTTTCCTCTTTTCCTAAAGGCCGAAATCTGAGAAGTTATTCTCATTTTATTTGGCCTTGATCTTTCTTCAAGTTAAGAGAGAAAGGAGACAAAGAAGAAGGAGGAGGATGAAAGGGGGCTGCTGCTGGTGGTGCTTCGGTTTACCGCCAAGAAATACGAAACCGGCGTTGCGAAGGAAACGCTCTTGCGAGTCTTTCAAGCAAGCTTTGAGTTCATGACACCGAAGCGGTCGTCAAGGGTAACGACTTTTCTTCCTATCCATGTGAAGGCTTCTTTTTAGCATATATTTGTGATTCCCCCACCAAGAGGTGGCTGATTTTGGTAGTCGTTTGGGTGATTCATGAAATCCCCTTTATTGGCATATAGATCCGGAAATGGAGTACGGAATAGGCATGTTGTGTGAAGCCCATCTGGACAGGTTGGTCTGGATTGGTGATGTTGCATACGAACCAGAGAAGACTCTGTGAGAAACGTGTAGTTTAAGGAGTCAACGGGTTATGCCTGTGAAAAGGAGTAGCAGGAAGTACTGGAGTGGTAGCCCATGAAAATAGTCGTGTTATATTTTGGGTCCAACCTGTGAATGAGGCACAGGAAATACTGGTGTGACCAGGAAAGGCCCTTTGTGATGCTTGATGTCGTAGGGTGTCCACCTGTGAAACGAGTAACAGGAAGTACTGACATGATAGCCAGGAAAGACCCCTGACATTGTGCGGTGTCCACCTGTGAAGAGCGTCACAGGAAGTACTGGGAGGCCCAGGAAAGACCCGTTGTTGTACTAAGAAAGTGGGTATCGAGAAATACCCAGGCTTGAATGCCAAGAACAGGATTGGTGAGACCGACCCGCGCCTTTGATATAGGCATGAGTACGCTGTACTCGAAGAAGGCAAGGCGATTTGAGCAACGGGGGGGGGGGGGGGGGGGGGTGGAGGATCCGACCTGCGTTATGTCCGTCCGACGTGAGACCAAAAGGTGCGGTATGTTGCAGCGTATAGCAAGAGTCTTCGGCCTGCGCGCCATGACACAATGTGGGGCTATGGGCCATCCCGGTGTAGGAAGACTAACTCCGGCTGCACACCATGGAGAAAATGCTCAAGAGAGTTACCGTTGGGTGATCACCCTGATACGATGGTGGGCAAGAGTTTTGCCAGAACACCAAGAATGTGCCGTGAGTGCACGGACCGTTGGGCCCGGTGGCGAACGGTGGTGATGGCTTGTGTGCGTGAAAGCACATTTTGATGAGATAGCTTGCCATACTGTGATATGATATGCCTGCAGGGAAGATTACCGCTGCCCCGAGAAAAGGGGTAGGGTCGTTATAATTTGTTCAGCTAAATGCTGACCGTTGCTTTTTTTTACCACCATTGGGTGGATTGTACCTGTACAGGTGCTGGCAAGCCAAGCGGGACGCGGAAAGGCTGATGTTGATGCTTCTGTTGCTGCTACTGCTGCTAGCCCTCGAATGCTAAATGTGTTACTTTTGTGTATTTTATTTTCATGTGGCCGGCCTGCGCGCCAATTTGTTTAGGCCACTGTTTGATAGCCATGTAAGGCCATAAGGGAAACTATTTGTACTTGTTGTAAGACATTCCTAGATCATATAAACTGTGGAGTTTTATGTTTGGACATTCATGCGGAGTTCAAGTCAGGAGAGGCTTCCGCTAGAATGCTTTGTGATAGGTGCGATGCGCTACTCTGATATCATCCTGTACCTTCACCATCTGTTTTGTGACATATACTGTGGGGCCCCGACCGGACCTTCTAGAATATACCATATGAACGGATGGGGTTGTTACATTTTTGGTATCGGTTGTCTTGGTCTTTCCCTCTTCAAGTCATAGCCGACTTCTTTTGTGGGGTGGCGAGCACGTGTTTGTGCAAACCAAAGTCTATGAATGAACTCCTGAATGTCCATGATAGGAATGCAAATTTGATGTGTTTGAGGAACCTGCGTGTTCTTATTTTGTGTTGGTTGCTTGGGTACGACCGCTAATGTGTGTGTCTTGTCCACCTTTAGGTGACACGAAGTGGAGCTGGGCCGTCTGAGCCTTAGCATTCTGATGAAAGTACGGCACCAGCTGCAGTTCCTACACCTCCACCATCTACGGAACATGTGCGTTTAGTTGCGGAGCCTTTATTTACCATGCTCCAAGGCCAGCCACTTAGGCAGGAAAAAGCTACTGTGAGGCCAGAACAGGTGGCGGCAAGGCCTGAATCTGTAGTGGATGTAGCTCCTCGAGCAGCTGAGAAGCAGCTAACACGGTTTATGAGTTTCCATCCGCATACATTCTCGTGAGCGGGAACTCCGACGCAGGTTGAGGATTGGCTATCGCGCGTCAAGCGAGTGATGATGGTGATTGGAACGGAGGAGCATCAGAAAGTTACTTTAGTTACCTTTTTGCTTGAAGGAGAAGCTCAATTGTGGTGGGATGAGATGGAGTTGCATGACTTGGCAGGTCGTCCGTTAACCCAAGTATCCATGGAAGAATTCTCGCGGCTCTTCCTAGCGAAGCACCTTCCTGCGGCTCAGCGGATAGCTATGGAAAATGAATTCCAAAGGTTAACACAAGGTGATGGCAGTGTTGACGCATACCTACATGAATTTACTCGCTTGGGGCGGTATGCGGGTTCTATATTTGCTAATGAACAAAGGAAGACCAATCGGTTCTATGAAGGACTGAGGGACGAGCTGAGGTTCCTTGTGTCAAGTTAGGTGAACCAAGGTTGCCAAGCATTGGTTGACACTGCGAGCGCATTGGAAAAGGATATGAAAAGGGTGCAAGGGAAGAGAGCTTTGGCTGTGTCGCAACTGGAGTGGATGGCACCCCGATCGGGGAAACCATTTTATAAGAAGAGATGGGGTAACAAGTCCAAGCCTAGTGGACAAGTTCCTTCATCAATTGCAACGGGAGCAACGTCAGGGGTTACCTCCAAGCCAGACACTCGTATCTACTTCAATTGTGGCCGGATGGGGCATATCGCGCGAGATTGTCGGATGCCGCCCTACAGTGTAAAGAAGGCGGGAGCATCTTATGCTGAAAAAGGAAAGGCGGTGGTGGATTCCTCTGCCTCGCAGGCACAACCCTGGGTCTACAATCTTGGCCTACAGGACGCCATCAAGCAGAGCGACGTGGTCACAGGTATGAGTTTAGTTTTGCATATGCTATTGTTTGTAGGCTTTGCTTAGTCTATCAATGTTTGCGGTTTGTGTGTGACATGTTTGTCCCAGGCTTTGTGCTGATTCGGGACACGCTGGCGCGAGCACTGTTTGATACGGGTGCATCGCATTCTTTTCTGTCTAGTGACTTTATAATGCGGCTTGGGATACCCAGTCGGGTAAAGACAGATAGCGTCCAAGTGGTGTTGCCGAATGGCTGTTGGATGCTTGCGGATCAAGCTTGCGATGTGGCGGTTCAGTTGGGAAGTCGGGATTTCAGTTTAACTGCATTTATTTTGCCAATATCGGAATTCGATGTGATTTTTGGGATGGATTGGCTTGCAGAGCAGCATGCCATGATTGATTGCCAGTCCAAAGAAATCACG
Organism: Platanthera guangdongensis; assembly: GCA_039583875.1. NCBI lineage: Eukaryota > Viridiplantae > Streptophyta > Magnoliopsida > Asparagales > Orchidaceae > Platanthera > Platanthera guangdongensis. Next base: position 162,835,647 of record CM077152.1, on the reverse strand, counting down.
TTGGGCCAAAATACCGAACATGAGACAAAGTTCGCAGGTATGCGAGGAGTGGGCGGGACGTTGATGTCTGCACTCCAGGTAGTCAAGGCTGTTTGGAAGGGTGCGGAGTGTTACTTTGCACTAATTCAGGCTGTTGAGTCTAAGGCCAGTGTGTGCGAGGTTCCGATTGTGGCGGACTTTACAGATGTGTTTCCCACGGATCTCCCTGGACTACCACCCCAGCGGGAGATTGACTTCACGATCGAGTTGGTGCCAGGTGCAAAACCTGTGGCCCACTCGCCATATCGCGTTGCGCCAAAAGAGATGGCGGAATTGAAGGTTCAACTACAAGAAATGTTGGAGAAAGGTTATATATGCACAAGTATGTCACCTTGGAGTGCACCTGTGCTTTTTGTAAAGAAGAAAGATGGTGGGTTGCGGTTGTGTATCGATTACCGTGAACTGAATAAGCTGACCGAGAAGAATAAGTATCTGATACCCCAGATTGATGAGTTATTCGATCAGCTGGTGGGCTCAACCGTCTATTCGAAGTTAGACCTGAAGTCTGGTTATTACCAGTTGAGAATTCGGGAAGGTGACATTCCCAAAACCGCATTTGCAACGCGTTACGGGCACTATGAATTCACTGTCATGCCATTTGGACTGTGCAATGCGCCCTCGGTGTTTATGGATTTGATGCACCGTATTTTTCGTGAGTACATGGATCTGTTTGTGATTGTATTCATTGATGACATCCTGGTGTACTTGAAGTCGATAGCCGAGCATGAGATTCACTTGCGGTTAGTATTGAACACATTGAGGCAAAATTAGCTCTATGTCAATTTCTCGAAGTGCGAGTTTTGGCTATCGTCGGTTGCATTTCTAGGCCATGTGGTGAGTGGTGCGGGCATTGCAGTGTATCCAGCGAAGATAAGGGCCATACATGAGTGGCCAATCTTGTCTTCCGTGGCCGAAGTCAGGAGTTTTCTTGGACTTGCGGGCTACTATAGACGATTTGTGGAAAACTTCTCGCGGATCGCTTTGCCGCTAACCACATTGACGCGAAAAGATAAGAAGTTCGTTTGGACGCCAGAGTGTGCACGAGCTTTTGAAGAGCTGAAGATTTGGTTGACCACGGCACCGGTGTTGTCTTCACCCAGTGGAACCGACGGATTTGTGATTTATAGTGATGCCTCAGGGGGCGGCTTAGGCTGCGTTCTTCTGTAGAATGGAAAGGTCATTACTTATGGCTCACTCCAGCTGAAGGTGCACAGGCGAAATTATCCCATCCATGATTTGGAACTAGCGGCAGTGATTTTTGTACTCAAGTTGTGTCGACACTACCTTTATGGAGTGAAGGCGGAGATCTATACAGATCACAAGAGCCTAAAGTACCTCTTGGAGCAGAAAGACTTGAATATGCGACAACGAAGGTGGTTGGAGTTCCTTGGGGACTACACTTTTGAGATTCCTTATATGCCCGGGAAAGGGAATGTTGTCGCAGATGCCTTGAGTCGGCAGGTTCCGGCTAGAGCAAATTGGTTACACAGGCATGATAAACGTCTTATCAAGGAGCTAGAGGCGTTGGAGATTTATTGTGTTGACAAGAATTCCACTGCCACTGCATGTTTGAACTGGACTGAGGTGCAATGTGACCTTGCAGACCGAGTTCGACGGGCAACGGAGTTGGATGACGATCTCTTACGCTATGTGAATGAAGGGCCAGAGGGAAAATTCACCTGGAATGACGGTCTTTTGCGTAAAGATGGCCGTTTGTGCGTCCCGAATGTGGGGAAATTGAGGGAAGAACTGATGTATGAAGCGCATTATACAAAATATTCCATTCACCCCGGGAGCAAGAAAATGTTCAATGATATGAAGAAGCTATTCTTGTGGCCAGGGCTCAAGAAAGATTTTGCCGTTTATGTCTCCAAATGCCAAACATGTGCAATGGTGAAGGCGGAATGCCAAAAGTCGGGCGGTTATTTGAAGTCACTGCCGATCCCAGAGTGGAAATTTGATGGATTTTGTGCACGGGTTGCCGAGATCGCAGTGAGGAAATGATTCCATTTGGGTGATTGTTGACCGGCTAACTAAAGTGACACATTTTCTCCCGAACAGGCGAGATGATTCAGTTGAAAGTTTGGCAAAGTTATATGTTGACCAGATTGTGCTGCTTCACGGTGTTCCTTGGAGCATCGTATGTGATCGAGATGGGCGCTTTACATCAAATGATTGGAGGCTAGTTCACCGACTATTGAGCACGAAATTGACTTTCAGTACGGCCTTTCATCCCCAAATGGATGGCCAAACTGAACGCACCAACAGAACAATGGAGGACATGCTCCGAATGTGCGCCCTTGACTTCGGAAAGAGATGGGAAGATCATCTCTACATGGTAGAGTTTGCATATAATAACAACTACCAGGCGAGCATTGGGATGGCACCATATGAAGCGTTATACGGAAGGAAGTGTCGTACTCCCTTGGCTTGGGTAGAAGAGGGCAAAGCTTGGATTTTTAAACCAAATGAGGTTGATGAAGCAAACTCAACCATACGTACTATTCGAGAGAGATTGCTTATTGCTCAAGATCGACAAGTGAAGTACTACAATGCCAAACACCGGAACGTGGAATTTGCGGTTGGAGATTGGGTCTACTTGAAGATCAAGCCATTCAAAGGTGTCTCCAGGATTCGACGATTGAAAAAGTTGAGTCCAAGATACTTGGGTCCTTTTGAAGTGGTTGAGCGAGTTGGCGAAGCGACTTATCGGCTAGCTCTGTCGGCAGACTTGGGTAGAATAGATGATGTATTTCACATCTCTGTGCTTCGGAAAGCCGTGAAAGATCCAGCTCAAGTGATCGCGGATGATCGTGTGCCGGTGAAATATGGGCTAACAACGAAAGTTAGACCCATTCAGATCGAAGATCGAGCCGAGAAACAGTTGCGGAATGAGACGGTCGACATGGTAAAAGTCCGTTGGGACAATTGCGGCCATGAAGAACTGACATGGGAGCGAGAGCAAACCATGCGAGAAGAGTTCCCTGAGATGTTTTTGTAATATGTAGAGAGGATGTTGTAACATAAAATTTTGTATGTTGTAACATTTTTCTTGCTGGTTACTATTGCCTTCCTGTGTCTGAATTTCAAGGATGAAATTTCTTGTAGGAGGAGAGGATTGTAACAGCCTAAATTTCTCAAACAGGAAATTTTTGGGTGACACGACCTGGGACACGGGCGTGTCCCAGGGCGTGTCAAGCTGGGCTCGACGATTTTGCCGCGTAGTCAACGAAATTTGGAGTCGACGGTCGTTGAGTAGCGGACACGGCCCGCGACACGGGCGTGTTGCAGGGCGTGCCGAGGCCGTGTCGACTATCGGCTTTGGTGTCGACGATTTTTCGCTCGACGATGTGTCGAGAGGGGGAACATGGCCCAGGACACGGGCATGTCCACGGCCATGTCGTATGCTCGACGACTTTTGCTCGACGATCGTCGAGTGTCGAGTGTCGAGAGGTTGAACACGGCCTGTGACACGGGCGTGTCACAGGGCATGTCAAATCAGGTCGACGAACTCAGCCCGACGAAGGATTTTGACAGGGCGTGCCTTTGTGCCGTGTCTGGGCACACGGGCGTGTCACAGGCCGTGTGAAGTCTCGGGATGTTTTGGGATTTTTTCGCCCAGGCACACGGCCTCAGACACGGGCATGTTCGAAGGATGTTGGGTGACATGGCCCATGACACGGGCGTGTTCCATGGGCATGTCACTGGTCTGGATAGGTCGGTTGACCACCGCTTGAGGCACACGGCCTGGGACACGGGCGTGTCACAGGTCGTGTTAGGTCAAAATCAGTGTTTTTGGCAAAATCGTGGCCGTCCGTTCCTTTAGTCTGGATCCACAGGCTGAGCTTCTTTCCTCTTTTCCTAAAGGCCGAAATCTGAGAAGTTATTCTCATTTTATTTGGCCTTAATCTTTCTTCAAGTTAAGAGAGAAAGGAGAGAAATAAGAAGGAGGAGGAGGAAAGGGGGCTGCTGCTGCTGGTGCTGCGGTTTACCGATAAGAAATCCGAAGCCGGTGTTGCGAAGGAAACGCTCTTGCGAGTCTTTCAAGCAAGCTTTGAGTTCATGGCACCGAAGCAGTCGTCAAGGGTAACGACTTTTCTTCCTAGCCATGTGAAGGCTTCTTTTTTGCATATCTTTGTGATTCCCCCACCAAGAGGTGGCTGATTTTGGGAGTCGTTTGGGTGATTCATGAAATCCCCTTTATTGGCATATAGATCCGGAAATGGAGTACGGAATAGGCATGCTGTGTGAAGCCCATCTGGACAGGTTGGTCTGGATTGGTGATCTTGCATACGAACTAGAGAAGACTCCGTGAGAAACGTGTAGCTTAAGGAGTCAACGGGTTATGCCTGCGAAAATGAGTAGCATGAAGTACTGGAGTGGTAGCCCAGGAAAATAGCCGTGTTATGTTTTGGGTCCAACCTGTGAATGAGGCACAAGAAATTCTGGTGTGACCAGGAACGGCCCTTTGTGATGCTTGATTTCGTAGGGTGTCCACCCGTGAAGCGAGTAATAGGAAGTACTGGCATGATAGCCAGGAAAGACCCCTGATATTGTGCGGTGTCGACCTGTGAAGAGCGTCACAGGAAGTACTGGGAGGCCCAGGAAAGACCCGTTGTTGTGCTAAGAAAGTGGGTATCGAGAAATACCCAGGCTTGAATGCCAAGAACATGATTGGTGAGACCGACCCTCACCTTTGCTATAGCCATGAGTACGCTGTACTCGAAGATGGCAAGGCGATTTGAGGAACGGGGGGTGGAGGATCCGACCTACGCTATGTCCGTCCGACGTGAGACCAAAAGGTGCGGTCTGTTGGAGCGCATAGCAAGAGTCTTCGCCCTGCGCGCCATAATACAATGGGGGGATACGGGCCATCCCGGTGTAGGAAGACTAACTCCGGCTGCACACCATGGATAAAATGCTCAAGAGAGTTACCATTGGGTGATGACCCTGATACGGTGGTGGGCAAGAGTTTTGCCAGAACACCAAGAATGTGCCCTGAGTGCATGGACCGTTGGGCCGGGTGGCGAACGGTTGTGATGGCTTGTGTGCGTGAAAGCACATTTTGATGAGATAGCTTGCCATACTGTGATATGATATGCCTGCAGGGAAGATTACCGCTGCCCCAAGAAAAGGGGTAGGGTCGTTATAATTTGGTCAGCTAAATGCTGACCGTTGCTTTTGTTTACCATAGTTGGGTGGATTGTCCCTGTACAGGTGCTGGCGAGCCAAGCGGGACGCGGAAAGGCAGATGTTGATGCTGCTGTTGCTGCTACTGCTGCTAGCCCTCGAAGGCTAAATGTGTTACTTTTGTGTATTTACTTTTCATGTGGCCGGCCTGCGCGCCAATTTGTTTAGTCCACTGTTTCATAACCATGTAAGTCCATAAGGCCAACTATTTGTACTTGCTGTAAGACATTCCTAGATCATATAAACTGTGGAGTTTTATGTTTGGACATTCATGAGGAGTTCAAGTCAGGAGAGGCTTCCGCTAGAATGCTTTGTGATAGGTGCGATGCGCTACTCTGATATCATCCTGTACCGTCACCGTCTGTTTTGTGACATATACTATGGGGCCCCGACCGGACCTTCTATAATATACCATATGAACGGATGGGGTTGTTACAGTATGAGACTCCCTCACAGTTAGACGGATATTATATTCATGAGGGTGTGTTGGATCGCTAGTTTGATTTGGGCTAGGTTCACTAAGCTAGGATGATGTGACTCAGCATGTATAGCCTGGGTCATAGTTGTGTCCTAGAGTCTAGGACAAGTCCTCAGTAACAACATCACATGGACAAGCCATCATTAGACTGCAAGAGACTCAAGACATAGAGTTTTTCCAGAGATTCAGAGATTTCTCAAGAAACTAAGTAAAATGAGTTCGACATTCGTCGAACTCAGGTCGACGATAGTCGCTCTCAGCTCGACAATCTTAGAGAAATATTATCTGAGTTGATCTAGACGAACTTCAATCACAGATCGACGATCCTTGGACTCCACCTTCAGAATTCTAAGTCCAGTCTGTTCTCTAGACTCAGGTCGACGAACAAAGTTCTCAGGTCGACGAACTTCATTCTTTGCTCGATGATTTCTGGACTTCTATTTTAACTCTATTGCCAGAGGTTTATCAATTTTTCTCTAAGTCCAGAATCATTTTGAGCTCGACGAATTCAAGGTTCTCCAGACTTAGCTCGACGAACACTATTCTTTGGTCGATGAATCTTTGGACTACTACAACATTCTGTCGAGACTATGTTCTCTAGTCTCAGGTCGATGAACTCAGTTCTCTGCCCGAGAAATTCTGAATCATCTACTTAAACAACTTAGAACCAAAATACTTGTGTCGACACCAACTGAGTCGACACTAGAAGAACTTGTGTCGACACCCAGATCATCAGTCGACATTGTGGAAAGGTTATGTCGACACCACACAGAAACTTATGTCGACACATAGAATATTTGATAACTCCAGATTAGTCGCTGAACTCCAGTCGACGAACACATTTACCAGCTCGACAAACTTCAGACAAAGAATAGACAAAGTTCAAAAGAGACAGCAGTTCAGTTTCCAGCTCGACGATTCTGCAACTCAGCTCGACGAACAGAAGTCATCAGGTCGATGAACTGCAGACTCAGCTCGACAAATTCTGCTATCTGTTCGACGATTCCAGACTTAGTTATTTCTGGCCTTCTATCCCCACTGTAATGCGATAATTCCTGAGTAATTAATTCTCTAATATTCTCTGAAAGTAACCATTAGAAGGAGCATTAATTATGGTTTTCTCCAGGATTATTTCTTACCATTTTTCATGGGACAGTTGGGGAAATAAATCAATGTCATTTATTCTCAAGGCTGTCAGCATTAATTGCAGAAGAATTCAAATTTTTGAAAGACAGATTTCGACAGAAAATATGAAAAACAAAAGAGAATAACGGGCACACATATAGATAGAAACAATTAAGGATCATTAAGAAAGTTTTACATAGAGCACAGTGACTGAGAGGCATACAGAGATTATAGAGACATAGAGAAATATTCAGTCTTGAACAATCTGCTCTGTCAATAAGAAGCATTCTCTGATATAGAGAAGCCCTCGACCAGAAACTCATCAGTACCTGAAGAAGAACAACAATAATACCTATATCTAGAGTCTTCTTTCTTCAAGTACTCCAGGACACTTCAAAAAGGACAACATCAGTTCCATCTGTAAAAGAAGTCCTAAAGATTATTGCTGCTCAAGAATTCAGTTTGAAGACCTATCACCCTGAAGCTTGGCTCCTGTTTTTCCCTGATTCATTCTACATCTCCGGGGGAGCCATAAGCTAAAATCAAATCCACATTCTTCTCAGTTGTATATTGAGAAAGAGAAGACAAAATCATCTCTCACCCCTCCACTGTATAAAGGGTTGTCATCTCCTTTCAAAAGTGATTCCTTGGTTGCAAGTCTCCAGATCAAAAGACTTGGGTTGGTTTTTGAGCACCTGATCAAAAGCTCATTGGTGTCAGACACCTAATCAAAAATCTGAGTGGATTCCTACCAAGGGTTGTAGAAGAGTGGATGTACCCAGGTTGGGGAACCACTATAAAATTCTTGTGTGATCTGGTTGCCCATTTTTCTTTTGTTCTTGCTGTAATTGTGCTTTAGGTTTATTGTGTGCAAGCTATATTTATTTCTGCACTTTCTATTTATAGCAAAAGCTGTAATAGCTGTTAAGAATTGTTTTTAAGAATACTGTATTCACCCCCCCTCTAGAGTATTTCTGATCTAACTCTCACTTTCAATTGGTATCAGAGCAGGTTCCTTTGGTTGTACATGTTAAATCTTCAACCAAATGATCCTAAGTTAGATCTATCTTATTTCGTTTCATTTTTAATAGTTTTACACACACAGCATGACATTGAACAAGGACTATGCAAGCACCAGACCTCCATTGTGCAACCTTAATATGTTTGCCATCTAGAAGGCAAGAATTAGGCTGTACATGAATTGTATTGATGAAGACATCTACAATTCAATCTTGACAGGTACCCCACAAGCATCCAGCTCTGCAATACCTACAAGTTCAACAGTAGTTCCACCACCAGAGTGGACTGAAACTCAAAGAAAGGCAAAAATTGCAGATGCCAAAGCTATGAATATCCTGGCACAAACTATATCAGATGATATCTTCCAGAAGGTTGTTGAGTGCACCTTAGTAAAAGTCATTTGGGATTCCCTAAACCAAATGGTGGATGGATCAGCAGATGGGAGAAAAGATAGTAGATCAAATCTCATATCCCTATATAAGAACTTTAAGAAGGAAGAAGCTGAGACCGTTTTGATATGTACAATAGGTTAAGCTCAATTATCAATGAGCTAAAAACCTTGGATAAGAACATCACTCTTACTGAAGTGAATTATAAGATCCTGATATGCTTCCCAAGCTCATGGGATACATGAATCTGGCCCATCAAGGAGGACAGATGCCTGAATGAGATTTCAACTGAATCTCTATTAGGCAAACTAAAGTCATATGAACAGCTGATAAAGACCATGGAGGCAGCTGAACAAAGAACACCCCCAGCAGCCAGAAGAGAACAAAGTATTGCCTTCAAAGACACTAAAGAGATAGAGACTGCAACATCAAATAAATAGCTCATGAGTCTCTTTGCTAAAAGATTCTATAAGATGGCCAGAAAGGATTTCAGGAGAAAGTCAACAAGAAATGATGACAAGCCAAAATATTAAAAGACACCAACCAAATAAATTATGTGCTATGGATGCAGGAAGCCTGTGCACTTCCTCTCTGAGTGTCTAGAGAACCAGAAGAAAGAGAAGAGAAGAGAGAAGGAAATCAGAAGACAGCATACCAGCAAACCCTCTTCCAGCAAGCAAACGAAGAAGGAAAAGGGCTTTGTGGCTGAGACCTGGAGTGAGACAGAAGATGAGTCAACATCTTCAAGCCCCAGTGAAGATGAGGAAGAAGAAAAAGCAAAGGAGGTTTGCCTCATGGCAATTGATGCCTCCAAATGTCACTCAGAAGAAGAAGAGTCTGAAGATGAAGGAGTGTCTGAATCAGAGGCAGATCAGGTATTGTCCTCTTTCGACTATAGCTCTGAAACATTTAAGTCTGATTTCAAGTTAATGTGCATAGATTTGATTAATTCTGAAAAAGAAATTAAAATTCTTAGTGAAAAATTTGGAAACTTAGAGGATGTTCAATATGAAAACATTAGGTTAAAAGATGAATTAACTTTAGCAAATGAAAAAATAATTTCACTAAAAACTAAGCTTTGTGAGGCCAAACAACTTAAGGAAACTCTCAATGGGAGAAGCCTCAAGCTGATGGATATCACAAGTACTGTTAATGCCAGACTTAATGGCAAGTAAGGCTTGGGTGCTCCATTAGGTTTACCCCCATTCTCAGGAAGAACATTTTATCAACCCAAATAAAATTTGTATCTGCTAAAGGGAAAGAAATAGTAAATGACAAACAAATAGTAGAAAAAAATCCCTAAGACAGTAGGATAGAAAACCAAAAACCAGAAAACACCTAGTAAAAACAAGGTTCAGCAATTTTCGTCAAACTCAGATCGACGAAATGGGGCCAGTTCGTAGAACCAAGATCAACGAGCTCTTAAAGCAAACTATAGTTACATTTATTCGTCTAACTACGATCGACGAACTCTGTATGGTTCGTCGAGCAGAGGTCGACGAACGTGGGGTATAGAGAATGAACATGTTCATTCTCTGGGCAGAGATCGATGATTTGAACCCAATTCGTCAAACTATGGTCGACGAACTTTCAGAAATTCGTTGAAGCAGGAAGACTTAATCAAAACTATAATTCCAACAGTAACTTAAATATTTCTAAGAAACCATTTAATCCACTAGCTGACTAGATCATACAACCTAGGAGATATAACCCCCTAGTCCCAACCTGAATTCTCTGTTATTTCCAGCTTATCTTATCAGTAATATAAAGGACCTAAGGTAAACTGGGTCAAAAACTGTTTGGTATTGTATCCACGATTACCTAGATTTGAGGAAGCCACCTGTCAAGCTAAGATGAATTCACAATGTATTTGATGAAACATCTCAAGTTGTGCTTGCAGTTCCTCCACGCTAAGTGCACACCAATGTCAGGGTGCAGTAAGTCAATATACACGGGTCTGCACGACGTAATCCCTCGTTGAGCAGATCAGTGTGTTGGGCTATGTGTACTCTCTCTATTGGAGTGCACTTACTTTCAAGTACAGGGTCGTTCATATGCAAGAGAAGACAAGGAGCATGGAGGATCAAGGAGCAGCTCCTGGGTGGAAGACGAAAATTCGTCCAAGGCAAATTCGACGAGAATCACTAAGTGATTCTCGCCGATTCGGCGAGAATCACTAGTGATTCTCGCCGAATCGACGAGAATCACTAGTGATTCTCGCCAAATCGACGAGAATCACTAGTGATTCTCGCCGACTCCTTCTGGCCACCTCTAAATGGTGCCAAGTAAGATTCGGCGAGAATCACTAGTGATTCCCGCCGAACCAGTGGCCAAGGAGCTCATGTATACAAAGTGAAATTCGTTGAGAATCAATAAGTGATTCGGCGAGAATCACTGACGATTCTCGACGAATCGTCGAGAATCACTTGGTGATTCTCGCCGATTCGTCGAGAATCGTATGCGATTCTCGCCGATTTTTCCTTGGCGTTTTCTCTGGAATTTTCTGAACCGGAGTCTGCCTTTAGACTAGCTTGAACCGGACTTGGGGATTTCAAGTGTGGGTCCCACAAACGGTCATATTGGAAAGCATCTACAGTATATATACTCCAGTATTTTGAACAGTATAAGGACGGAGAAAGAAAAATAAACCGAGCCGTCTCCTAACCCTAATTCTGCGACTTCTCTCCGCCGCCGCCGTCGCGCTCGGGAATGTTGGTCGCCGTCCACATTCGAGATTCCTTCGTGATCTCCGGCGACAGAAGCTTAGCAAAGCTTGAGTCTCACGTGTCTATCCAGAGATCTCTGGTCTCTCGATTTGTTGACCGGGAAAAACTCCCCCTTCCGAATCGATCGAGACGACCGATCCTAGAGTGACCGTTGGTAGACCTAGTTTGCTTTGCTACGAAGTTTGGATCTCCAAGTTCAGCAGCCGCTCTTCATCGTAGCCGCCGATCCCGAAGCTAGCCGCCGCTCGTGTGCCGTCGCCGGTTCCGGGGAGATCCTCTCCAAGTGAGACCAAGGTCATAGACTCTTCATCGACTTCAAGAACACGTCGTCAAACAAAGAGGAACACCGTAGTCTCCAAAAGAAGTTTGTATCACGTGTACACTCTATATTTAATTTCGTTGTAAGGGAACTTTTGTTCCGTGTTGTAAGGGTTGGGTGCAACCCGTTTTGTGGGAGTGTTGACTCTCACGTGTGGAAGGGCTCCTTCCGTTAGTGCAGGGATTGGATTTCAATCCCGTTGGAGAAGTGACCGAGTCGTCCCTTGTTGGGGAGATAGGTCGAAGGGGGAAAGTGGATGTACCCAAGTCGGGGAACCACTATAAATTTGCTGTGTTTTCTGTGTGCTGTGCTTTTTATTTTTATTGTGCAGGTACTCTCATAAATTCCGCAAAAGCGCTACTCGTCACCTATTCCCCCCCCCCCCCCCCCCATAGGTGCACATAGCTGACACTAGGTGGACTTTTAAAAACCATTAACTGTTTTCTATTGCAGGTGAAGAGCTGTCCAGGGGTAAATCAGACTTGGTACCTGGACAGTGGATGCTCCAAACATATGACTGGCGGTAAGGACATCTTATCCAACTACAAGTTCAAGTTGGGGCCAAAGGTTATCTTTGGTGACTCCAAATGTGGACAGTCAGAAGGTTTTGGAGAAGTAAGAACAGGAGCTGTCACATTCAAAAAGGTGACATATATAAGTGGACTCAAGCATAACCTCATCTCCATAAGTCAGTTATATGATGATGGTTATCAGGAATACTTTAACCCATCCACTTGTTCTATTATTGATAAAAACAACCAAACAGTTTTAATTGGAAATAGACAAGACAATATATACTTAGTAAATTTTCTTTCTGCCAAAACTGATATCTGTTTACTTAATTTAACTAGTAATCAGAATGACTTATGACACAAAACACTAGGTCATGTAAATTTGAAAAACATTACTAGGCTATCTAAACACAACCTTATTAAAGGTCTACCTTCTGGTCCCTACAAGAAGGAAGGTCTCTGCAGGGCTTGTCAATTAGGTAAGCAAGCTAAAACTAGTTTTAAATCTGTTAATAAGAGTGATTCTTCTAGGATTTTGTACTTGCTACATTTGGATCTCTTTGGACCCATTGTTGTACAAAGCCTAGGAGGGAAATCCTACACTTTGGTTATAGTGGATGACTTCTCCAGGTTCAGTTCGGTATTCTTTCTGAGATCTAAGTCAGATACCTTCAAGGTTCTTATAGACTTTCTCAGGACCATACTGATTGAGTTCACTACTCATATTGCATTGATCAGAAGTGATCATGGCACAGAGTTTGAGTCTCTTCTAATGCACGAGTTCTGTGAGAAGGAATGTATCAGGCATTGTATCTCACCTCCTACAACTCCCCAACAAAATGGGGTAGCTAAAAGGAAAAATAGGACACTCATTAAAGCTGCAGGTACATTGATTGTAGATGCTTACATGCCCTTAACCTTTTGGGCAGATGTTGTAAGCACAACAAATTATGTCCTGAACGGAAGCCTAATTCAAAAACTAAAGAACATGACTCTCTATGAATTGCTCAAAGGGAAGAAACCTAAAATCAACTACTTCAATATATTTGGATGCTTATGTTACATTCATAACAACAATAAAAAATACTTTAGAAAGTTTGATGTTATGGCTGAAGAGGGAGGTTTTCTAGGATATTCCCAAGTAAGCAAGGCCTATAGGGTTTTTAATAAATAAACATTAAAAATTGAAGAGTCCATTCATGTTTCATTTAATGAGACTAATATGTATTGCAAGGAGAAAGAAGTTTCTACCAATAGCAACTTGCAGGTACCCCACTTGTGTGAGACATTGGATGGAGTAAACCTCACCCAAGAGGTTCCAACTCATCCCTCTCCACAAGCCATTAAAGAAAGTGAAGAAGAAGAAGCTGAAGAAAATTAATCTCTACCAACAACAAATACAATTCCACAAGAGGAATTAATTACAAATGTTGTTAGACAACCAACTCCACCTACTGATTTTGTCACACTTAGGGATCACCCCAGATCTCAAGTGATTGGAGACATATCAGTAGGTGTACAAACAAGGCATCAACTCACCCAAGATTTGATGCATGCCTGTTTTCTCTCTCAGGTTGAACCTCTATCCATCCATGATGCTGAGTAGGATCCACACAGGATCCTTTCAATGCATGAGGAACTAAATCAATTTGAGATATGTAGAGCTTGGGATTTGGTTCCAAGACCCCAAAACTACCCAGTTATTGGAACCAAATGGGTTTTCAGAAACAAGCTGGATGCCCAAGGAATCATTGTGAGAAACAAGGCCAGGCTTGTTGCTCAAGGATATAGGCAAGAAGAAGGAATTGATTATGATCAAACCTTTGCACCTATTGCAAGTTTGGAAGCCATAAGAATATTCCTTGCTTATGCAACATACAAGAGATTCAAGGTCTTCCAAATGGATGTGAAGAGTCATTTTCTAAATGGAGTGCTAAAAGAAGAGATTTATGTAGAACAACCTCCAGGTTTTGTTTCTCCAACTTACCCTCTCATGTTTTTAAATTGCTAAGGCTCTTTATGGTCTAAAGCAAGCTCCAAGAGCTTGGTATGAGACCTTAGCTAGTTTTCTATTAGAGCATAAATTTATAAGAGGAACTGTAGATAAAACACTTTTCACTAGACATCATAAGGACCAAATCTTATTAGTACAAATCTGTGTGAATTATATTATATTTGGCTCTACAGATTCCAAATTATGCAAGAGGTTCTCTGACCTCATGCATTCCAAATTTGATATGAGTAGCATGGATGAGCTTTCCTACTTCCTTGGCCTCCAAGTGAAGGAGCTCCATGATGGCATCTTCATCTATCAAGCAAAATATGCTAAAGAACTTCTAAAGAAGTTTGGGATGGCTGATGCCTCAGCAAAGAAAACACCCATGGCTACCAATACTGTTGTGGACTTTGATGTACCAGGGAAGCCTGTGGATCAGAAACTTTATAGGGGTATTGTTGGGTCCCTATTATACCTCACAATAAGTAGACCAGATATTATTTTTGCCACATGTCTTTGTGCTAGGTTCCAGGTGAACCCTAAAGAATCTCACCTAATTTTACTAAAAAGGATTTTGAGATATATAAAGAGTTGTCCTAATCTAGGCCTATGGTATCCTCCTAAATCAGAATTTGAGTTAACTGGATACTCTGATGGTGATTTTGCTGGATGCAGGGTAGATGGAAAAAGTACTTCAGGGACTTGCCAGTTCCTGGGTATGATATTAGTATCTTGGTTTTGTAAAAAGCAAACATCAGTGTCAACCTCAACTGCTGAAGCAGAATATATTATAGCAGGCAGCTGTTGTTCACAGATGCTTTGGATACAAAATCAAATTCTAGATTATGGGTTCAACTTAAATAATTCAACCCTACTCTGTGATAATACAAGTGTTATAGCCATAGCCCAGAATCCAGTTCACCATAGTAGGACAAAACATATTGACATAATACATCATTTCATTAGAGAGTGTGTAGACAAAAATAAAATTAAGCTTGTCTATATCTACACTAATTTAAAAAGGGCTGATATATTCACCAAACCTTTGGATGAAAGAAATTATATGTTCTTTGTAAATCAACTTGGAATTATTTAATTTCTCTCTACACTCGACGAATTTTCCAAAGTTCGTCAAACGGAGTTCGACGAACCGGGGAAAGTTTGAGAGATATTCATCGACCGGAGATCGACGAACTCTCTGTGAGTGAAACAATTTTCGTCGAATGGAGTTCGATGAATTGCTTCAGAAGATATTCATCGAACGGAGTTCGACGAACTGTCTTCAATTCTTCTGGATAAGATCGACGAATTATTTCATTTAAAATTATTTCGTCGACCTCATTTCGAGGAATTATTTCTATTTTTGTGGAATGGAGTCTGTCGATTCATATTCTTGAAAACCCTATATTTAAGTTTTATTCGACCTCCATCCCGTGCTTTTTGTTCCTTTGCATTTGATTGCCATTTTGTGTCTCTCTTGCAGGTGATTACATGGCGATTCAGGCAAGCATTCTCGCAGGCATGATGTTCGATACAGGTTTTGATGTGGACTTTGATTCATTTCAGCATTTTGATCCCATATTCCTTTACATTCTGGAACTACTTGAAGAACAAGAAATCAAAACCTTGATTAAAAGAAGAATCAAACTGCATAGCACTAAAATCAGAGAATGGGTCTACACCGTATTGCCAACAAAGTAGAATACGATGACAGACACCATTGCGGGTAACACCGTCTCCTTAACTCCTGCAATTTTAACTGAAATGTTTGGATTAAGGAATGGAGAAGAGCAACCAGAGATTAAAATATAGGAGTCTGATGTGATGCTGGGCCTAATGGGTTATACTAGAGATAATCCTAATAAACTATTGAAGAAACACCTCTCTGCCCCTTATAAGTTTTTGGCAGATTTGGTTTGAAAAGTTTTGCTTGGGAAACATACTTCCCATGAGTACATCACGAGACACCAGTTTCTAGTCATGTGTGCAATCATAAATAAGAAACAGGTGGATTGGGCACAGATTCTTTTTGATATGATATAGAAGAAAAATAATAAAAAGGGAGTTTGCTTTTGAAGGATCCTTGGGATCTTTTTACAAGAAAAAGCTGCTAAATCCCTGGTCTCCCAGACCATATTCATCAATGCAAGTAAAATACTAACATGTGCCTTATTTGGCAGGTGGGAGAGGACAATAACCAATCCCACTAAGGCTTCTACCTCTTCCACCCCAGCTTCTTAAGGCACTAGGGCTGTTAAAGCCACTCCCCAACCTACTGACGAGACTCATCCAACACCACCATCTCTTCCAGCCCCCCTTCCAGCAACACAAATCCATCCCTCTTCCGCACCTACATCATCCCCTACTCAACCTCCTACTCCACCATAATCTACAAATGCTTCACCAGCACCAACCCCTCCATCATCTCCACTACCTCCTCATTTATCCTCCATACCATCTTTCAACATACCACCATAACCTCCCAATTCACCTCTTCCTCCAATCACCCACATGGAAGATGTCATCCATCCATCCCCATCAACATCTACCATCCCTCAACATGCATCCCCTCCAGATGTTCACAAACCAGATGCTCCACTTTCTATCCCTCCCACAGTTCCCCCTTCTACACCTTCTGCAACACCATCTAGCACTCCACCATTGGACACCTCCACAATTGCTTCTCTCATTGCCCTCCTCACTCCCCTTCTTAAAACACTAATAGCAGAGGCCATTACACCTCTTGCTACTTCAATTACTACCCTATTTGCACAGATCACTGCACTCACTACTACCCCATCTTCAGTCAGGTGCATGGTTTCAGAACTTACTAAAACCATGCAGGGGGAGATGTCTGATGATGTAGTTGTAGTAGTTCCAGCAGTAGCAGCTCCCTCAGCAGAGGCAGCACCAGAGCAGCAAACTGTACAAAGTATATTGATATAGATGATCTTGATTTTATTAATTTTATTGATACTGACATGGACTTGGAAGAGTCAGTCTCTGAGACAATAATTACTGGTGGTGATTTCATCATTAATCCCACAGTTGATTTAGAAAATCTGTTGAAAATTTTTAAATTTGTAGCTTTGACATATCTTACAGCAGAATATACTATTAAGCCATACTTGGCTATTGTACCATACACATCTCCAGTAAGTCCACAAGTTGCAAAGCAACTCAGTGATAGTTTTGCTGTACCTGAGCCCACAGTTATTCTAGCTCCTTCAGAAATTTCTTCTGCTCCTAGTTATGTCATGGATGACTCTCCATTTCCAGATCTAGATGAACTGATCTTGGCTGATATTGAAGAGGAAAATAAGGCAGCAGTTGAAAGCTCTGTCCAAGTTAGTTCTGATTCTTTTGTAGCTTCTCCTCCAACTAATGTTGAAACTCCTGTTCCTGCTCCAGAAAAGCCTGTTATTTCTGCTGAGGCTTTGAAAGCTTTAAAAGATTTATATGATAACCCTCAGGGTTCTGAAAATTATGATGATGGTGATGAGGATGAGGATTCAGATGAGGTGGATACAAAGAATAAGAAGCAACTATCAAAGAAAAGAAAAGCTCCTCCTCCTCCTGCTCCTAAGCCTAATCCAAACAATGACACTCCTTATTATATTCTCCAAAAGATAACTCCATACAAAGGGATGCCAGCATGGATGTGGTTATCTAAGAATAAGCAGAAGGAAAGGAAGAAGAGTAGAAGGTACTCTCCTCCACCAGTTCAAAGGTATAGAAAAGATCCACCACCTCCTCCTCCTCCTGCAGCTGGTGCTCCTGGTTCAAGCTCTCAAAGGTCTGCCCCTGTTCAAACTTATCAAAGACATCATGGTAGATCTTCCCCTGGTAGCAGTCAGCACATGCAACACTCTTCAGGAAAATAACATCAGTAGCAACAACAACATCAGCAACAACAACATTAACAACATCAACATCAACAAGCTGAAAGTTCTAGAAGATCAACCTCTCCTCCCGTTCCTTATGAATATCCAAAAATAGCCAACACAACTAGAATGGCCAGGTTCCAGGAACTAGTAGGCTTTTCTACAATTAAAAAGGCAAAGGCTGAAGGGAAGGATATTTCTGAATACACTACAATGTCCAAATACAGGAGAGAAGAACAGAAAAGTTTTGAAAAGGCTAACAAAATTTTTAATGTTGATGATTATATGAAATTACATCCTGAAGCAGTGGTCCCTAGAGCTACATATCTGAAGAATACAGGGGTTCCTGACATGACAATGACTGTGGAACAAGCTTCAAATCCAAACAGAGAAATAATATTTACCAAGCCAGGAGACAAGGGCAAGGATGTAAATCATCAAGAGAAGAAGCAGAAGAAATGAAATCTGAACTATTTTATTTCTATTTTTCTCTATTAAACTGTTTCATATTGTCTAAACAAAGCTCTTGTGTAAATATATCTGATGCATGTGTTAATTATCTCTGCCAGATATATGTTTTTCCTGCTTTGTTTACTTTATGTTTTTATTTTGAGTCTATTAGTGACCTCACCAAAATAGGGGGAGATTGTTGGATCCCTAGTTTAATTCGGGCTAGGTTCACTAAGCTAGGATGATGCGACCCAACATGTATATCCCGGGTCATAGTTGTATTCTAAAGTCTAGGCCAAATCATCAGTAACAACATCACATGGACAAGCCATCATCAGACTGCAGGAGACTCAAGACTTAGAGTTTTCCAGAGATTCAGAGATTTCTCAAGAAACTAAGTAAACTGAGTTCGATGTTCGTCGAACTCAGGTCTACGATAGTCATTCTCAGCTCGACAATCTTAGAGAAATATTCTCTGAGCTGAGCTCGAAGAACTTCAGTCACAGATCGACGATCCTTGGACTTCACCTTCAGAATTCTAAGTCCAGACTGTTCTCTAGACTCAGGTCGACGAACTTCATTCATTGCTCGACGATTTCTGGACTTCCACTTCAACTCTATTGCCAGAGTTTTATCAATTTGTCTCTATGTCTAGAATCATTTTCAGCTCGACAAATTCAAGGTTCTCCCGACTTCGCTCGACGAACAGTATTCTTTGATCGACGAATCTTTGGACTACTACAGCATTCTGTCGAGACTATGTTCTCTAGTCTCAGGTCGACGAACTCAGTTCTCTACCCGACGAATTCTGAATCATCTACTTCAACAACTTAGAAACAGAAGACTTGTGTCGACACTCAGAGTATATGTCGACACCAACTGAGTCGACACTATAAGAACTTGTGTCGACACCCAGATAATCAGTCGGTACTGTGGAAAGGTTATGTCAACACCACACAGAAGACATGTGTCGACATACAAAATATTTTACAACTCCAGATTAGTCGCTGAACTCCAGTCGACGAACATATTTACCAGCTTGACGAACTTCAGACAAAGAATAGGAAAAGTTCAAAAGAGACAACAGTTCAGTTTCCAGCTCGACGATTTTGCAACTTAGCTCGACGAACAAAAGTCATCAGGTCGACGAACTGCAGACTCAACTCGACGAATTCTGCTATCTGTTCGACGATTCCAGACCTAGTTTTTTCGGCTTTCTGTCCCCACTCTAATGCGATAATTCCTGAGTAATTAATGCTCTAACATTATATGAATATAACCGTTATAAGGAGCATTAATTATGGTCTTCTCCAGGATTATTGCTTGCCTTTTTTTCATGGGATAGTTGGGGAAATAAATCAATGTCGTTTATTCTCAAGGCTGTCAGCATTAATTGCAGAAGAATTCAAATTTTTCAAAGACAGATTTCGACAGAAAATATAAAAGAACAGAAGAGAATAGCAGACACACATATAGATAAAAACAATCAAAGATCATTAAGAAAGTTTTAAACAGAGCACAACGACTGAGAGACATATAGAGATAACTGAGACATAGAGAAATATTCAGTCTTGAAAAATCTGCTCTGTCAACAAGAAGCATTCTCTGATACAGAGAAGCCCTCGACCAGAAGCTCATTTGTACCTGAAGAAGAAGGGCAACAATACCTATATCTATAGTCTTCTTTCTTTAAGTACTCCAGGACACTTCAAAAGGACAACATCATTTCCATCTGTCAAAGATGTTCTGAAGATTATTGCTGGTCACGAATTAAGTTTGAAGACCTATCACCCTGAAGCTTGGCTCCTATTTTTTCCTGATTCATTCTACATCTCAAGGGGAGCCATAAGATATAATCAAATCCACAGTCTTCTCAGTTGTATATTGAGAAAGAGAAGACAAAGTCATCTCTCACCCCCCCTACTGTATAAAGGGTTGTCATCTCCCTTCAAAAGTGATTCCTTGATGGCAAGTCTCCAAATCAAAAGACTTGGGTTGGTTTTTGAGCACCTGATCAAAAGCTCATTGGTTTCAGACACCTGATCAAAAATCTGAGTGGATTCCTACTAAGGGTGGTAGAAGAGTGGATGTAACCAGGTTGGGGAACCACTATAAAATTCTTGTGTCGTCTAGTTGCCCCTTTTTCTTTTGTTCTTGCTGTGCTTGTGCTTTAGGTTTATTGTGTGCTAGCTATATTTATTTCTGCACTTTTAATTTATAGCAAAAGCTGTAATAGATGTCAAGAATTGCTTTTTTAAGAATACTCTATTCACCCCTCTAGAGTATTTTTGATCTAACTCTCACTTTCAGGGTATTTCCAATTGAGTGACCACCTCGCCCGTGTTTTTGGGTAGAGTCGACCATAGGTGCATAATAAAGGTTTTGTACTTCTTCCTTATGATTTACTCGTGTTGTCACCTTATAGCCTCGTGCGTCTAGTGTACTCTTGTTGTATGTGACGAATCACGTAAGAGATTTTTTTCCTGTTGATGCCATATTTCTTTTTTTGTACTTTACTTCAGTGCTTTTGGTCTTTGGTTGGTACCCCTTTTGACCTTCATTTATTTTGGCTTATTTTTCTACCACCATTTGTACTTTCTTGCTGAGGTGTTCTGTCTTTGGAATGCCTAAGGTTCAGAGCAGTAGCAGATAACAGAGCTGGTTTTGGAGTTTCTTGGCGATAGTGTTGGTCGTGATTGTTGCCTCGTCTTAGCGAGGTAGATTGTTGTTTATTTTGTCTTACAGGTTCAGACATACTATTCTGTATGTGGGTTCATGTCAGTTTGTTGACGCCCATAGAATTGTTATTTTAGATACTTGCTAGCTGCTTAGTTTTCTATATATGGATGTGGATTACTTGCTATCTGGGATGATTTATGCTAGAATGCATGTTAGGTATTTTCAAGAAATAAAATCTCCTACTATTACTTAATGCATTGCGTAATTTAAAACTCTAACTTGTTATATTTAGCGACCGTAAAAGCTATCTTTACTACCATTATAAATTTAGGGTCTTGCATAGTATGAGTTGTTCTTTGGGGACGTTGATACTCATGTATGATGTTGAATTCAATCTAAACAAGTATCTTCCGCAGCGTATAATTATATTTTGATTTGTGGACTAGATGAGTGATGAGTTCGGTTTATATAGAGTTTTTCGTACTCATCTGGGCTTGTTTTCTCACTCGTGCACTATATTTCAACCGGTTATTGGTTATATTTGCATCGTTCGGTCATTGACCATATTGTGCACTATTTTGGCCCAAGGGTGTGCAATTGCGCATTCTGTTGTTGTGTTAAGCACATGGGGCTCCCCACGGGCTCTTTCCAGATGTTTTTCATTGCATTTTTGTGGCGCTGGAGGGCTCTCTTTACTTTTATTGGTTTGTATGCAGGTGGTGCGTTTCCCCAAGTCTGGAATGCAGGATTGAGAAAAACGCAAGGTCGTGCCTTCTCTTAGCACACATACCTTTGTGATCGTGCGTTTTGTTTGTGCAGGAGAAACGTCGAGCTGAGCTCGACGAACTGAGCTCGTCGATCTTAACGCTTGGTTAACGTACTGTTTTTTCGGAACTGTGCGCGAAGGAAACCCACGGTTTTCCTGTAGCTTCTTGTTATTGCATTCTGTGGTTAATCGTGTGATTTATTCACGCACTGGCGGAAGCGACAGTGTGTGAGTAAAACGCACGGTTCCACCTGCTTTTCTTGTTTTCCTGCTTTCTGTCGCTACCCATATGATTTCGTTCATGCACGGGCGGAAGCGCCCGTGCACGAAGAAAACACACGGTTCAACGCTTCATCTTCTACAAGCTTGGCCTACAAGTTAATAACGCGCGGTTAGCACAGACTCGTGTGCAAAACCGCGCGTACCTAATTTCTAACTTGCTTCTATTTAAAGCATAGATTTCTCACCATTTTGAAGAGATCAGATTTCAGTCATTTTCTCCGCCGTTTTAGGGCAAAGTTCCGCCCTTCCACCTTCCCCCTTAATCTTCCACCACAGAGAGAAGCTCCAGCCATGCTCGCAAAGCCTATATCTTGTCGGTGCTTGCTCTCGACCTTCTTAATCATATCTTCAGCTCCATTTCATGGTTTGATGCCATAGCCAACAAGCAAAGGGAAGCTTGCAACTTTTGTCCAGATCGTAACACGAAGAAGTCTAGTTCATTGGGAGTTAGTGACAGCCTCCTCTACCCCATACATAGTTGAGGACCGAGCTTGGACGCGGATTGACAACACGGCGATTCCTTCCGCGACACCTCGACGAGCATCAGATTCGATTGATTTCTTGACTTCTTCTTGCTTTATTGCTAAATATTGGTGTTTAAATCTATTTATATTGATGATGTGCACTTTAGTTGTAAACTTTATGTGATTCATGTCTATGTGATATTGTAATGTTTTACGCTTTAGTTGCTGGAGTTGCACCGTATTTCATCCACCACCAAATTCGGATTTGTCGCTCTAGCAATTGCTAGAGGCATGCGTAGCGAAGAGGTGCTCTCGACCCTCATTCCACCATTCTCACCACCTCATCCGCAAGCCTAATCGTCTATCCGCCCAGCTATTCGGTGCATAGCGGCCCGTGTATTCTTTCATCCTGCCTGGCGAAGCATCTCATAGCGGCGTTGCATAAGAGTAGTTGATAGTGTTTTATTTTTTGTTTCCGCAAACATCAAAACCCCCCTTAGTTAACTCCGACCAAATGACTTCAATCTCAAGGCCTTCTCGAATTTAACTCCACCTTACTATGTTCCTTGAAGAGATCGATACTTGGGAAAATTCACCCATTTTATATTACTCGTGCGACCGGTAGACTTGCCGTCCAACGCATCAAGTTTTTGGCGCCATTGCCGGGGAACACAGTCGTGTGACTTTTGGAGAGGGAGATACTAGATCGAAGCCCTTTTCCATTTGTGCATTGCATTGTTCTTCTTTGTTTTAGTTGTTAGAATTTTTATTTTGCTTATTTCTTTATGCCTTTTTCTGAATTTTGGTTTTAGATAGCAAATTTGTGGTATTTTTATTTTAGTTGTGTAGTGCTCTTTGGTAAATTTTCTTGTTCGCAATCTATTCAGCCGAGTACCGTCTTTATAACACGCTTTGTGACGATACATTGATGTCATGGCTGATTTGAAAGCCGAGCATTGCATTATATGTGTGTTATGTCAATGTATAGGACACATGGTGAAGGACTGCCCTCATTTGTATGAGCCTTCTCCCTCTGAGGGCGTGTGCACAACATCCTCTCATTCGCGGAAGACTGTTGTAGACAGGCCTACAAGGGTGTTGCCTGGCCCATACACTAACATCACTCATCTGGCTCGCTCTTTGCCCGTTGAGATTATGATAGAATTTCATGCTGCACACAGATCCTTCATGGGTCTCTCGCTCCCTTTTTACGTGCTTCCCTTGAGTGATGACGATCACTCATGTGGTAGCTAGCAAAACGAGGATCAGGAATTCATGGACGCTCCTGTATGGGACGCAGAGATTGTTCCTGTAGATGTGATGGCATCTGTGACTGATTTTGCAATGGGGCCTGCGCATTCTATGCCTGATTTTAAGAGAAGCTCCGCCCCTCCGCAATTTTTGCTTGAGTTTGCTACTCCTTTTTCTTGTGAGTTAGCTGATGATGTCGTATTTTTGGATGATTCGGTGACTGAGTTTGCGCCGAGGTGGTATGAGGATTCTATTATCTCCAATGGAGAATGTGGATCTTCGGAGCACTTTTAAGCACCCTGGTGGGATGACGAATATTCAATTTCAGATGGGGAGGTTTGCACTTCCTTATTGGATGAAGTCGTTCCCCTTACCACCGTGGACCTCGAGTTCTCGAATTCTCCACGGTATGACTCGTATGATACCGACGATGATCGCTGCTCAGATCTCCCTGAGAGTGAAACCGTGATCACTCACCCATTTCCTGATTATTTTAGTTCTTCTTCTCTTTTATTACTTGATCCCTCTTCTTTATCTGATCCTGTGCAGGTTGAGTCTCCACGGGTACGCTGGGATGATTATGAGCCTGGTGTTCATAACGTTGCCATCACATCCTACACATCTATGGTTGATGATGCCTTGCTAGGCGAGGATGTTTTTTGTGATAAGATGAGCGAGGACCAACGCTCCTCCTTTCCTTATTTCCTATTTACTCTACCTGTGTTGGGCAGGTATTATTATGTAAGTAGAGGGGTAACTGTTTTATTTCCGTATAGGTACCCGTTAGCACAACGAATAATGGAACAATTACCCGTGCATTTTTCTTTTCATAGGACAATTAGATAGAACCTTTTCCTTAGCCGAATAAGTCGTGCTAGGATGACAATAACCACAGTACTTATCTTTCATTTCCTGCATTTTTATTTTTCATGTTTATCTTAGTTTAGTATTTCTTTATATTTTGTAAATTTTTCTTTTGCTTTTGCAGGGCTCACCCGTGCAGGTATTCTTGGCAAATCGTATTGGCGGGGTTGCCATTCTTCGTATGGCAGAGCTGCTTCGGTTTTTCACGGGTCTTCTGGTATGCTCACTGGCTGAGCATTGGGTAACCTCTTCCCTTGTCTCTATTTGATTTAAATTTCTATATTATATGTTGTGTACCTTAGTTTAATGCTGGGGGAGAGTCTGTATGTGTTACCTTTTGCACACGCACATTTCATGTGCATACTATAAGCTTTTAGTGTTTTATTTTGATTAGTTCATTGCATCGCACATCACTACACCCCACACAAGCGCATGCTTAGTTGTTAGCATGCTGCGAGTTGAACTCGTTTCTTTTGAATGGTTTGGGAAAGTTATTGTGGTGTCATAGGATTGTGAGACGGAATAAATTGTTGACCTTGCTGTGCTCCGAGTCAAGTGCTCTCATATTGTGTAGAAATTTGAGTAGATTTAATTTTTCTGTATTCTTATAGTTTATATTTTTCTAATTGCATAAATACTTTTTACTCTACTCAAAAATTGGTGAATCTGGTGTGATTTCGATGGTAGCTTAGGTATATGTGTAGACGACCGTTAGATTCATATTGCTCGAGTCGGGGGGATGGATAGTCTTTCTCGTTGGTTAAGAACTTGTCCCAAGCTATTCTTGAAGCATGGGTATAGGTTAGTCATGGATGAGCGTGATGTAGGCCATCATTTTGGCCCGGTTGAGCTTGTTACCATTCCTAACGTCTTATCCTCGCTAGCCCCGTGCCTACCCATTTTTTGATTCAGCTCCACCTTTATTTCACCAAAGCCTGAAAGCCGATACTAGTCGCACACCCAAGTCGAGCTTTATTATTTTACATTTTTCTTGTTGGGGGTCTTGATGTGGTGTTATAACATGTGAATATGTGGATTTGCTACAAAGCTTCTATTTGCTGTGAAACTGTTTAAAGAAAAAAAATGATTTGAAAAGAAATATATGTGAAAATGAAAAGAAAGAAAAAGAAAAAGTATAATTGAAAATTCTAATTGAGAGGAGATTGTATTTGGAGTAGGCTGTGCACACACCCATATTTGAAAAAATTAAGTCTGTGGGTTTGGTGTACCCGCTGGTATTTTGCTTAGCCGAGGGACTCCTTTTATGATAGCACATTTGGGTTAGGTGCGTAGCTTTCCTGTTTATCTTTGTTTACCTCACCGTACCCCAAGCCCCATCTCTTCAACTAAAGTCCTACTGATTTGTGTGTGATCCAAGCCAGTACCGTGGAGAGAGTGCAAATGGGCAAGCATATGGTCACCGACATTGGTGGATTCCTTTGGAGGTTATCCCGAACCCCGATCTTTGGCAATGCTCGTCTAGCGATTAGTCTACTTTCTCCCTATGGGTGACCGGAAGATTCATCGTGATTCCATTTTTGAGTAATAATAAAATTTTGATACACATTGTGAAAAGTGTAAATTATTTTGCATACTTAGAAATTTCCTCTATTTCTATTTTTACGCGTACGAGCATGCGACTTCGTATGGTACTCCATATAACAATTTCTATGTTAGTTAAGTCATTTTTCCTATCTGCATAGATTTTGTTTGCTCGGAATGCGCAAACAGGTAATTCTGGGGGTATGATGAGTCCGGTTTATATAGAGTTTTTCAGACTCATCTGAGCTTTTTTTCTCACTCATGCACTGCATTTCAACCGGTTATCGATTATATTTGCATCGTTCGGTCATTGACCATATTCTGCAGTATTATGGCCCAAGGGTGTGCAATTGCGCATTCTGTTGTTGGGGGTAAGCACATGGTGCTCCCAAGGGCTCTTTTCAGATGTTTTTCATTGCATTTCTGTGACGCTGGAGGGCTCTCTTTAGTATTATAGGTTTGTATGCAGGTGGTGCGTTTTCCCCAAGTCTGGAATGCAGGTTTGAGGAAAACGCAAGGTCGTGCGTTTTCTTAGCACACGGTCCTTTGTGATCGTGCGTTTTGTTTGTGCAGGAGAAATGTTGAGTTGAGCTTGAAGAACTGAGCTCGATGATCTTAACGCACGGTTTAAGCACGGTTTCTTCGGAACCGCGCGTAAAGGAAACGCACGGTTTTCTTGTAGCTTCATGCTATTGCATTCTGTGGTTAATCGTGTGATTCGTTCACGCACTGGCGGAAGTGCCCGTGCATGAGTAAAACACACGGTTCCACCTGCCAAGCCGCTGCTACTATCACTGATCTACGGAGTCTGCACAAACCACAAACAACCCGTTATTCTTCTAACGCTCGCTCTACAAGCTGCCGACGAACTGAAAGAACAGACCGCCGAGTCCTCTGAAACCGGCGAACTGGTTATTGAACTTGAACTTCAACTATTGGAGAGAAGACTGGTTGGCCACCAATTGCGACCTGCTGCAGACCGCCGATAGTAAACCGCAAGCTTCACTGCTTCCTGACCGTGATCATAACCAAAATTCTGGCTTCACAGTGCTAGCCGCACAACCTGCAAACAACAAACAGTTAATCCTTCTCAATCCACGTGGACTACAAAACCAAGGCCGCAACAGTTAATCCGAGCTGAACTTTATGTACATTCAGTTACTGTAGAAGTGTGGGGGGGGGTCTATTTATAGGCGTGATGATGAGTGTGATCACCGCCCTAGTGAATAGAATCACCACCCCAGCTCGCAGCTAGCACAAACCCAGTCTGCCGAGTCCGCAAGGACTAAGTCGGACCAGCCAACTTGCCAGGCACCATCATGAAGCCAGTCCACAACTAGGGGGACATCGCACCAGTCCGCACACATGGCAGCACGCGGACACAGCAACTTCCCAGTCACTACGACAGTTCGCACGCTACAAGCGGACATGGCACCAGCCCGCACAGCTCGCAAACACCGCTTCAGCCCGCCACATGAGTCCATGACCAACATGCAGATCATCCGGCCAATAGCAGACTCTGCGGACACTACGAACACCATGGAATTCTCACAAAGTGTGACCAAGTGTAGCATCTCACCAAACAACTGGTGCGAGCTCGGCAGACATGAAGCCAGGCCGCTAGCCCCAAGAACAGTCCTCCAAAATGAATGTGGCTATCACCCGCCGCATCACAAGAGATCATGGCAAGGACCAATGCCGATCTCACGACCTCCACTCTATCCGCCACATCGGACTCTGCGGACTCCAACTGAGTCTGCCATATTCTCGCGGACTCACTGCCAATCCTACCTGTTACATCAAAAACAAGCTATCTGCAGAGCCGCAGTCCAAACTGTATGAACATGCCACCAGTCCGCCATAGACAGGCTGCCCAGGCTGCTCCAATAGTCCCAGGTCACTGTCCACCCAGGCCGCAACATCAGTCTGCCCATGCCGCGGACTCAGACCGCCCAGTCCACGCTCTCTGCTTAATCAACCACTTCCACTACATAATTTTCAACAGATAGTGAATGTCGTCGAGAGATCAAATGAGGTCAGGAAACTCATCCCAAACTGCAATCATAAACACTCAGAACTAAGAGTGACTGTTGTAATTAAGAAGTAGTTCAAAGAAGAAATATTGTGATGAAGAAGAAACCATCATTATGCACAGAAACAAAAACCAAAAAAGGGGTAGCAGAAGTTTGGAACAACAAAAGCATGGAGGAGTCGAACCCTACGTTACTAGCCTTGTAGTGTGAAGAAAGAAAAAAGGAGCTCTAGCTTCTTTATATTATAGAATGAATTATTTTTGTACTCTCGACAATTTTGCAGGCCCTATAAATACTAGCCGTGTAATGTGTTTGACTGTAATGAACATGCATTACTTTTTCCCACTCTCATACATTACGTGCATGTAATTGATCAGAGAAGTCCACAACGATGAAAGATCATAAACAGGATAACAAAGATAAATGAGAACCAGATATGTTGAGTGTGGCATTCCTTCCTTCCATAAAATGGTGCTTTTGGTGAAGATGCATTCCCTTGGTTACAAAAAGGACATGCATATGGTAACAACACCTTTTGTTTTACAACAAAATTGCAATTTTCAATGCTAAAAGCATTACTTGTTGCAATTAAGTAATTGCTTGTTTTAGATACAAATAGCTATTAGTCATGCGCCACAATATTAAATTTGGTATCATTATTTCCTCATAAGAGATTAATTTTGTTGCACTGTGCTATTTATCAAAAATCACTAGAAAAGTGTGGGTGTAATATTGGTTAATCTAAATCACACCTTTAGAAATTCGATGTGTTGAGAATGTCTTTGCCATTTAACTTGATATAATTCCACATTAAATATTGAAATAATTAATTTGAATATTTTTAGCACTCTTTATTAATCAACTAGTCACTACAAATGCCATTTTTTGAAATTGAGAAGTTTTTTGTCGTACTAGTCTGCATCGATCACAACACTTAATGATGTATCTTTATAGTTAATTAAATGAAATCCGACTCATCTAATGCACACATGGCATATTGTGATCAACATGACAAAAAAATGGAGTTGAATTAGTAATTTGAAGAAAAAAATGAAAAGAAATAATAATGCAGACTAATTTGAGAGAAAACAAATAAAGTATACATAAGATCGGGGAGAAGGGGATTATAAAAATGAAGAGTTTTTCTAGGGTATTTTTATTTTAAATACAATAAGCAAAGATGAAGTTTTCCATTAATTGGTGTTGTTGTGGTCTAACTCGACGTTCCGGTCGGGCCGGAATAGTTGGACCGCCTTAGCTCTCGGAACGGTCGAGCGCACGCACAATCAATGAAATAGATCGATTGTACACATGAGGTTTTAACGTGGAAAAACATCTTAACCGGGTAAAAAACCACGTGAACGTATATGTGCAGGTCAAAGTCCACTATTTTCTGGCTATTACAACATGTTCGTTGAATCGATGGAGACAGACTGCCTCTCGTTACAATAATGAGGTGAGAGAACACTTATCACATGACAGACGTCAGGCCGTCGTTCCTAGTATTTGTTACAAATTGGACTTTGCGACAGAGGGCTTCTTTAGGCGTTCTACTGGCACTGAACGCAGGAGCGAAACACTTGAACTTGTGGTCGCGGTGGCCTTCTCGAAGCAGAGAGATCAGACATCGTCTGGTGGCTCGAACGCGGCTTGGAAGTGGCTTGAGTGGCTTGAGTGCGGCTCGAATGTTGCTCGTAGGAGAAATTTGGCAGATCTCCGACCTGAGGAAGAAGAAGACTCAGAGAAAAAAAGTTAGAAATGAGGAGGCATATGACTCCTTTTAGAGCCTCCACGGGGTGGTTATGGTGGTTATGCGGCTACCCGCACACTATAACAACCCGAAATTAATATTTTTACGGTAGTTTAGGGGTGCGCATTTACGATAATTTATCCATCTATTTACACCCTAAATAAATTATTAACAAAATACCGCCACTAACCCAGAAGTAAGTGGGTGGTTAAACACGAATCGTACGGCGGGGAACGACGAAAAATGATCGGTCGGGGGGGACGGACTTTCAGGGCGGCCAACGAACTCGCCGGCGAGGGGGGATCGTCAGCGGCGGCCTAGGAGGAGCGTCCAGCTCAGCCGCTCCCTCGGCCGCGTGCCGGTGGCCGAGGAAGAGCGGCCCATGCGACTGCTCTATAGGCCGCGGCCGGCACGACAGCCCACTCGATCGCGGCCAGCAGCCGAGGGAGAGAGCGGCCCGCGCGGCCGCTCCCTCGGCCACGGTTTGCGCGGCCGCTCCCTCGGTCGCGGCTGGCTGTGGAGGGAGAGTGGCCTGTGTAACACCTCCCCTATAATGACAGTATAATATTGGTCCGGCCGGGGACCCACAACATACAGATGCTACAACTTTAGCATTAAAAGCTGATATTAACTACCCAACTCATAACTCAGAATAAATCAACAGCGGAAATCAAAAACAAGACCATAAGTTATCCACATACATAAGAGTATCAAAATGGCCTTAAGGCATCACAACAATAGATAGTACAAAACTCAAATGATAACATCAAACACCAACGTGCATAAGCACTCCTATACTACCTCGGTATGCAAGCCAGAAACCTAGAGCATCAAACATACAATGGCACAAAATAGAGCCTGTAAAAAACTTGGAACACTTCATGAGGCTTAGGCCTTTTTGGATGGCGAGCTAGCTCCTGCTTGCGATCCTTGCCCTGTAAAAATTTGTTGGTAACGTGGGTTAGCAAAGACTGACCTCAACTTTGTAAACAACACATCTACCCCTCCAACCTGCAAGTCAACACTTCGTATGCCATATACATAAACATGTAAAGCTCTAAAACAGGTTTGGATGTCTCAAACAACAATCACGTTTTCTATGTTGAGCATATAATAAAAATGGGCTTACTATGTAGCATGTGTGCAAACCCGGCCTTCACCCAAAGCACCCTATCGCGTATGCAACTAGCACATCATCATAACATCTGGGTACTCCCAATTTCCACATTGGAGTTAAGCGCAAACAAAAGGGTACTGCAATTCCCCTAATGATATAAAAGTCGCCACACAGAAATCTTGCCAAGGCCCGCCCGCTCGTGGGACTTATACCCGGGTTGTCTGCAAACTCTGACTTCTCGCATTAGGATTCCATCTCAAACACAAACCGATTCTAAGAACCCTTGCTGGACCCCACCTGCTCGTGGCTTCTTTGCCCGGGCTTGTCCTATGCTTGACGTTCTCGTCAGTCTCACAGAATTGGACTAGTCTCGCCGGGACACTCTCCCCACATGACTTGCACGTCACGGGATAGCCAGCCGACCACGGATACAAAGCCGCGCCTTAGCTCATCACAATCCATAATCTTTCCAACCCTAATACATCATTTGTACTGCAACGTTCCCACGCACCGAGGAAACCATCTACCGCCAATGAGGATCTAACCTTGTCCGGTTCCGGCTACACGTACTCACTCGAGAAAAGTGGGAAAACACATACATCACAAACGACATCTTGTCGCAACGGATTTCTACAAAATCCTTAAGGATCGCTATGCAACATCACCGAGTCGGACTAACGGTCACGACTACGGCTTCACCCACAATGCCTAATCCACTAACGGAGCAGATCTCTAATGCAAAATCATATCGGGGACGAACTCAATCGACCCAGAGGTTCCTCTTGAACCATGACGACCCAAACCCCTCTCATTTGAGAGATTTGTTGACGAAAAGCTTGAAAGAAAAAGATGTTATGCACGCATCTTAGAAACCAAGAGGAGAAGTGTCGTTACCTTACGACCCCACTTCATAGCCATGGAAAACTTAGCCGGATGAAGACCACTGCAACGGACTTGCCTCCGCGGATCTAGACTCGGCTCGCGATTTGGGGATCTGAAGCTCCTCCGGCGGCCGGATCTCTCCTTATCCTTCTTCCTTGTTCTCCACTCTCTCTAAAGCTTTAGAAAGAGAAAGCTTGATGAGCAATGAGGGTTTCAAACCCTATTCCCGGCCTTATCTTAGCAAGGACCGTTCTGGACCATCAAATACCATTAGAAGGAAACGAACGACCACGATTCGCACTTAAAATAAAATTCCTAGACCGAACACGGCTTGTGACATGCCCGTGTCCAAGGCCGTGTTCCTCAATCGACGTCGAAACTGTCGTATCCTGAGCTGTATAGGGCCACTGGACATGCACGTGTCACATGTCGTGTGCCAAACACGGCCATGCACACGACCGTGTTCCAGGTCATGCTCAACACAACTGACTAAACACAGAGGAGGACACGGGTTCTTGACACGCCCGTGTCAAACTTGACAAACCCGTGTCAACTAGAACACGCCTTGACCAAGACCATGTTCCTCACCCGACGTAGCCCGAGCAGGACACGGCCCTGAAAATGCCTGTGTCTTAGGTCGTGTTCACTGTCTCGATGCTTCGTCGAGTGTATTTCGTAGACCACTCAGGAAGTTCGTCGACTCCGAGCACGACACGACCCTGGACACTCCCATGTCCCAGCCCGTGTGACCCTTACCAAGCCCTAAACTTGGCTCTAAATAATGTCCGTCCCTCTTTTGAGTTTCAGGGCGTTACAAGTCTCTCCCTCTTAAAAGAATTTCATCCTGAAATTATATAAAGGAAAAGATACACAAAACTTAAACGATACCTAAGTGGAATTACTCTGGGTACTCCTCCAGCATGGTCTGCTCTCACTCCCACGAGAGCTCCTCACGAGTGCAGTTGTTCCATCGGACTTTTACGAGTTTGACCTCTTTGTTCTGCAACTGCCGAATTTCTGAATCCTCTATACTAACTGGACGATCTCGCGTCCTCAAGTCCTCTTCTATCGGCAATGATGTCGATTCGATCACCACACTAGCCTCTATTAATGCTTTCCTCGAGACGGAGACATGGAAGACATCGTGTAAGGCACTCAGCTCTGTGGACAACGCCAACCGGTACTCTGCTTCTCCCACCCATTATATAACTTCAAAAGGTCCCAAAAACCACGGACTCAACTTCTTGAGTCTACGAATCAGCGAAACAGTTTTGAACGGCTTGATCTTTAGATAGACCCAGCTGCCTACCGCAAACTCCAGCTTCCTATGGAGAGCATTAAAATATTTTGCTTTCTGATCTTGAGCTACCTTCATGTGCTCTTGAATGGTTCGCACCAACTCGCATGCATCAGCCACCACCTCTTTTCCCAAAAGTTTGGTGTCTACTGCCTCTGTCCAAGACATCGGTGTTCGACACCGCCTCCCATACAAAACTTCTTATTGCTCCATCTTTATACTTGCTTGGTAACTGTTGTTATAAGCAAACTCTACCATGAAGAGGTGATCTTCCCACTTCTTGCCGAAGTCAAGAGTACACATCCTCAACATATCCTCCATAGTACGGTTCGTTCTTTTGGTTTGCTCGTCAGTTTGAGGATGGAAAGCTATACTAAACAAGAGCTTCATGCCCAGACATCTCCATTCCTTAGACATGAAACGTCCATCGCGATCACTAACTATACTCTTAGGAATCCCATGTAGTCGCACAATGTTGAGAACATACAACTCTACCAGCATCTCCACGCTGTCCTCCTTCCAATTTGGGATGAAGTGAGCAACTTTGGTTAAACGATCCACAGTCACCCAAATCGCATCGTTACCCTGTTGCGATCTAGGTAAACCATGTACAAAGTCCATGGAGATGTCATCAAATTTCCACTCGGGAATAGGAAGAGGCTTCAGGAACCCGCCCAACTTCTGACACTCAGTCTTCACCAAGGCACAAGTTTGGCATCGATTCACGTACAAAGCTACGTCCCGCTTCCGTCCAGGCCACCAAAAAGATTTCTTCATATCCAAGTACATCTTTGTACTGCTCGGGTGAATGGAGTACTTTTTGAAATGAGCCTCAAACATCAACTCCTCACGGAGCTTGCCGAACTGCGGTGCACAAATCCTTCCGTCCTTCCTCAAAATTCCATCAATTAACTCACAGGCGCTACTCTCACCCTTTTGAGCTTCCACCACGTATGGATGAAACTCCACATCCAAAGGGGTCGCTTCTCGAATACGATCGGACAAATCATTCTGCATTTCAATCCAGTTCAACCGAGCCCTGCTAGACTCGTCTCTTGCTACGCACTCCATGCCGAGGGACTCCCAGTCCAGCACCAACCACTAATCATAAGCTTTGATCTAATTCCCTTGCCCGGAGTATTTTCTACTCAAGGCATCTCCTACCACATTGGCTTTGCCTGGCATATACTGAATCACCACCTTGTAGTCTCCAAGGAGCTCGACCCATCTGCGCTGCCACATATTCAAGTCCTTCTGATCTAGGAGATACTTTATGCTTTTGTGATCCGTGAAGATCTCCACCTTCGCACCATAAACATAGTGCCGCCACAATTTGAATGCAAAAATTACCGCCGCAAATTCCAGGTCATGGATTGGGTAATTCCTCTCGTGAGGATTTAACATCCTATACCCAAAGGCTATCACACTGCCATGTTGCACCAATATGCAACCCAAACCGCATCCTGCTGCGTCACTGAAAATTTTAAATCCTTCAGTCCCTTTCGGTAGACATAGGATTGGAGCAGTCATCAGCCTTTCCTTCAGTGTATCAAACGCCTGATTGCACTCCTGAGTCCACACAAACTTCTGGTCCTTACGAGTTAGTGAAGTGAGTGTTAGAGCTATCCGCGAAAAGTTTTCTACGAACCTTCTATAGTACCCGGCTAGTCCAAGAAAACTTCAGACTTCCGCCACGGTTCTCAAAATCGGCCAATCTCTGATGGCTTCCACTTTTGTTGGATCTACCGCCACCCCATCCCCACTAATGACATGACCCAAAAATGCCACCTTCTCTAGCTAGAACTCGCACATCGAGAACTTTGCATAAAGCTAGTTCTCTCTCAACACTTCCAATATTACTCTCAAGCGAGTCTCATGCTCCACCTCTGATTTGGAGTAAACCAGAATGTCGTTAATAAAGATAACTATAAAAGATTACAAGTATTCCCGAAATAATCGATTCATCAAATCCATTAATATGGATGGTGCGTTCGTCAGCCCGAACGACATCACCGAGAACTCAATTTGACCATACCTCGTAACAAACTCTGTCTTCGGTATATCCTCGTCTCGAATTCACAATTGATAGTATCCTGACTTCAAGTACAACTTTGAATAAACCACCAACCCCACCAACTGATCGAACAGGTCGTCTATCCGAGGAATCAGATACATATTCTTGACAGTCAATTTATTCAACTCTCGGTAGTATATACACAACCGCATACTACCGTCTTTCTTCTTCATGAACAACACAGGCGCGCTCCACGGTGAAGAACTGTGTCTGATATACCACTGCTCCAATAGGTCCTGCAACTGTACCTTGAGTTCAGACAACTCTTTTGGTGGCATCCTAAATGGAGGACGTGACACCGGTGTTGGGTACATTGGAAAATGTGTACCAGATTTGAAGAAGTCTCACCCTACTCAATGATATACATCAAGGTGTATTTGATGTGTTTTGATTTTATTTGTGCAGGTTAAGTAATTGCAGGAAATGCAGAAAAATTTCTAAGTCCATGTGTCGACACCTGGAAAGGCAGTGTCGACACTTATGAAGACTTGTGTCGACACTGGAGAAAAGCTGTGTCGACACTTGGAGTAAATTGTGTCGACACCAGGAAAGGCAGAGTCAACACCAGAAGAAATATGTCGATACATACAGGCAGTGTCGACACACTGTGAAGAATAGAGGGCGGTGATACGGGCATGTCATTCGACACGGGCGTGTCCAATCTGAGTACTCGAGTAGTTGGTTTTCTCTTGAGTAAGTCCTCTCGAGTAGGTCTCGAGTGAGGTACACGCCGTATGTCACGGGCATGACCTGGCCATCACGGGCATATACCGTGGGCATGACCTTTTTCGGGATAAGGCGGTTGATAAGGTGGTTTGTGCACTGCTTAGTGTGACACTGCCTATGACACGGGCTATCACAGGGCTTTTCGGACCAGTAACATGTTTTTCCGGGTTTTCGTGGCCGTCCATTCTACTTCATCTGGGATTTAATAGCTGAGAGCCTTCCATGCTTCCTTAAGGCCGAAAAGTGAGAGGGTAGACTCATTTTTATTTTGCCTTCATCTTTCTAAACTTCTAGAAAGAGAAAGGGAAAGGAAGAAGGACGAAGAATAAGAAGAGGTTAGATCTCTGGTGGAGCTTGAGAGTGTCAAGCTGAGATTCGAGGCCATCGTTGCGGAGGAAAAGCATTTGTGGTTCTTTCGAGCCAACTTGGAGTTCATGGCAACGAAAAGGTCTTCAATGATAACGACCTTTCTTCTTAGACATGTAAAGTCTTCCTTTTTGGCATATACATGATTCCCCCAACAAAGGGTGGCTGATGTTGGGAGTCTTTTGGGTTGATTCATGGAATCCACTTTATTGGCATATAGGTCCTGAAATGGAGTACGGAATAGGCATGTTGTGTGAAGCCCATCTGGACAGGTTGGTCTGGATTGGTGATGTTGCATATGAAACGGAGAAGACTCTGTGCTAAACGCGTAGTTTAGGAGTCGACGGGTTGGACCTGTCAAAGAAAGTAGCAGGAAGTACTGGAGTGGTAGTCCAGGAAAATACCCGTATAATGCTTGTGTTGTTGGGTTCGACATGTGAAAGGAAGTAGCAGGAAGTACTGGAATAGAATTCCAGGAAATACCCTTTTGGAATGCTTAATGTTCATGGGGAGTCCACCTGTGAAGAGAGTAACAGGAAGTACTGTCATGGTAGCCAGGAAATACACCTGACATTTGTGATATTTGCGGTGTCCACCTGCGAAGAGAGTAGAAGGAAGTACTGGTGTGCCCAGGAAAGACCCGCTAATGTTGTGCTATAAATGGGTGTAAGAGAAATATCCAGGCTTGAATTCTAGAACAGGATTTGTAAGACCGACCCGCGTCTTTTGTAGCCACGAGTACGGCATACTCGGTGATGGCAAGGCGATTTGAGCAACGGGGGGGTGGGGGGGGGGGGGGGGGGTGGAGGATCCGACCCACGTTATGTCTGTCCGACGTGAGACTAGAAGGTGCGGTCTGTTGGAGTGCATATCGAGAGTCGTAGGCCTGCGTGCCATGACACAATGAAGGGCTACGGGCCAATCCTGGTGCATTACGACTAGAACTCCGTGTTGAAAATTGTGAAGTGAAGGTGGGTGAATGGAAGGCTTAGGCAACCTATCCGCGCGAACTACGCGGACAGGGTTTGCGGGCTGCTAAGTCACCAGGGATGTTGCAGGCAGTTTGCTCTGTGGCGGCCTGGGCGATCTGTTCGCGCGGACTACGCGGACAGCAGCAGCGGTCTGTCAGGCCGGCGAATACTCAACAGACAGTTGGATCCCAGGAAGAAACCAGGCGGATAGAAATCCTATCCACGGAGTCCGGCATGGAGCGGACAGATGAACTGGAGCTCGGCAGACTGGTTTGGCAGTTTCCTTGGTCTTGCTCTAGTGCAGCGGCAAATGGAAACCGCGGAGACCGCCGGTCAGTGCAGACAGAAGCTGGAGGTGGTCCGGTATGGCGGGCTAGATGTTGTGTCTGCCTGTAAGTGCGGACTGACCCTTGTGGCCAGTGGACTGGACTTGGTGTGATCTGAACCAAGTACAGGTTGGCTCAGTCTGGGGAGATCGCGCAGTGGAGCGCGGGCTGCTTTCTCAGTCCGCTAAGCCTAGTTGAAGTGTTGTTGCCTTGATTGCTAGCTTGGGGGTATGCAGACTGGAGGATTGCCTGTGCAAGAGCGTGTGGACTAGAGCTGGAGTCCGCTGAGTTCGGTTTAGCCTTGTGATGAGGTTATGAATTCAGGAATGCGAACTGGAGTTTGCTGTGTAAGCAGACTGGATCGGCGTGTCCGCTGAGTCCGGCGGTGACTTGGAGATTGAGGCAATGGACTCGGGATGTGCGAATGGAAGCCGAGTGTCCGCTGAGTCCGGCAGGTGCCTTGATGGTGAGGCTGCGGGCTCGGGTTATGCGGACTGGTGCTATGTCCGTGGATTGGCGGACATAGCTGTTGTGGAGTCCTACTGTGGTGGTCCTGGCTTGGCCTTTGGCGGCAAGTCGGGCTGGATATTGGAGTCCGGCCTCGGAGAAGTTGGGGCGGACTGGCTATCTGCACAGGAGCGGCGAACTGGAGTGTATGTCCGCGGGCTGGCGGACACACTTGTTCTTGATGCGGGATGTGTCGGTGATCCTATCGATTTGGGCGATGACCATTGTAAGACTACAACCTCCCCCTTACCAAGGAGGGCTATCGAGCCTTATGCCCAGAACTGCCGTCTTACGGTGGCACTAATGCAGGGGTTAGCCGACACCGCAACACGCCGATCCTACCGGCTAATACGATCATATATATAGGCCAATATGAGAAAAGAAGTGTAACAATGTAACAACTCTACAAGTCCACAAGCCACATAGTTCAATCATATAAATGAAATGAAAAGTACATCAATATAGCCACAGCAGAGTACAGAAAGAAAGAGTAATAATGGCTTATGCCCAGTACATCAAATTCACTTTCTCTCTCAAAATAAAAGCGGAAGCTACACTAGTACATCAGAACTCGTCCCACCTGAGGACGCATAGTAGTGGTAGTAGCCTGCTGAAGCGGTATCTGCTCCTCAAGTCCTGCCTCCTCGACGTGCTGGTGCTCCATCTCCACGGGCTCCTAAAAATAGTATGGACACAGACCATTAGTCAAAAAGACAAAGTCGTTTCCTCCGTACCTCGCCCCGCAGATCCTAGGCACCGAGCGGGAGGATGAAGCGGAGGACAACAAGGGGTAGCAAAAGTGGAAGCAGGTGACAGAATCTCACTATGTAGTTGTAATAAGCAATATTGATCTACTCTAGCAGTTCTAAATATATTACAAGTAAGTAAGAGCAGTACATTAAAGGAAGTAAAGGAAAGCAGTAATAGCAAGAAAATAAACTATTCTACCACTATACTATCATCACAAAAGTACACTAACTTATATAAATGCCCATACAAATATATAAGTTAGGATTTCCAGGAATTTTAACTTATCATATAAAAGAGCTCATACTAATTTATATGATAAGGATCTATGAAGCGTATGACCTAATATGAATGAATGTTATGATGCAATTTTATGCACAGGCAAGTGCAACTCACACGCAATGACTCTGTGATCACAGACCTTTAGTTCCCACTTTTTGAGAGCTAGCATCACTCTCGGGTACCACCGCTGTGGCTACGGCAGCAGCGGAGCGGGCGTCTCCGCTTCTAGGCCGGTATGCACACTACCAAGCCATAGACCCCTCTCATATGCCTCTATACACGTCCAAGGTACACTCTAGAGTCTCGCGTACATACTTTGCGGACAAGCCGTCAGTCTTGTTTGGTCGGATGTGTGTTATCGGGGGTCGTCCTCCAGACCGCAGTGTAAAACAACCCACTGGCCCCTCTAACCCTCACAACCGCCTGGTGCACCGTACTGTCATTGGTGTGACGAACGGACAGTACCACATGCCCCCACTAAATTTATGCACATGCAAGTATTTTATTCTGAGCCTTCCGCTCGCAGGACCAAAGCCGTCCTGAAAACCTCAAACCCAACCTGGGTGAGAACGCACAATTGTGCCTTTATACCAATTCCCTCAAACCCTACACGGGTGAGCATATATCATGAATCTCTCCAACCCTACACGGGTGAGTAGGTACAACAAATGTCTTAACCTATTAGACTACTCTTGTCTACGGGTTATTATACTTAATGATTTAAGGTTAATCCCAGGACTGCCCCCGGTATTCCCTGTGAATGGCTCTCAAGGGGCACTAGGAACTGTGTTAGGATTATGTCCAGCGTTCCCTTTCGCAAGGATATTTACTTTAGTTGATGGCTACCTATGTTTCACCCCATCTCTCTTTGTTGCTCTGGTACAACCCTAGTGACTTAAGGTGTTACCGGGAAACCGACGGTCTTCCATCGACCTCCACTCCAGTTGTTATCTAAAGGCTTGCACTTTTAATCCCTCACTAGACAATACTACCCACCAGGGGTTATACATATTGCACTCCCTTATTTCTTCCGACGATCAATCCCCTGGTAATCCCCTAAAGTATGCCATATTTATGCTATATGCAGACCATGTCCTATTATGACCCTAAAAATGGAAACTTTCAATCCTTAAGGCATCTTGCCCCTAACTTTTTATCCTAAGGTGGTATGGGCTAAGGGAACTATCCTATGGATTCTCATAATTTTCCTTGGCCAAATAATCCCTTAATTAAATCTTTTAAATTAATTACTAGGTCACGTTACACATGAAGTAGTATGATTTAAGATCCACTGACCTAGGTAATTTTTTCTGAGTTGTATCTTGCTGAAATATTTCTGTCTACAGATTTTCTTAATTTTCCTTTAATTATTTATACCAATTCATTAATTAATACCAAATCTACATAATTTCCATTTTCCAAATGAGGTACAAGTAATATGTAATCCAAAATTCCAGGAATATTACAGAACATATAAAACATTAATTTATGACTATTGGCAGAGTTTCATCAACTTCTATTGTGTAATGGCCTATCAATTGCCATTCTTTCATATTTACCAAAAATGCCATTTTATTAATTTAACAACTATCAATACATCATTAAATTCTGAAATAATTATGCAAGACTAATAATACAATTTTACAACACTATAATTATTTCCAAATTTTTCTGAGGTGCAAATCCATCAATTCAAGAATAAATGAAATATTGGCAAAATGGTCATTTCAGGATATTATACTCAAACGTTCTTCAAAACAGAAGACAAAATTTTCCTAAGTCAAATTTAACCTTAGTTGCAACTTGGCAAAGTTTGAGGATTTGTACTTGAAGAAAACCTATTTTTCAAATTTATTTTCAAAAAGAGCTATATTTTTAAAAATTCCAATTAATGGGATTTTTAATTCCAAAAATCCCATAATTAATCTGAGGGGTGACATTTACCCTAATGAACCACTGAAATCAAATCCAAGATTTTTGAATGCCTCCATTAGGCTGAATGCACAATATTTAAAGTATTGCTATTGGCACACCAAGGCAACATATACACCAACACATGCAAGTGGTGTTTCCCATCATGCAGTGATCCAAAAGTGCTGAAATTTTATCATGCACTAAGGATGTCCCCAAGGACCTACCTCCAAAATTTGGGGCCATGGGGAGTCATATAACTCCATATATTTCATTTATTTACATTTTGATATTATGAACAAAACTATAGCAAACGTTGTTTCAAAAATTCCTAGATTTCCGCAGAGGCTAGGTATGCCCTAATCATGCATGTACCCAAAATTTGGGGCCATGGTGATTGCTGGTTTGACTGGGGTGTTCAAATGAATTTCTGCCCTAGTCTAGGACCAGTCCTAGGAGAAATGTCCTACAGGACTGTATACTACACCAAATTACAAATTTAAGGTGGCAAAATAAAGGTAAGACAGGCACCTACAGTTTTCATTTAGAGACTAGTTTCTAGAAATGTCGGTAAGAGGCCTAAACAAAACATGCAATATGATTGTATTTTTGTGACAGAAATAATACTATTCATCACATTTAAATTAATTCATTTTATTATATCTGCACGAATTTTGAAGCGGAGATGGACGGAATCCGTTCATCTTCTCCATTGGATCAAGGGCCAAGATTCATTTTCCTGGGCGATGTTTGCTGGCGGTTTCCCGCCAGCTGAGCCACCACCACCGCCGGCGGATGTCGCCACCACCTTCGCCAAGGTGGGGGCTAGCGTTTCCCGGCGGTGGTGCCGCCGGAGTTGGCTCCTCCGACGAACCCGAGCAAGAATAAAAAGCCCGGATTTTCTCATTTTTCGCTCATGGCATCGGGATCGATTGAGCCCGATATCTCCCTAAATGGATCTAAAATCCTGGTACAGGTAGAGGGGCGGCGAAACAGACCTGGATTGGGGTTTGGCTGCGGGTCCGGCGGCAGTTTGCCATGGTGGTGGTGCGCCAGCGAGCTCCTCCCCGATTCCTTGATTCTCCATCATTTTCCATGTTCCAGTACTCGAATTCCACTCCTTTCTACCTCCTGAAGCTGTTGGTGAGGTTATTTGGGGCTGAGGTGGAGTATAAGGGGAGATACAACCAAGGTGAGCTCGGCTCAGCCTTGGTTGCTCCGCCCCTGCTTGCCAAGTGGCTCTCAGCCCCTATTTTCTGCTGGAATGATGAGAGGAGGTTGGCCATCTGGTTTTGGGCAGAGAAATTCAGCTGATGGGGTGGCCATGTGGCCACCATTCCCTTTCTCCATTTCTCTCTCCTCCTACTCTCAAAATCTCATTTCTACCCCTTTGCATGCATTCTCTCTCCTGATTTAGAGGGGTAGGGTTGGTCTTGTTCACTTGGGCTGGCCATGGGCCAACTTTGGTGGGCTTGGTCCAAGGAGAGGTGGCTTGGTCTACATTTTCTTCTTTAGGTCAAATGGTTGACTTGTTGACTTGGAGAGTTGACTTAGTCAACATGGTGGGTGTTCTGACCCTACTTGGTGATAATGGGTCTAGTGGCACCACCCAACTTGGGTTGGGTCAAGCGGGTTCCCTACTTAGGCTAATTGTGCTTATGAGTTTGGGTTTGACCAAATTAAGCCCAAGGTTGACTTTGGTCAACTTGGGTCAAAATGTTGACCTAATGACATGCCCTAGGGTGCACTTGGATTGTTTTTAGGGTTAGGGCAATGTGGTGGGGTCATGGTGTGGTTTGGGTCCCTATTTAGGCTAGTTTGACCTAGTTTGACTTGGTCATATAGTGGGCCCCATATGGCTACAACTCACTACCTAGGGTCAAACATAGCTAAACCCCTTGACACCCATCCCATGCCTAACCCAACCTAAGTGGAAGGGGACTAGAAGTAACATGGGATGTTACAAATTCTAACAACCAAGAAAAATAATTTCGTCCTCGAAATTTAAGTTCTGGTTTACGGGGTTTATTTGCAAGATTTATAAGGAATTTTTAACGTGTAAACTAAAATATTCCTGAGGTGAACATCTCCGGATGTCGCTCCAGCATTAGATCCCTCGGCTCCCAGGTGTGCTCCTCCCGTCCATGGTTGGAACACAGCACCTTCACAAGAGGGACCTTCTTCCTCCGCAACACTCGGATGGCTGTATCGTCAATCCGGATCGGCTCCAATCTAACTGATCTGTCAGGCTCTATCTGTCCGGCTGTAGTTGTGATGTGCTGCTCTGGCCGAAGGAGAGCTCTTCACAAGGAAGAGACGTGGAAGACGTCATGTAATGCACCCAACTCCGGTGGCAGCTGCAGTCTGTAAGCTAAGTGGCCGATCCGCTCTAGGATCAAGTATGGCCCCATGTATCGTGGACTGAGCTTCTTGTGCCTCCGCACCCGAGAGACGCCGTGTACTGGACGTATCTTCAAGAAAACTCTGTCTCTAACCTGGAATTCCACCTTCTGGTGCCGAGCATCATAATACTTTGCCTGCCTGCTCTGGGCCTCTAGTAGCCGATCTCTGATCAAACGAATCTGAACCTCAGTATCCTCTATATAATCTGATCCAAGAGCCCTGGTGTCCACATCCTGAAC
This sequence comes from Platanthera guangdongensis, assembly GCA_039583875.1. Lineage (NCBI taxonomy): Eukaryota > Viridiplantae > Streptophyta > Magnoliopsida > Asparagales > Orchidaceae > Platanthera > Platanthera guangdongensis. The sequence continues at coordinate 162,792,040 of CM077152.1, read as the reverse complement.
CAATGATAGCGGTGTTCGGCACTTCCTCCCATAAGGTGCCTCATATGGAGCCATCCTGATGCTAGCCTGGTGGATGTTATTGTACGAGACCTCAATCAGTGGCAGCAGCCTCTCCCAAGGCTTCCCCGTATACAATATGCATAGTGTTAGTAGGTCCTCCATGGTCTGGATGGTTCGCTCAGTCTGTCCGTCGGTCTACGGGTTGAAGGCGGTACTAAAAGTAAGCCAATATCACAAGTAAGCATACACTTCCCTCCACGAGCTCGAAGTGAACCGACCATCACGGTCCGAAACGAACGTCCTGGGAATGTCATGATATCTGACGAACTGCTCCACAAATAATCTCACCAGAACTGCAACTGGGGCATCCTTCCGAACTGGAATCAAGCGCGCTAGCTTGGTCAGTCTGTCTACTATGACCCATATATAATCATGCCCAGAGTGGGAGCGAGGTAGTCCGTGCACAAAATCCATAGCAATGTCCTCAAAGTTCCACTCTGGTACTGGCAATGACTATAGCAAACCTCCTGGGCTCTTACATTCCTCCTTCACGCGCTGACACATCTTGCAGAATGTCACAAAATGAGTGATCTCCCTCTTCATCCCAGGCCAATACATAGACCTCCGCAAATCTGCCCACATCTTGGTGACGCCGGGATGCACTGAAAATCTAGAGCAATGAGCCTCTCTGAGTATGTCCTCCCGGATACTGCCTCCTGCGGGTATGTAAATGCGTCCACGGAATCCAAAACGATCATCCTGTATCGTGTAGTCCTCAACCTTGCCCCTTTCTAGGGCACTAAAAATCGGCTGTAATGCAGCATCCTGCCTCTGATGTGTTCGAATGCGCTCTCGGATGTCATCACTATTGATCACTGAGCTCAAATACTCACGATATACCACTGGTTCGGCCTCAGATACCATGGTAATGTGCATGTCCTCCATCATCCGCAGCAGCTCTATAGACAACAATCGTGGCTCCGGTCCAGAAGTGTCGGGCCTCCTACTCAAAGCATCTGCTACTGTGTTCGCTTTCCCCGGATGGTATTGGATCTTATAATCATAAACGCAGAGGAATTCCAGCCATCTCCTCTGTCGTAGGTTTAAGTCCTTCTGTGTATCGACATATTTAAGATTCTTGTGATCTGAATAAACATCACAATGAATCCCGTATAAGTAATGCCTCCATATCTTTAGGGCGAATACCACAGCCCCGAGCTCTAAGTCATGTACTGGATAATTATGCTCATGCTTCTTCAACTGTCTCGAAGCATAAGCAATAACATGTCCATGCTGCATCAGGACAGCACCTATCCCCTGGTAAAATTCATCTGTGTAAATCTGAAATCCTTCACTCCCGGATGGAAGCGCAAGAATAGGGGATGAGATGAGTCGGTCCTTCAGCTCCTGAAATGCTGCCTCACAGTGCTCTGACCAGGTGAACTCAGTATCCTTCCTCGTCAAAGTCGTGAGGGGGAGGGCTATCCTAGAGAACCCCTCCACAAACTTCCGATAGTACCCTGCCAAACCCAGGAAGCTACGAATATCAGATGCTGTCTTTGGTCGTGGTCAATCCCTTACTGCCTCTATCTTGGCTGGGTCCACTGCTAATCCAGCCCCACTGATCGTGTGTCCCAGGAATGCCACCTCCTGCAGCCAGAACTGGCACTTTGAAAACTTTGCGTACAACTGGGACTCCCTCAGCCTCTGCAAGACCTGCGCCAGGTGCTCTGTATGCTCCTCCTGAGTTAGTGAATATATCTGAATGTTGTCGATGAATACAATCATGAAGCGGCCTAAGAAGGGCTCAAATACACGGTTCATTACACTCATGAATGCGGAAGGGGCATTCGTGAGCCCAAAAGGCATCACCGTGAACTCGTATAATCTGTAGCGTGAACTGAACGCCATCTTCGGTATGTCCTCTTCCGTGATGCGGAGCTGGTAGTAACCGGATCGCAAATCTAGCTTAGAGAACCATAAGGCTCCATATAACTGGTCAATTAGCTCATCAATCCGAGGTAGTGGGTAGGTATTGCGGACCGTTAACCGGTTCAGCTCCCGGTAATCTATGCATAATCGTAAAGATCCGTCTTTCTTCTTCACAAATAGAACTGGCGTTCCCCATGGCGATGAACTAGGCCGCACAAATCCTGATTCAACTAGCTCCTGAAGTTGAGTCCTGAACTCTGCTAACTCCTGGGGAGCCATTCTGTAAGGTGCCCGGGATACCGGCGTCGCTCCTGGTACTAGTTGGATTCCGAAATCCATGACTCTGGCTGGTGGTAGCCTGGGCAATTTCTCCGGAAATACGTCGGGAAAATCCCGGATCACCGGAACATCTAAAATAGAAGTCTCTGTCCCCAACATCTCAAAGCAGATAAGGTAAACTTCTTCTCCCTGCTCGTGGGCCTTCACAGCCTGTACAGAAGATAACAATGTATGGCAGATAGGCTAAATACCTTCGATGATAACATGAGAGTCGTCATGCCTTAGCGTGATCCTCCTGGACGGACAATCTATCTGAGCATGGTTCTGATGTAACCATGTCATTCCCAAAATCAAGTCGAAATCCTGCAGCTTTAGAATAGTTGTCGGTGCCTCAAATGCCTTGCCGCCAATCTCGGCCTCCATATCAAAATGTGCAGTGGTCCGCAGCTCTGACCCATCGGGTAGACGCACCCTCATCTCTAGTCCAGGAAATCTCTCCACGCCTTCGAGTCCGTCTATGAAGGCCTCGGATACGAACGAGTGTGAAGCACCCGTGTCGAAGATAGTATGAGCAGGCGTGCCGCTGATCATAACTATGCCTGAGGTTTTGTTTACGTTAAAATTAATTGGTATCCTATAGTTCCAGGTACTATATCATTGAAAATTCAAGAAATTTAATAATTAACTTTAAGTACCTGTGATAACCTCCTCGGGGTTCCTCTGCTCTGTGAGGTCCAAGGTGTATATCTGCTCCTGCTCGCGTCTCTTGCCGTGATATCCCCAGCCTCGGCCTCGTCCTCGGCCTCGGCCCTACTGTACTAGGGCCACTAGAGGTGGAGGAGGAGGAGGATGGAATCGATGCGGGCACTGCGACCTAATGTGCCCGGGCTGGCAGAATCCGTAACAAACTACCTGTCGGTGGCCACAATCATCCTGTCTCCTCAGATCATGCACCTGTAGAGGTGGGGGATCCAATGCTGGAGGAGGCCCCTGCTCCTGCCTGAAGTTGGGGCAACGACGTCACCCACCCTTCTTCTTTCTGATAGTCCTGCCTCTCTGAGAGCCCCTACTGCCCTCTCCTGATGTGGACCCATCAAACGGTCTCTTTCCTCTGCCTTGTACCATCAGCTGGTCAGCCTCCAGCTTCTTTGCCATCTCAATGATCTTCCTAGAGGTGCCATGAGAAATGAACAGCAAGGCCTACCTCAAATTGTCCATGAGCCCCGGGTAGAACCTCTTGGCATACCTCCTATCATCGATATCCTGAATCCCTGCGAACCTGGCCAAATGAGAGAACTCTCGCTGATACTCGATCACTGATCTAGTCCCCTGCCTGAGGTTCAAAAACCTCTCCTCCAAGGCATCTCTGTCCGTAGCAGAGACAAAGTGCTCCAGAAATACATCGCCAAACTCCTCCCATGATATATCTGACAGCTCAAAGTCCGCATATGTAGACTCCCGCACTGATTTCCACCATCTCTTCGCATGTGCCTCTAGTGTAGAGGTGGCTAGAGGTACTGCCTGACCGACCGGGCAGTTGATGCCTGCTAAGATCTTGTATATGGCCTCCAGCCATTCCTCCGTCTTTACCGCATCCTCTGTCCCACGTTGCATCGGTGGGGACAGACTCTTGAATGCACTCAGCCAGCTCGACCCCGGATTTGGCTGTGGGGCCGGGACTTGCTGGGATCTGAAGGCATCCAGAATCGCCGTCAAAGTATGCCCCATCTCCGTATGTAGGAATGGAGTGGCAGCTGCAGGGGGAGGAGCCACATTTTGCGGCGCGGAGACCTGTGGAGGTTGCATAAAGGTAAGGTTAAAACAAAACTTGCCTAACTCATTGTACTTTGTGGACCATTTTATGTGACGTTTACACATGGTTCACCACGGCTTCCGCTGCATAGTTTCTCCGTAAACTAATGCTCGGGCGGGGGTGATCCGGTGTTGTGGACTTCTTTCTCATATGATCGTTGATCAAGTGATACCAGTTTGTAAGACTCCAACCTCCCCCTTATTAAGGAGGGCTACCGAGCCTTATGCCCAGAACCGCCATCTTACGGTGGCACTAACGCAGGGGTTAGCCGACACCGCAACACGACGATCCTGCCGGCTAATACGATCATATATATAGGACAATATGAGAAAAGAAGTGTAACAATGTAACAACTCTACAAGTCCACAAGTCACATAGTACAATCATATAAATGAAATGAAAAGTACATCAATATAGTCCACAGCAGAGTACAAAAAGAAAGAGCAATAAGGGCTTATGCCCAGTACATCAAATCCACTCTCTCTCTCAAAATAAAAGCGGAAGCTACACTAGTACATCAGAACTCGTCCCACCTGAGGACGCATAGCAGTGGTAGTATCCTGCTAAAGCGGTATCTGCTCCTCAAGTCCTGCCTCCTCGACGTGCTGGTGCTCCATCTCCACGGGCTCCTAAAAATAGTATGGTCATCGACCATTAGTCAAAAAGACTAAGTCGTTTCCTCCGCACCTCGCCCCGCAGCTCCTAGGCACCGAGCGGGAGGACGAAGCGGACAACAACAAGGGGTAGCAAAAGTGGAAGCAGGTGACAGAATCTAACTATGCAGTTGTAATAAGCAATATTGATCTACTCTAGCAGTTCTAAATATATTACAATTAAGTAAGAGCAGTACAATAAAGGAAGTAAAGGAAAGCAGTAAGAGCAAGTAAATAAACTATTCTACCACTATACTATCATCACAAAAGTTCCCTAACTTATATAAATGCCCATACAAATATATAAGTTAGGATTTCCAGGAATTTTAACTTATCATATAAAAGAGCCCATACTAATTTATATGATACGGATCTATGAAGCGTATGACATAATATGAATGAATGTTATGATGCAATTTTATGCACAGGCAAGTGCAACTCACACACAACGACTATGTGATCACAGACCTTTAGTTCCCACTTTTTGAGGGCTAGCATCACTCTCGGGTACCACCGCTGTGGCTACGGCAGCAGCGGAGCGGGCGTCTCTGCTTCTAGGTCAGTATGCACACTACCAAGCCTTAGAACCCTCTCATACGCCTCTGTACACGTCCAAGGTGCACTCTAGAGTCTCGCGTACGTACTTTGCTGACAACCCGTCAGTCTTGTTGGGTCGGATGTGCGTTATCGGGGGTCGTCCTCCAGACCGCGGTGTAAAACAACCCACTGGCCCCTCTAACCCTCACAACCGCCTGGTGCACCGTAGTGATATCGGTGTGACGAACGACCAGTACCGCATGCCCCGCCACTAAATTTATGCACATGCAAGTAGTTTATTCCGAGCCTTCCGCTCGCAGGACCAAACCTGTCCTGAAAACCTCAAACCCAACCCGGGTGAGAACGCACAATTGTGCCTTTATACCAATTCCCTCAAACCCTACACGAGTGAGCATATATCATGAATCTCTCCAACCCTACACGGGTGAGAAGGTACAACAAATGTCTTAACCTATTAGACTACTCTTGTCTACGGGTTATTATACTTAGTGATTTAATGTTAATCACAGGACTGCCCCCGGTATTCCCTGTGAAGGGCTCTCAAGGGGCACTAGGAACTGTGTTGGGATTACGCCCAGCGTTCCCTTTCGCAAGGATATTTACTTTAATTGATGGCTACCCATGTTTCACCCCAGCTCTCTTTGTTGCTCTGGTACAACCCAAGTGACTTAAGGTGATACCGGGAAACCGACGGTCTTCCGTCGACCTCCACTCCAGTTGCTATCTAAAGGCTTGCACTTTTAATCCCTCACTAGACAATACTACCCACCAGAGGTTATACATATTTCACTCCCTTATTTCTTCCGACGATCAATCCCCTGTTAATCCCCTAAAGTATGTCATATTTATGCTATATGCAGACCATGCCCTATTATTACCCTAAAAATGGAAACTTCCAATCCTTAAGGCATCTTGCGCCTACATTTTTATCCTAAGGTGGTATGGGGTAAAGGAACTATCCTATGGATTCTCATAATTTTCCTTGGCCAAATAATCCCTTAATTAAATCTTTTAAATTAATTACTAGGTCACTTTACACAAGAAGTAGTATGATTTAAGATCCACTGACCTAGATAATTTTTCTTGAGCTGTATCGTGCTGAAATATTTCTGTCTACAGATTTTCATAATTTTCCTTTAATTATTTATAGCAATTCATTAATTAATACCAAATCTACATAATTTCCATTTTCCAAATGAGGTACAAGTAATATGTAATCCAAAATTTCAGGAATATTACAGAATATATAAAACATTAATTTATGACTATTGGCAGAGTTTCATCAACTTTTATTGTGTAATGGCCTATCAATTTCCATTCTTTCATATTTACGAAAAATGCCATTATATTAATTTAACAAATATCAATACATAAATAAATTCTGAAATAATTATGCAAGACTAATAATACAATTTTACATCACTAGAATTATTTCCAAAGTTTTCTAAGGTGCATATCCATCAATTCAAGAATAAATGAAATAAGGGCAAAATGGTCATTTCATGATATTATACTCCAAAAATTCTTCAAAACAGAAGGCCAAATATTCCTAAGTCAAATATAACCTTATTTTCAACTTGGCAAAGTTTGAGCATTTGTACTGGAAGAAAATCTATTTTTCAAATTTATTTTCAAAAGGAGCTATATTTTTAAATATTCCAATTAATGGGATTTTTGATTCCAAAAATCACATAATTAATCTGAGGGGTGAAATTTACCCTAATGAACCACTGAAATCAAATCCAAGATTTTTGAATGCCTCCATTAGGCTGAATGCACAATATTTAAACTATTGCTATTGGCACACCAAGGCAACATATACACCAACACATGCAAGTGGTGTTTCCCATCATGCAGTAATCCAAAAGTGCTGAAATTTGTTTCATGCCCTAAGGATGTCCCCACGGACCTAACTCCAAAATTTGGGGCCATGGAGAGTCATATAACTCCATATATTTCATTTATTTACATTTTGATATTATGAACAAAACTATAGCAAAAGTTGTTTCAAAACTTCCTAGATTTTGGCAGAGCTAGGTATGCCATAATCATGCATGTACCCAAAATTTGGGGCCATGGGGATTGCTGGTTTGACTTGGACATTCAAATGAATTTCTGCCATAGTCTAGGACCAGTCCTAGGAGAAATGCCCTACAGGACTGTATACTACACCAAATTACAACTTTAAGGTGGCAAAATAACCGTAAGACAGGCACCTACATTTTGCATTTAGAGACCAGTTTCTAGAAATGCCTGTAAGAGGCCTAAACAAGACCTGAAATATGACTGTATGTTTGTGACAGAAATTATACTATTCATCACATTTAAATTAATTCATTTTATTATATCTGCACGAATCTTGAAGCGGAGATGGACGGAATCCGTTCATCTTCTCCAATGGATCAAGTGCCGAGATTCATTTTTCCTAGGCGATGTTTGCTGGCGGTTTCCGGCCAGCTGAGCCACCACCACCGCCGGCGGATGTCGCCACCACCTTCGCCAAGGTGGGGGCTAGCGTTTCCCGGCGGTGGGGCCGCCGGAGTTGGCTCCTCCGGCAAACCCGAGCAAGAAGAAAAAGCCCGGATTTTCTCATTTTCCTCTCATGGCATCGGGCTCGATTGAGCCCGATATCTCCCTAAATGGATCTAGAATCCTAGTACAGGTAGATGGGCGGCGAAACGGACCTGGATTGGGGCTTGGCTACTGGTAAGGCAGCGGTTTGCCATGGTGGTGGTGCGCTGACGAGCTCCTCCCCGATTCCTTGATTCTCCATCGTTTTCCATGTTCCAGCACTCGAATTCCACTCCTTTCTACCTCCTGAAGCTGTTGGTGAGGTTATTTGGGGCTGAGGTGGAGTATAAGGGGAGATACAAACAAGGTGAGCTCGGCTCAGCCTTGGTTGCTCCGCCCTACTTGCCAAGTGGCTCTCAACCCCTATTTTCTGCTGGAATGATGAGAGGAGGTCGGCCATCTGGTTTTGGGCAGAGAAATTCAGCTGATCGGGTGGCCATGTGGCCACCATTCCCTTTCTTCTCCATTTCTCTCTCCTCCTTCTCTCAAAATCTCATTTCTACCCCTTTGCATGCATTCTCGCTCCTGATTTAGAGGGGTAGGGTTGGTCTTGTTCACCTGGGCTGGCCATGGGCCAACTTTGGTGGGCTTGGTCCAAGGAGAGATGGCTTGGTCTACATTTTCTTCGTTAGGTCAAATGGTTGACTTGTTGACTTGGAGAGTTGACTTAGTCAACATGGTGAGTGTGGTGACCCTACTTGGTGGTAATGGGTCTAGTGGCACCACCCAACTTGGGTTGGGTCAAGGGGGTGCCCTACTTAGGCTAATTGGGCTTATGAGTGTGGGTTTGACCAAATTAAGCCCAAGGTTGACTTTGGTCAACTGAGGTCAATAGTTTTGACCTAATGGCATGCCCTAGGGTGCACTTGGATTGTTTTTAGGGTTAGGGCAATGTGGTGGGGTCATGGTGTGGTTTGGGTCCCTATTTAGGCTAGTTTGACCTAGTTTGACTTGGTCATATAGTGGGCCCCATATGGCTACAACTCACTACCTAGGGTCAAACCTATCTAAAACCCTTGACACTCATCCCATGCCTAACCCAACCTAAGTGGAAGGGGCCTAGAAGTAACATGGGATGTTACAACCATACTCATCATCGTGCCTATAAATAGGACCCATGTCACATTAGGGATAGAAGACCTCGAGAAGAGAACCGAAGTAAGTGAATAGTAATTGAGCTCGCGTAAGTTGCTGCGGTTTGGACTTTGGTTTCTGCGCGGTTTGATAGTTGACCCGGTTGTGTTGTGATAGTTGACCCGGTCTGATTGCGGTCAGGGACAATGTAGACTCTGCGGTTAAGTAATAGCCGGTAAACAGCAGGTCGCGGATAGTGACCAGGCGGTCTTCTCTTTGGCAACTTGGTTCGGGGTTCAGGAAGTCGCTTGCCTCAGGCGGACTGTTCCATTTGGTGACGCAGCTTGTGCGGTCTGGCGGCTAGGCGACCTCACGGTCAGGCGGCCTGCTGATCGGCGGTGAAGAGCTAAGAATTGGAATAAGGGGTAGTCCGCGGGGCTTGGGTTGCGGTATGACGACCTAGCGGACTGAGCGGACTCCACAGCAGTAGACCGGAGGCTTGGTGGTTGAGTCCGCGCGGCTTGTTTTTGTTTCTTGTCTTTGTAACTGTCTCTGCTCTCCTGGTTTGGGTTTTGGTGAAGCATGTCTCGCCATGTATGTCTCGCCTTGTAAAGAAGTTTGCTCTTAATCAATAAAGAAGCTTGTGCTGCATGTGTTGCTGGTTGTTACTGCTTTTTGAGATAACCCCTGCTAACTCCAAGATCCAGGAAAACTTTCAACAATATAAGTGGGGTGTTCTCCTCTGGTTTGTTGAGTTTCAACAGGGTATTCGAGGAGGCCTCTGCGGGTTTGTTGAATTTTAACATGGTATCAGAGGGAGGTTGTTGGAGTGGTCAAGCAGTGCTCAATGGAAGTAGTTGCTCTTCTGTAGAGGAAACCAGTGGTAGAACCATGGCAGTGGAGGATGCAAGTTGTCTTGACATTGATCTCCTTACAGAGACGAACTTTGAAAGGTGGAAGTCCTGTATGAAGAGCTTTCTTCTTGGAGAGGACCTTTGGGAGGTTGTATGCGGAGCAGGAAGACAAGAGGCTACTGCTGGCAATGCTGATGCGATGAGAGCTTGGAAGGAGACAAAAGCGAAAGCGGAGTCTATTCTCAAGCAGGTGATCTCATCGGAGCTCTTGGACCACATCAGTGGATGTTGGTCAGCTGCGGAGGTTTGGACTTCCCTTGATGGGTTGTTCAGGAAGGAGGTGAAGGTTGCTGCTGACGATGGTCCCTCTACTTCATATCAGGAAGAAAGGAGTATTTCTCCTAGGCGTGATAGGAAGAGGAAGGAAGGAACAGGTGCTATAAATGCAAGCAGCAAGGTCATCTTCGGAAGGAGTGCAAGGTTGTCTTGCTCTCGGCGAATGTAGCTCATGTCGGAGGTAAGGAGAAGAATGTAGTTGGGACATCAACTAGTTCTGGAGCTGATCGGATGAATGCCAGTGATAGTGCAGCTATCTGGCATGAAAGACTGGGGCATGTAGGGATGGACAAGCTGAAAGCAATGGCGAAAAGAAGACTCGTAAGAGGCTTGCCTAGATTGTCATCATATGGCGATGGTCGGGGGTGTGCGAGATGTCAGGAAAGTGGAGCGTATCGCTTCATGGTTGATAAAGCACAATCCAGATGTAAAGCACCATTGGCGGTTGTCCATTGTGCTCTGGTGGGAGCGACCGTCACGGCCAGTCTTGGAGGCAGCATGTTCATGCTGATATTAGTTGATGACTGTTCAAGGTATATATGGGTATACTTCATGAAGAAGAAGTCCAACATGGTACGCTTGTTTGTGGTGTTCAAGAAGCTTGTGGAAGGTCAGCTTGGCCGGAGGATCAAGGTGTTGCGGACAAGTTTCGGTGGTGAGTTTGGCTCAACCGAGTTCTCACACTGTTGCAGGAAGCAATGGATCCGGAAGGAGCTTTCTTGTCGACATACTTCACAACAAGGCAGTATTGCAGCTCGGATGATCCGTTGGTTAACGGAGATCTGCAAGTGTTGGATTTAGAGTAAAGGTGTTCTGAAGGCTCTTTGGGCGGAAGGGATGGCCTGTGCTGCTCATGTCATCAACCGGATGCCTCTTAGTCCGATCTTAGTGAAGACTCCTTATGAGCTGATGTTCGGAGTAAAGCCCAGTGTGAAACATCTTCGGGTGTTTGGATCTACCTGGTACATACACTCTCCGGGTGATCTTAAGATAAAGCTAGTTGATGTGCCCGCGAACAGACTCTTACTGTGGTTGGTTCGGTGAGTCGATCGCCGCGGGCATGCTACAGGAGGCAAGTGCACCTATCGCAAGTAGTACTCGATATTCAGGGGAATACCGAGGTCGTATTGTTCTCGGGGTCGTGTTGACTATTCTTACTCCTCCGGGAGGACTATTATTTTACTGAAAGAAAGGTGGTTTTTTTACTAAATAAAAGACGAAAAAGCGAAGGAGCGAAAAAAATGATTTAGAAAATATTCGATGAAGGGTTAACGCTCGACATCGAATAGAATTAAGACTAAAACAATTTTTAATAATAAAAAGACTTAGTTTTCAAATTAATAATAAGGCAACTTGGTCGTGGAGGTTCCACAAATGTGAGCTCACCTAGCTATAGGGATATCGCTCACCTAAACGTTAAGACTATTCGCCCGAACGTTAGTCCGACGAAGGATTCCTCTTAACGCCCTCTCTACGCTAAGATCCCCGCTATTGGGTGGGGAAACCAATCTGGTAGAATTACGCTTGTCCTCTCTCGAGGGTATGCACGCAACTCTATTTACCTAGGGGTGATCGGTCCATATGCACGGCCTCTCGGCTAGCTAGCATATGGACTACGGAAATAGGGCCCACACATCGATATGTGGTCCTACGCATCGTAAACCCGGGGTAAACCTTAAGTGCTTAAATTAAAATGAAAAGAGCTTCAATTATTATAAATCATTTTAAATGTCCCAATGCTCTTCGATGCCGAGGCTAATAGCGATTAGCCACACATCGGTATGGGGACGGGTTATAATTTAGTGAGGCGCGAGTTCGAAATTAAACACTAATGATTATAAGAAGGGGACATAAAAACAAAACAATCATTTAGAAAGCTAAAAAGTTAACTAAAACGAGAACTCACGCACACTCCAAATTATAAATTAAACAGAAACTAAGTTACACATAAAAGAAAAATGCATATTTCAAATTTGCGAGTCCCACTCAAACGAGTGGGGGCGGTAAATAAAAGCTGAAAATTGCAAGTCCTACTCAAACGAGTAGGACTAAAATGAAAGCGAGTCCTACTCAAACGAGTAGGAGAAAATAAATGCGATTACCGGGAGATAAAGTCCGGCCATTTAACTCAAGTGAGTAGGCGGAAAAATAAAGAAAGAAAATTACAAGTCCTACTCAAACGAGTAGGCGGGAAATAAAGTCCGGCCAATTAACTCAAGTGAGTAGGCGGAAAAATAAAGAAAGAAAATTACAAGTCCTACTCAAACGAGTAGGCGAGAAATAAAGTCTGGCCAATTAACTCAAGTGAGTAGGCGAAAAAATAAAGATAGAAAATAACAAGTCCTACTCAAACGAGTAGGACTGAAAATGAAAACGATGCGCCATTTAACTCTTAACGAGTAGGAGGAAATAAATGCACACAAACACACACACTCCATATGAATTTCAAGAAAGCAATAAAGCTAACACCTACACTCACACATTCTACATAATTTGAACAAAGCATAAAAAATTATACTCATACACTCACACACACAACATGAAATTTTAAGAAGAACAAAAGAAAATTTATTCTCATACACTCACACACACTAATAACAAAGAAAAATCAAAGTTGCTTATAAATGAAAATAACAAGATTTCTACTCCTAAAACTTACCCAAAACACATAAAAAGGACAAATAAAAAGAGAAAGAGCAAAAAGTTTTACAAAATAAAGTCAAAATCAAAGGTGCTCAAAAATTAAAATTAAAACTTTTTCATTCTTAAGAATTTATAAAAGTGATAAAAAAGGTGAAGAGAAAATGAAAAGAACAAAAGATGTTTTACAATCCTAAAAGAAAAACTAAGTAAAAAAAAAGAACAAAATCACTTTTCAAACCTCATTTATGAATTCATAAGAATGAAATCCTATTACTTTCAAGAAAACGACAAGGAGAAAAAGAGGAAAACCTATCATACCTAAGCATGAAAACAAGTTAAAAACATGAATATTAAGCATGTTACACTCATACACACACACACACCTTTCATAAATGAAGAACAAAGATGATACTAAGAATAAAAAGGAGAAGGAAAGTGGTCACAAGTGTTCATTTCAAAGCCATATATGAAGAGAAAATTTAACATTTTATTGATTAAAAGAAACTATTACATGTTATTACAAGGGCTAAAGCTAAAGCAAAACAAGACACGAAATAAAGAAGGGAGAAATCTCCTTACATAGCACTAGAAATCACGGATGCAGCCCACAAAAAGACACTAAATTGCCCCAAAAATCTGAACACTTGGACCTTACAGAACTGGGCAATTTATAGGCAAAAAATTCTAAGTACACGCCCTCAGTCACGGGCGTGTAGGGGGGGCGTGACAGTACTATTCATGAAGGCGGCCGGCGATTGGACAGCAAAGTTGACTTCGGGCTGAGTTCGCAGCAGTCACGCCCCAGGTCACGGGCGTGACTCTGGGTGTGTCGGGGAGGTAGAACCGGGCGCGGGTTGCGTCGAAAGTCTTTGTCAGCATCTTGTCGGGCCAGCTGGAAAGGTCACGCCCCAGGTCACGGGCGTGACGCTGGGCGTGTCAGTTGGTGTCGACACTCGACGAATGTCGAGATGAAAGTGTCGAGTCGAAATCGTCGAGCGGAAATTTGAGTCACGCCCCAGGTCACGGGCGTGACGCTGGGCGTGACTGTTGGTGTCGACACTCGACGATCGTCGAGATGAATTCGTCGAGTGGAGTGAACACGGGCTTGGGTCACGCCCCGTGTCGGGTGACACGGGCGTGTTGCCAGGCGTGTCAAGCTTGTACTTCAGAAATCGTCCGATTTCACGGGAAATGCAATGTCACGGCCCGGTCACGGGCGTGACTAAAGTGTCACGGGCGTGTACTGCCCAATTTTGGCAGATTTTGGAATTTTTCTGCAAAATAAAATAAAACAAGTTAGAAGTAAATTTACAAGAATAGGAGCATTTTATTGAACAAAAATAAGTAAAAACGACGAAAATAAATGAAAATGACTAAATTAATGTGCATAAAAAAACGTATATTTACAATTCATCAAATTCCCCCATACTTAGGCTTTTGCTATTCCAGAGCAAAAGTTTGAGGTGAATCTATAAGGAATAAAAAAAACTCTAAGTTTTGGCTATCGCTTAATCAATTATAAGAGAGATCGAAATAAATATACGGGGTGTAAGAGTTAAGTCCTAAAATTATGTAGATGATTTAAATAGCACAAAAGTTTTGGCCAAAAGACTTCTTGATGTAATCAAATAGAAGGCAACATTTGTAATGGTTAGATTAACGAAAATAGTTTGGAATTATAAGAACTCTAGCTTATACGAGTGCTACTGGAAATAATACAATTTACTAATTATACTCTCAAAAAGATTTTTGAATTAATTCTAGAATCGTGTAATTGGCTAAGGGTGTAGTAGGTTTATGAAGAGGGTTTTGATATTTGAGGTGAGATAATTTTTTCTCGAACCTCCATTTTTTTATTATTAGGAAAACGAAATCTTATTTTCCTAATATGAATTTTGTTTTTCAACTTCATAAGAATTAACCCAATATATATTTGTAGGAGTAATGAATTTTATCCTCTAACTCCCTATATAATCTTTTAAAATTATTGGGTGCCTATGTTTACGGAACGAAATCTTGTTCCCATTGACATAGGATCTTTTAAGGATAAAATTTTTCATGCCAAGTAGGTCATGAAAAGTAAGGGGAGAAAGGAAAAGTAGATTGTAATCCTAAAAATTTTGGAGGGCAACCTTAATAATTTGTACGTTCCAATTTTTTTCAGAAAGCTAAAAGTAAGTATAATTGAATTCTATAGTCGTTATTTCCTAACATAATATACGTGCTCCTATTTATGAAAAATTAGAAGTAGTGCCTAAAACGAGTTCGCTATTTTTAACAAAGTATAATGAATTCTTTAAAACTTAACCCCGACTATTTAAATTTTTCAATCAATAATTAATAAACAGGTAGTGAACAAAGAATTGATCAAATTCGCATATAAATAAACTCAAAACTGAATTTTTAGATAGCAGAAAAGTTTAAGGATGGAATATTTGATTTATTTGTTGCAAAACATTTTTTTGATTTTTATAGTTTTTATTATCATTTTTTTTGTTTTTCATTTATTATCTTTTTTTTTGTATTTTTGTTTTTCTCAATTTTTTTGAAATATCTTTTGAACTATTATCTTTTTTTGTATTTTTTAAGAGAATTTTCATAATATGTACAAAAATAAGGGAGAAAAAGAAAATGGTTTGTACAAGAATGAGGAAGGGGGAGAGAGAAAAAACAAAAAATATATAAAAAGTGAAACTAAATAAAAAAAAAAATTTGTTTTGTTTTTTTGAGTTTTTGGAAAAGAGAACAACAACAAAAAAAAATTTTTTGGATTTTTCATTTAAATTTTTTTTTTTTTTTTTTCATTTTAAGATGTTCAAAAATTTTTTTGTTTTGTTGTTATATGTATTTTTTGTATTTTTGAAATGTAGAAAAATTGAAGTGCATAAAGTAAAGCACGAAAATACCCCCATACTTAAGTCCAACATTGTCCCCAATGTTGTATAGTAAGTATTCGGAACAGAAAGAAAAGACAATATGTACAAAGAAAAGAAAGGGAAGGGGGGAGAAGCTTCCCTGAAACGCGAGGGGGAGGCCGATCAGAAACCCTGCGTTTATTAGAAAAAAAAAGCAAAGCTAATAAGGAAAGAGCGAAAAAGATAAGCGAGGGGTGCCTCCCAGGAGCGCTTTGTTTATAGTCATGTAGCTTGACTATTTTGGCGGGTTTATAATGTGGAGGAAAGTTATGGTTTCGCTAAAACCGATCACTGGGTCGCCTGCTATATAAGACTTTAACCGATGACCGTTTACCTTAAATGAACCTTTGTCCGGGTGGGAGATGAGTACGGTTCCATATGGAAAAACTTCTTCAACTAGGAAGGGACCGGACCATCTAGATTTTAATTTACCTGGAAAAAGCCTAAGACGTGAATTGTAAAGAAGGACTAGATCGCCCGGAGAAAATAATTTTTCTGACTTGATTTTTCGATCGTGATATAACTTAGAGCGCTCCTTATAGAATTTATTGCTCTCGTAAGCGTTCGCACGCCATTCATCAAGCTCGTTTAGTTGCAGTTTTCTATTCTGAGCGGCTAAGTTGGAGTCGAGGTTTAAGAGTTTTAAAGCCCAAAGTGCGCGATGCTCTAATTCTACGGGTAAATGGCACGCTTTGTCGTAGACTAACCGGAACGACGTACATCCAATAACGGTTTTGTATGCTGTCTGATACGCCCACAACGCATCGTCGAGTTTAACGGACCAATCTTTCCTATTTAGTGAAACGGTTTTTTCTAAAATTCGCTTAATCTCTCGATTTACTACCTCAACTTGGCCACTTGTTTGCAGGTGGTAGGGGGTGGCAAGCTTGTGCGTGACTCCGTATTTAGCTAACGTCTTAGCCATAAGAGCGTTACAGAAATGCGTTCCCCTATCACTAACAATTGCGCGAGTCGTGCCGAAGCAAGAAAATAATTTTTTAAGAAATGTAACGACGACTCGCGCATTGTTGGTGGGGAGAGCTTGCGCTTCCGCCCACCTCGATACGTAGTCGACCGCCACTAAAATATACATATTTTTGAAAGACGGAGGTAGGGGGCCAACAAAATCTATGCCCCATAAATCGAAGACTTCGCACTCTAAAAACATGTTTTGGGGCATCTCGTCGCGACGAGAGATGTTACCCGACCGCTGACAGCTATCGCATGCGCGCACAAAATTATGCGCGTCTTTGAAGAGAGTGGGCCAAAAGTAGCCCGCCTCTAGCGCCTTCCGAGCGGTCTGGTTGGCTTGATAGTGCCCCCCCGGCTGGACCCTCGTAGCAGTGCTTAAGAATTTGCAAGCACTCCACACCCGCAACGCATCTTCGGACCGCTTGGTCCGCGCAGATACGAAAAAGAAATGGGTCCTCCAAAAAGAAATTTTTCAAGTCAGAAAAGAATTTCTTCTTTTGATGACTGGAAAACTCTTTTGGAAGGACCCGCGCTACTAAAAAATTTGCAAAATCTGCGAACCAAGGCGAAGATGACGAAGATTTATTAATGGCAAGAAGGCATTCCTCGGGGAATCTGTCATTTATTTCGGATTCGACGAGCGCTTCCGCACGCGGATTTTCTAAACGGGAGAGGTGGTCCTCCGCTAGATTTTCCGCTCCCCGCTTATCTCGGATCTCCAAATCAAACTCTTGTAGGAGGAGAATCCATCGAAGAAGGCGGGGCTTCGCATCATTTTTAGCTAATAAATACTTAAGCGCGGAGTGATCGGTAAAAACGATAACTTTAGATAGTGTTATATACGAGCGAAACTTATCGAAAGCGAAAACGACGGCTAAGAGTTCCTTTTCCGTTGTCGTGTAATTTACTTGTGCGGAAGTGAGCGTCTTGCTAGCGTAATAAATAGGATGAAAATGTTTTTCTACGCGTTGGCCAAGAACGGCACCTAAGGCAATATCACTAGCGTCGCACATTATTTCGAACGGAAGGGACCAATTAGGGGCCACTAAAATTGGTGAAGAGATAAGTTTTTGTTTTATCAAATTAAAGGCGGACTCGCATTCGCTACTAAAGATGAAACGTGATTCCTTTTCCAAGAGGTGAGTAAGCGGCTTTGTTATTTTTGAAAAGTCTTGAATGAAGCGTCGATAAAAGCCCGCATGGCCTAAGAAACTCCTAATAGATTTTACGTTTGTTGGATGCAGAAGTTTTTCTATAATTTCTATCTTGGCCTTATCCACCTCTATCCCCTTAGACGAAATCATATGGCCGAGGACCAAACCTCCTCGTACCATAAAGTTGCATTTTTCCCAATTTAAAACAAGGCTTGTGTCCTCGCACCGTTGAAGGACACGATCTAAATTTTGAAGGCAATCGGGAAAAGAGCGTCCGAAAACAGAAAAGTCATCCATAAAGACTTCCATAATGTCTTCTACTAGCTCGCCAAAGATCGCTAGCATACATCTTTGGAATGTAGCAGGCGCATTGCAGAGTCCAAATGGCATTCTTCGATAGGTGAAGGTGCCAAATGGGCAAGTAAAAGTTATTTTCTCTTGATCATCGGGGGAAATGGGGATTTGGAAAAACCCCAATAAAACATCAAGAAAACAATAATACGGATGACCGGATAAACGGTCTAAAATCTGGTCTAGAAATGGCAGAGGAAAATGGTCCTTGCGGGTGGCGTCATTAAGTTTTCTATAATCTATGCACACTCGCCAACCCGTAACAGTACGAGTTGGGACAAGCTCGTTATGCTCGTTCGCCACTACGGTAAGACCGCCCTTCTTGGGCACGACATGCATGGGACTAACCCATGCACTGTCCGAAATAGGGTAGATAATCCCCGCATCTAATAACTTAATGATTTCGGCTTTAACGACTTCTTTCATGTTTGGGTTAAGACGACGCTGCGGCTGAATCGTTTTGCGGCAATTATCGTTAAGAAAAATCTTATGGGTGCAGAAGGAGGGGCTAATCCCCTTTAAGTTAGAGATTTGCCACGCAATTGCGTGGCGATGTTTAAACAAAACATCCAATAAATCGGAAGTCTCCGAATCACTCAAGTCCGATGAAATGATAACGGGAAGCGTATCACCTTTTGCCAAAAATGCGTACTTGAGCGATGCGGGTAAGGGTTTGAGGTCTAGGATGGGCGGGTCTTCTAGGGAGGTTTTAATGTCTATGTCTTTCTTACCAATTGGTTCGAAAGGCAAGTCTAAAGAAGTATCCTCATCGCATTTAAAATTTTCGAGCGCATAAATATCGTCGTTTAAAAATACGGACTCGAAAATGGGAGAAGAACGATCTCCAAAAAAAGTTTCTAAAGAGTAGCAGAAATCGTCGCTCGATGACAAATTGTCCATTGAGGGATTAATAGAGAAAGTAACTTGGTCATCGCCTACACGTAGGAGAAGACTACCATTACTAACATCTATTAGTGCGTGGGAGGTGGCGAGAAAAGGGCGACCGAGTATTATTGGTACCTCGGCGTCCTCCTCGATATCTAAGATGACGAAGTCTACCGGGAAGGTAAACTTGTCGACTCGGACAAGGACGTCCTCCACTACCCCGATAGGGAACTTAACCGAGCGATCCGCTAATTGGATGCGCATATTCGTAGGACTAGGAGTACCCAAACCTAAACGCGAAAAGAGCGAGAACGACATCAGATTAATGCTAGCCCCTAAATCAGCTATCGCCAAAAAGGCACGGGATGGAAAACCGTCCCGGGTCATTTTATTTTACGGGCAATTTATTAGTAAGGGCCGCCGAGCAGACAATGTTGAGAGATACATGCGAGATATCCTCTAATTTACGTTTATTAGAAAGTAGTTCTTTTAAAAATTTCGCATATTTGGGCATTTGCGAGATAGCCTCGCAAAAAGGAACATTAATGTGAATTTGTTTTAATAATAAAATAAATTTTTCATATTGCGCGTCCTTACGCTCGTTATCTAACTTATGCGGATACGGAAGAGCCTTGTTTAAAATAATGTTTTCTTTTATAATTGGTAAAGGCGTCGTAAGCGAAGAAAGGGGAAGAGGGGTCGGAGGTGAAATATGTACCTGAGGGTCGGTCCGTTTTGGATCGACCACCTCCTTTCCGCTACGGAGGGTTATAGCATTGGCGTTCTCCCGCGGATTGGGCTCCGTGTTTCCCGGCAGTGCCCCGAGCGCGCGCTCGGACATCATCCTCGCCAGCTGTCCAACCTGTTGTTCGAGTGTTTTTAGCGATCCGGTGATGTTCCGGATATTTGACTCGTTGGACGCAATATACTTCGAAAAATTTTCCTCCATCGGGGAGGGTTTCGGAAGAGGAGGAGGAGGAAGAAATCCGGGCGTAAAAGAAATAGGGGGACGCTGAGCATTATTCGGGTTGCTCCACGAGAAGTTGGGGTGATTCCTCCAACCCGGATTATAGTTATTACTATAAGGGTTGTTGTTGGGGTTGAAGGGAGGACGACCCGAATTTCCCATGAAGTCCACGAACTCTTCAGCCACGCAGACGTTAGGGGGAATAAAACAAGGCGGAGTGGAGGAGGCAGCAGACATCTCCGCAACCTGCTTTGTTAACCTTTCAACTTGAAGGGTCAAGAGAGCAGTGGCATCCACTTCAAAAAGACTAGCCGCCGGATTTGGGCGTCCCCGCGGGACGTTCCATTGATAGGCGTTCATAGCCATCTCATCGAATAAAGCCTGGGCGGCCTCGGGGGTTTTGTTGTTAAGCGTACCCCCGGCAGCCGCGTCAATCATTTGACGCGTCTGAAAATTCAGCCCATTATAAAAAATTTGAACTTGCAACCACGTTAGCACCGCGTGGTGCGGGCAACGGCGGAGGAATTCCTTAAACCGTTCCCAAGTCTCGTATAGAGACTCAGGATCATTTTGCACAAATGAAGAAATGTCCGCCCGCAACTTTGCAGTTTTTGCGGGCGGAAAGTACTTCGTTAGGAACCGTTCCATCAACTCAGCCCACGTGGTGATACATCCTCGCGGGAGGGAATTCAACCACGCCTTGGCTTTGGACTTAAGGGAAAAAGGAAATAAGCGCAAATGAATGGCGTCATCAGTGACGCCATTAATCTTGAAGGTGTCGCATATCTCCAAGAAATTGGACAAGTGGACATTCGGGTCCTCATCCAGCAGTCCATCGAACTGCACGGCATTTTGGACCATTTGAATGACACTCGACTTTATTTCAAAATTATTATTCGCCACCGCAGGGCGAACAATACTCGACCCAGAATCATCCAGGTTAGGCCGGGCGTAATAGGACATAGTACGCTCGGCCGCCGGGGGAAGGTTAGGGGCGGCCATAAGTACAACAGTAGGTTCTCCGATAGATTCCTAGGGATCTAAAGAAGGATTTCGGCGTTGAGATCGAATACGCGCAAGAGAGCGTTCGATCTCAGGGTCGAAGTCAAAATCTTCAGACTCTGAGGGTTGTCCTCGGGTCAAACACCCAAACAAAAATAAAACAAAATAAACTCTTTTTTTGTTTTTAAAATAAAGTTTTTAGTTTTTTTTTTTTAGAAAATAAGTAAAATTAATAGACTCCGGAATTCGAAATAGCAACTCGAAATGAGATTCCCCAGCAACGGCGCCAAAAACTTGATGTGCCCGCGAACAGACTCTTACTGTGGTTGGTTCGGTGAGTCGATCACTGCGGGCGTGCTACAGGAGGCAAGTGCACCTATCGCAAGTAGTACTCGATATTCGGGGGAATACCGAGGTCGTATTGTTCTCGGGGTCGTGTTGACCATTCTTACTCCTCCGGGAGGACTATTATTTTACTGAAAGAAAGGTGGATTTTTTTTACGAAATAAAAGACGAAAAAGCGAAGGAGCGAAAAAAACAATTTAGAAAATATTCGATAAAGGGTTAACGCTCGACATCGAATCGAATTAAGACTAAAACAATTTTTAATAATAAAAAGACTTAGTTTTCAAATTAATAATAAGGCAACTTGGCCGTGGAGGTTGCACAAATGTGAGCTCACCTAGCTATAGGGATATCGCTCACCTAAACATTAAGACTATTCGCCCGAACGTTAGTCCGACGAAGGATTCCTCTTAACGCCCGCTCTACGCTAAGAACCCCGCTATTGGGGGTGGGAACCCAATCCGGTAGAATTACGCTTGTCCTCTCTCGAGGGTATGCACGCAACTCTATTTACCCAGGGGTGATCGGTCCATATGCACGGCCTCTCGGCTAGCTAGCATATGTACTACGGAAATAGGGCCCACACATCGATATGTGGTCCTACGCGTCGTAAACCCGGGGTAAACCTTAAGTGCTTAAATTAAAATGAAAAGAGCTTCAATTATTATAAATCATTTTAAATGTCCCAATGCTCTTCGATGCCGAGGCTAATAGCGATTAGCCACACATCGGTATGGGGACGGCTTATAATTTAGTGAGGCGCGAGTTCGAAATTAAACACTAATGATTATAAGAAGGGGACATAAAAACAAAACAATCATTTAGAAAGCTAAAAAGTTAACTAAAACGAGAACTCACGCACACTCCAAATTGTAAATTAAACAGAAACTAAGTTACACATAAAAGAAAAATGCATATTTCAAATTTGCGAGTCCCACTCAAATGAGTGGGGGCGGTAAATAAAAGCTGAAAATTACAAGTCCTACTCAAACGAGTAGGACTAAAATGAAAGCGAGTCCTACTCAAACGAGTAGGAGAAAATAAATGTGATTACAGGGAGATAAAGTCCGGCCATTTAACTCAAGTGAGTAGGCGGAAAAATAAAGAAAGAAAATTGCAAGTCCTACTCAAACGAGTAGGCGGGAAATAAAGTCCGGCCAATTAACTCAAGTGAGTAGGCGGAAAAATAAAGAAAGAAAAGTACAAGTCCTACTCAAACGAGTAGGCGGGAAATAAAGTCTGGCCAATTAACTCAAGTGAGTAGGCGGAAAAATAAAGAAAGAAAATAACGAGTCCTACTCAAACGAGTAGGACTGAAAATGAAAACGATGCGCCATTTAACTCTTAACGAGTAGGAGAAAATAAATGCACACAAACGCACACACTCCATATGAATTTCAAGAAAGCAATAAAGCTAACACCTACACTCACACACTCTACATAATTTGAACAAAGCATAAAAAATTATACTCATACACTCACACACACAACATGAAAATTTAAGAAGAACAAAAGAAAATTTATTCTCATACACTCACACACACTAATAACAAAGAAAAATCAAAGTTGCTTATAAATGAAAATAACAAGATTTCTACTCCTAAAACTTACCCAAAACACATAAAAAGGACAAATAAAAAGAGAAAGAGCAAAAAGTTTTACAAAATAAAGTCAAAATCAAAGGTGCTCAAAAATTAAAATTAAAACTTTTTCATTCTTAAGAATTTATAAAAGTGATAAAAAAGGTGAAGAGAAAATGAAAATAACAAAAGATATTTTACAATCCTAAAAGAAAAACTAAGTAAAAAAAAAGAACAAAATCACTTTTCAAACCTCATTTATGAATTCATAAGAATGAAATCCTATTACTTTCAAGAAAAAGACAAGGAGAAAAAAAGGAAAACCTATCATACCTAAGCATGAAAACAAGTTAAAAACATGAATATTAAGCATGTTACACTCATACACACACACACTTTTCATAAATGAAGAACAAAGATGAAACTAAGAATAAAAAGGAGAAGGAAAGTGGGCACAAGTGTTCATTCCAAAGCCATATATGAAGAGAAAATTTAACATTTTATTGATTAAAAGAAACTATTACAAGTTATTATAAGGGCTAAAGCTAAAGCAAAACAAGACACGAAATAAAGAAGGGAGAAATCTCCTTACATAACACTAGAAATCACGGATGCAGCCCACAAAAAGACACTAAATTGGCCCAAAAATCTGAACCTTTGGACCTTACAGAACTGGGCAATTTATAGGCAAAAAATTCTAAGTACACGCCCTCGGTCACGGGCGTGTAGGGGGGGCATGACAGTACTATTCATGAAGGCGGCCAACGATTGGACAGCAAAGTTGACTTCGGGCTGAGTTCGCAGCAGTCACGCCCCAGGTCACGGGCGTGACTCTGGGCATGTCGGGGAGGTAGAACCGGGCGCGAGTTGCGTCGAAAGTCTTTGTCAGCATCTTGTCGGGCCAGCTGGAAAGGTCACGCCCCAGGTCACTGGCGTGACGCTGGGCGTGTCAGTTGGTGTCGACACTCGACGAATGTCGAGATGAAAGTGTCGAGTCGAAATCGTCGAGCGGAAATTGAGTCACGCCCCAGGTCACGGGCGTGACGCTGGGCGTGACTGTTGGTGTCGACACTCGACGATCGTCGAGATGAATTCGTCGAGTGGAGTGAACACGAGCTTGGGTCACGCCCCGTGTCGGGTGACACGGGCGTGTCGCCAGGCGTGTCAAGCTTGTACTTCAGAAATCGTCCGATTTCACGGGAAATGCAATGTCACGGCCCGGTCACGGGCGTGACCAAAGTGTCACGGGCGTGTACTGCCCAATTTTGGCAGATTTTGGAATTTTTCTGCAAAATAAAATAAAACAAGTTAGAAGTAAATTTATAAGAATAGGAGCATTTTATTGAACAAAAATAAGTAAAAACGACGAAAATAAATGAAAATGACTAAATTAATGTGCATAAA
Organism: Platanthera guangdongensis; assembly: GCA_039583875.1. Lineage (NCBI taxonomy): Eukaryota > Viridiplantae > Streptophyta > Magnoliopsida > Asparagales > Orchidaceae > Platanthera > Platanthera guangdongensis. The sequence continues at coordinate 162,767,752 of CM077152.1, read as the reverse complement.
AAAAACGTATATTTACAATTCATCACTAGTCCTTGTTGGGCATGATGAGCAGAGGAGAAGATGGAGGTATATGGATCCTGCGACGAAGAAACTCATAGTGTCAAGAGACATTGTCTTCGATGAGTTGACGCCGTATTGGGGTAGCTCTCATGTGGAGCTAGAGATAAGCAGGTCAGATGGTGGGCTGAAGGAGGCTGCTTCTAAGGAAGTGGAGTTGCCTGAGTCACCAGGTACTCCAGGTTGTTCTAGCTTCGGGGCAAAGGCGTCAGAGTCGGGAAGAAGAGGGAGCGAAGCTCTCGGATCTTCTAGCTCGAAGGCGGAGGATTCCGATTCAGGAAGCAGGGGGAGCAATGTTCCAGGCAGTTCTTGTTCAAGAGGGGAGTCTTCTGGTTCTTGTAGCAGGGGGAGCATTGCTCTAGGTGCTCGTGGTTCCAGTGAGGAGGCGTCTTATTCAGGAAGCACGGGGAGCATTGTTCCGGGTTTGCCCGGGAACAGAGCTGGTTCAAAAGCAGCGTAGGTGGTTAGCCATGATCAGGTTCTTCGGAGATCGAAGAGGATCAGTAAACCAGTAGCTCGATATAGCGAAGGGAACACGGCGGACTTGGTTCCGTCTTTCCTTGTTAGCCCTCAGGTCGAGCAAGGTTCTTCTGGCTGTGATGATCCCACTAGAATCACGGAGGTGGTTGACACCAAGGCTAAAGAGGTGACTTCTCTTAGAGGTAACAAGGCTTGGGCTTTTGTGCCCAAGGAAGTTAGTGATACTCCTATGATGCATGAGTGGAGGTTGAAGCTAAAGAAGGCAGAGGGAAGCATGACTCCTTTTTGGAGAGCTGGAGGCCTTCCTCATGGTCCATGATATGCGGGGCGAGGACTATGTCTTGAACATCTTATCGTAGATTCTATCGGAACGACCATGTGCAAAGTTATGGGAGCTGTTGGAGTTATTCACCACTTATCACTTCAAGGGGGAGTGTTAAAAACTGTGATGTGAAAATGGGTGAATGGAAGGCTTGGGCAACCTATCCGCCCGGACTACGCGGACAGGGTTTGCGGACTGCTAAGCTGGCAGGGATGTAACAGGCGGTTTGCTCTGTGGCGGCCTGGGCGGTCTGTTCACGTGGACTACGCGGACAGCACCAGCGCTCTGTCAGGCCTGCGAATACTCAGCAGACAGTTGGATCCCAAGAAGTAACCAGGCTGATAGAAATCCTATCCGCGGAGTCCGGCATAGAGCGGACTTATGAACTGGAGCTCGGCAGACCGGTTTGGCAGTTGCCTTGGTCTTGCTCTAGTGCAGCGGCAAGTGGAAGCCGCGGAGACCGCCGGTCAATGCAGACAGAAGCTGGAGGTCGCCCGGTATGGCGGGCTAGATCCAGTGTCTGCATGTAAGTGCGGACTGGCCCTTATGGCCAGTGGACTGGACTTGGTGTGATCTGAACCAAGTCCAGGTTGGCTCAGTCCGGGGAGATCGCGCAGTGGAGCGCGGGCTGCTTTCTCAGTCCACCAAGCCTAGTAGAAGTGCTATTGCCTTGATTGCTAGCTTGGGGGTATGCAGACTGGAGGATTGCATGTGAAAGAGCGTGTGGACTGGAGCTGGAGTCCGATGAGTTCGGTTTAGCCTTGTGATGAGGTTATGAATTCAGGAATACAGACTGGAGTTTGCTGTATAAGCAGACTGGATCAGCGTGTCCGCCTTGTCCGACGGTGCCTTAGAGATTGAGGCAATGGACTCGGGATGTGCGGACAGAGGCTGAGTGTCCGCTGAGTCCTGCAGGTGCCTTGATGGAGAGGCTGCGGGCTCGGATTATCCGCACTGTTGCTGTGTCCGCACATTGGCGGACATAGCTGTTGTGGATTCTAGCTGTGGTGGTCCTGGCTAGGCCTTTGGCTGCAAGGCGGGCTGGATATTGGAGTACAGCCTTGGAGAAGCTGGGGCGGACTGGCTATCTGCACAGGAGCGGCGAACTGGAGTGTCTGTCCGCGGGCTGGCGGACACACTTGTTCTTGCTCCGGGATGTGGCGGTGATCCTATCTGTTTGGGCTGTGAACATACTCATCATCGTGCCTATAAATAGGACCCATGTCACATCATGGATAGAAGACCTCGAGAAGAGAACCGAAGTAAGTGAACAGTAATTGAGCTCGCGTAAGTTGCTGCGGTCTGGTCTTTGGTGTCCACACGGTTTGAGAGTTGACCCGGTTGTGCTGTGCGGGTTGTGCGGATAGCGCTGGAAAGCCAGGACTTGGCTCTGATTGCGGTCAGGGACAGTGCGGACTCTGCGGTTAAGCAACAGGCGGTAAACAACAGGTCGCGGATAGCGACCAGGAGGTCTTCTCTTTGGCAACTTGGTTCGGGGTTCAGGAAGTCGCTTGCCTCAGGCGGACTGTTTCATTCGGTGACGCAGCTTGTGCGGTCTGGCGGCTAGCCGACCTTGCGGTCAGGCGGCCTGCAGATCGGCGGTGAAGAGCTAAGCATTGGAATAAGGGGTAGTCCGCGCGGCTTGGGTTGCGGTCTGGCGACCTGGCGGACTGAGCGGACTCCACAGCAGTAGACCGGCGGCTTGGTGGTTCAGTGTGCACGGCTTATTTTTGTTTCTTGTCTTTGTAACTGTCTCTGCTCTCCTGGTTTGGGTTTTGGTGAAGCATGTCTCGTCATGTATGTCTCGCCTTGTAAAGAAGTTTGCTCTTGATCAATAAAGAAGCTTGTGCTGCATGTGTTGCTGGTTGTTACTGCTTTGTTGAGATAACCCCTGCTAACTCCAAGATCCGGGAAAACATTCAACAATATAAGTGGGGTGTTATCCTCCAGTTTTTTGAGTTTCAACAGGGTATCCGAGGAGGCCTCTGCGGGTTTGTTGAATTTTAACACTCCGGTTACACGCTATGGAGTAAATGCTCAAGTGATTTACCGTTCGGCTGTGACCCTGATACAGTGGTGGGCAACTGGTTTGCTAGTACACCAAGAATGTGCCTTGAGTGCACGGACTGTCAGGCCGGGTGGCTGACGGTTGTGATGGCATGTGTGTGTGAAAGCACATTATATGAGATATATATATATATATACATGCTTGTGATATGCTATGCCTGCACGGCAGAATACTGATGACCCGAGAAAGGGGTCTTGTCATTATAATTTGGTCAGCTGAATGCTGACCGTTGCCTTTGTTTTCCACCATTGGGTGGATTGTACCTGTACAGGTGCTGGAGAGCCAAGCGGGATGAAAAAGCGTTGATGTCCATGCTGCTTTTGCTGCTGCTGCTGTTAGCCCTCGAAGGCTAATTTGGATAAATGTTATGTTTTCTTTTGATGTGGCAGGCCTGTGTGCCAATGTTTGGGCACTGTTTGAAAGCTCTGTAAGGCCATAAGGCCAACTCGTTATGTATGTTGTAAGACATTCCTATAATGTATAAAATGTTGAGTTTTTATATGTTGGACATTCATGTGAGGAGTTCAAGTATAGTGTTATAGGCTTCTGCTAGAATGCAATGTAGTAGGTGCGCTATGCTACTCTGGTATCACTCCGTAGCTTCATCGTCTGTTTTGTGGTACATGTTGTGGGGCCCCGGTTGGACCTTCTAGTATATATGATATGAATGGATGGAGTTGTTACATATGGACCGTGTCACCCTCATAATTTCTCAATCTCAATTTCTTGATCTAGAATGGAGTTCTAGAAATTTGTGAGCTCAATATCATATATTCTCTCAAGCAAGTATGGTCATGCATTTCTCAGTTCTATTGTACTAAGAGGCACATGGATGTAACTCATATCACATATGAGGGTAAATAACAATTCTGTTCACACACAAACACCCAAATACTTTTTACCATAACCAATAACCACTAGTATCATCAAACTTTCTAAAATAAGACTTTTGATGACATCAAAGTAAGCTCTACATCACTTGATGAATACTGTGACTTCAGGTCAAAGGACTACAAACACCATTTCCACTTGAGATCTATTTGTGATGCGTTCACGTAACAATCGACAAAATAGTCTCATGCTGGGTCTGTCCAGTATAACTTATTCACTTACAAGTACTTATCCGATGACTTGATATCACAATATCGTGACATGTGATAACCGGTCATCACACAATGCATATAATAACCTCAAAGTACTATCATCGCCCTGACTTCTACGATGATATGTATACTAGGGACCATTTAAGAATGAAGCTTCTTATAAACATAGGTCCTCACATTCAAGTCACGCACATGAATTCCTATGGAAGCAAGCATTTTAAGGACATTTATTATGTTAATTCATTTATCATATAGAAACAAATTCACATAACAAAAAACTTGCCATATTTGTAAAAAGAAATATTCATTACTCTATTATTCACATGAATAACAACTGACATAAATACAATTCACAAGTCTCCCACTAGAGACGATCATTCATATATATAATACCCATTTAGTATGCCTATCTTGCTTTCTCTAGGCATGCGGCTTCTTAGTGGATTCACATTATTTTCATCAGTTGGTGCTCTACATATGCTCACATCTCCTCGATCTAGAATCTCTCGAATAAGATGGAACTGCCAAAGTGTGTTCTTAGATCACTAATGAGATCTAGGTTCCTTATCCCGTTCAAGAACACCATTATTGTCACGGTAAAGAATTATGGTATCAACCATGCTAGGAACTAAATCAAGCACGCCAATGAATTTCGAATCCATACAATCACCTTCACCGCATTTACAGTAGAGATATACTCAGTCTCTATTATGGAATCAGCAACTATTTTTTGCTAGAAACGCTTCCAGCTCACAGCTCCTCCATTTATGCAAAAGACAACCTAACTGAGAATTTGAGTCATCCCTATCAGTCTAGAAGCTAGCATCTATGTAACCCTTCATAAAGAGCTCTTCCTCTCCAACAAACACCGAGAATACATCCTTAGTACTTCTTAAGTACTTCAAGATATTATTGACTGCTGTCTAGTAACCGTCACTGAGATCAGACTAATATTTGGTAGTCATGATTAAAGAATTTGAGACGTTGAAACCGAAAATCAGCTTCTGTGGAGTTCAGATCTTTAAAAAACATGTGACCGCATATATACTTCTTCCCAGCAAGCTTGAACGACCAAAGACTTAGAACCATAACTGACCAAGGCTCCAACACAGAGTTCCCACCACACACCTGGAAGATCTTAGAGCGCTTCGCCTCCTTAGCTTGTGCCGAGCTAAGGGCACCTCAAAAAGTTCTTAATGAGCAAAGACTAAGGAAGATTGAGAGTATGAAAGTATGCCTTCTGAGGTACACCCTGGTATGCCAACACCTACCTCCGCTATTTGGAATGGCTATATGTAGTCCAAATCGGTCTGCCAACAGCGTAACTTCGATGTTTTGAAAGGCTACTGACAGCCCTGCAATGATGGAATAGTAAAAACATCACTGGGCGACAGATCCATGAAAATTCCCACTCGCCTGCGCCGGGGAGTGCATGATGGGGCAGGCACTCCCGCCTCCCTATGGCCCGGGCGAGTGAAGTTCTGGCCTGCCCCACTCTCGTACTGCCACCAAGAGCGAGGGGCGAGTGTGAGCCCACTTGCTCCACTCACCCCGCACCTGCTGAAGCCAGATCCTGGCAGGTCGAGTGCCTCAATGCACTCGCCCCCTCCCTTTGGCTGACTTGCTTGAGATTTGAACAACACAAAATAGTTTGGACAACTCCTGTAGATCCTACTCACCGGATATGGGGTTGTACACAATCCCCGCTCTTTGCAAGGTTGCCCCAAGATCAGAAAGAAAAATCCAACCCAAAGAGATTCGGCGAGTGGGACAATAGCTGGAAGGAAACTTTTGGTGGGGTCCGCAAGCTGCTATATATATATATATATATATATATATATATATATATATATATATATATATATATATATATATATATATATATATATATATATATATATATTCGTCCGCCTGGAAGAGCCTTGCCATTTCCCCTACTTTTCTACTTGCCAACATGCCTCTTTCCAAGGAATTCCAGGAGAGGCTTTTTCGCACCTAGAAACGCAACTCCTCCGACGCCGCCGAGCTAAGCCCTTGGCTATCCAATCCCTCACCGCGCGAGTCACCAAAACAAAAGCCCTCCAAATAGGCCAAATACCACCATAAAGTCGGCGAGGCAGCCTTCTACGATCCGGTGCCCACTCCAGATCATGGACTTCCTTCTTCCTCCAAGATAGCTGCTGAAACCAAAGGGAAAGAGGTTGCTGACCATCCTACCGATACCGACACTCATTAGGGTGATGCAGACACCCCTATTGCATGAGTCGATTCTCTTCAGGGGGACTCACGCCCTCAAACTACCATCGAATCTCGTGCAAAAAGCCCAGCGCCCAACTTTGGGACCACCGAATTGGGCATGCTACTATCGCACTCACCTGCTCACAAGCACCCTCGGGTTCCTACCCCCGATCCCACACTCGCAGGGGGACGTTTTGGGGACATCCCTATCACAAGCTTTGAGCTAATCATCTCTCCGGCTCCTATCTTTCGGGTCACGACAAGATCCTTAATCCTCCAATCACTCAGCCCTTCTAGTGTCAGCCGAGATCCTCTCAGTAGCCCCATCTCGCCAAGACCATCTTGCACGGTTAGTCTGAAGTGTTAATCCCAGAATTCGCGGCCTGTTCGCTCAACCTTCCAGACCGGGCGGCCTGGTCCTTCTAGCCGCCAAGCATGTCAAGTTGGCCAGTCATCAGAGACTGGGCGACCTGTGCCTTCTAGCCGCCACCCACGTCAACTCGGCTTATCGTCAGCGAAGCCGGGCGGTCTCCATGTTAGGACGCCGCCAGCGCAGGCCCAGCTCAATGCCAAGACCCAGGGCCCAGTCCATCAGCTCGCTAGGAGGAAGCCGCCAGGCCGAGCGGCTTCCATCCTTTCTCTTTTTCTGCTATTTTGCTTCCCCTCACCTCTGCCTGGTTCTCCTATACACCAGGCAGCCGGTAACTTTAACCCTTCCCGTTTGGGCAGCCCCCTAAGCATAAAAATAGGAGGTGGGTGCACTCCCCAAAGCAAGCTGACTTGTCTCCAGGAGCTCACTTGTTAAGAGCTGTGGCCTTAGGTCTAGTGCCTTGTGGCTTGCTGTCCGGCCGGCTTGTTCAGTTTCCTCTTTTTTCTGCTTGTAACCGCTTCACTTTTAATTATAGGAAAGCCCGTCGCAAGACAGGCATTCAGGCCGCGACAGGAGAAGTCGGGTATTGCCGTCGTTCACGACTCTGCTGTTCTCTTTCTCTCATCCGCTTAGTAGATAGCTGCTTTTAGTTATCCTTTTCCCCGCTATTCCCTGGTGCTCGAACCATTAGATGGCCGTGCCCGACTCCCTGTCCGTTTTCGTGCATCAACAGTTAAGACGCGACCTTCAGATCAGGCAGATTTTTGAAGTCTGCAGACAGAATGTCAGACCGTCAGACCGCTCAACAAGACCTTCAACATGGCAAGGATACCGTTTGGGAAGAAGTCGTGCATTTAGCTCAAAAGCTGACAAAATTTCTCAGGTCGTCAGTTTACAATTCGCAGCGGTTTACGACGTCTTGGGAGATATTATCAAGCGGTTAGACGAGCAGTCCACACCAGCGCTGATCTCTTCTGTAAACTTGGTGCCATGAGTGGATAGTCCGCCTGTTAAACCGCAATCTTGTCTACAAGTTGGAGCGCAGGCCTATCCACAGGCCTACCCGGAGGCCTATCCGCACGTCTACCTGTAAAACCGCCCGACATCTTAATCTTCTGTGCAGTCCGCAGCCCCTTTGCAGGCTGTAAAACCCGATCCTAAGTTCATCACTTACCCTGCTAGTCACATGAAGACAATACAAGAAACTTCTGCTTCTACAAAATGTAAAAAGCACGTGTCAGCTTTATTCCAAGTCAGACAATGTGAGAAGGAGACTCTTTCTCATTTCATCGGATGATTTCAGAAGGAAGTTCTTGAAGTTTGGGGAGCCAATCCGGAATTGTATAAAATTGCTCTAATTGATGGATTAAAGGAAGGACCATTCAAGTCTGAAGCAACCCTCAAAAAGGAAAAAACATATCAGGAGCTGATCAGTCTCGCTAATCACTATTCTCGTGCTGGAAGAGGCAATTTTGGCCGTGTCATGAAGAATAAAGCAAATTCCAAGGAATCCTTTTAACCTGTAGGCTAGAAATCCAGGGACTCTAATCAATACTGTGAATATCATAAAGGAAAGGGTCACTTGATAGAAGATTATAAAGATCTTAAGCAACTAGTGGAGAGAATGAAGAAGCAGGGAAAATTTGGTGACGCCGTCCAATGGATTTTTACGTCCCAATCAGGAGCCTGAAAATGCAAAGGAATGCTGGACATCCTCCCCAGCTTGGAATAAACAGGCCCAAAAGGCCTCGTCTTCAATCATGGGAGTAAACACAAATCTGTTAGTTTGTTTTTATTACCAATTCATTTCCTAGAGTTTCTATATCGAATATGTTTCTATCTCAAATCTCAAAGCTTCTTACTGACACTTTTTCAAGAGTTTCCCTTTTTTTAACAGCTTGAGAAATAGGGATAACTGACTCCAAGAGACATCGCAGAGTTCAGCGTAAACCTCCCTTAGAGTGGTTATCATTGGCGTAACACCACAAAGACCACGTGTTGTGGGGAGATTTCGCACCGTGTAGTGGGAGCTTGCAGGTTCTAGTTCGGTAGGATACTGAATTTCGGATCCCGGCTAGTACCTAACCCCACCTCTACATCATGGATGGACAGGATGGGTGTTAAGCTCTACCATGCCAATTTAAGGGATATCATTACAACTTTGATGATTGCATGTGAAAAGCAATGCTATACGCACTTTCCAACGGATCATCTTAGTTTCTGACCCTCGAATACTCTTTGGAACCCTCAAGAAGTGCCTGCAGAAGTCCCATAGCTAGGTTGATCTTATAGGAATGCAATGCCACACGCACCCGCCTGAAAGATCAACTTGGGCAGTACTCCATGCAAGAGGGCATTGAATCCTTCCCCTCTTTTTTAGGGGGCAGCTTTTGTGACCTTGCGTGGAAAGTAATGTCGCATGCACCTGCCCACATGGTCATCTAAGTCTGCAAATCTTGTAGAAGTTTCAGGCAAAAGGTTCCAGCTTTCATCAGGTTAATCTCTCAGCTTTTGTGACCTTGTGTGGAAAGCAATGCCACATGCAACCGCCCGCTTGGTCACCTAAGTCTGAAGTGGGTTGATTGCATAACGTTTGTGACCCTGTGAGGAAAGCAATGCTATGTGCACCTGCCCACTTCGTCAAATTAGTTATGAATCATTTCTTTCAGCAGACAAAGGTGTGGACTCAACATTAGTGTTCGCTAAGTCCGCAAGATTTTTATTTTCAGTTCAGTTAGACTTTACTATGTTTTTCAATTAGTCCACAGAGCTTGATATATTCAGTCTGCCAAGCCTACTCGGGTGATGTGGTTTACAGTTTTTGCGACCCTGCGTCGAAAGTAATGGGCTTTGTGCGCACCTGCCCGCTTGGTCACTTTAGTCTTTAACCCATCTTTCTTAAATAAAAGATTTATAATTCTCAGCTGCAAACCGCGCGATATCATATACCGGTTTGTCTCATTCGGCTTCCATATGCGTACTTATCGGTTTATTATTGATATACTCGGGAAGTCGACCGACCTATTTCTGGCAGTTAATTCTTGTCCTTAGACCGCCGGCTTATGGTATAAATTATACTAGTCAACTGACGACTTGCCACCGTAAAACTAGTATGGGTTTGGTCTCTACTATCAGGCGACTTATTCGCCTGCTAAGCATGCTTAAGTATCTTTGATTACCGGCTTGCATGATCATATCAGAAGCTGCATATTATTTGTCTCTACCTTTAACGCTCTAGTATAAAAAGCATGATCCGAATCAGAGTTCGCCCTAGCAGCAAACGTATATTTTATAATTAAGGCTTTTTGACGGCTACAATGTTAGCCGCATGGCCTATTATCATTGTTTATTTTCAAATAAGCTGCGAGAACTTCTCTATTCCAGGTAGATAATTCTATTTCTTCATTAAGACTTTAAGAGATTAAACTGTTAGCCGCGTGGCTTATTGTCAATGTGTATTCTCAAGTAAGCCACGTGAATTTCTCTCTCTCTTGCAGATAACATCATTGAAGTCGCAGTCTGGCCTCAAACCGGTTTGCATATTAACTATCTATTAAATCAAAAATTACACTGAGACTGTGCAGACTTATACAAGTAAGAAAAATGAGAAGTAAAGTAAGCTACACATCAAAGGTAAACGTTTTCCTTCATTTCTATTTCATAAAGGTTTTCAAGATGCTAACCGCGTGGTTTACAAAAATTATACCACCGGTTTCCCAAAAAATCTCAAAATATAAGTAAAAATTAAAAAAGTTCATAATCAGCCGGCTTGAGTTTTTTAGCTGCAGGAGAACTTGAATCACCGCGACCCTCGATGTCGACGGAAGATTCTGAGTAACCACTACTGCTAGCTGTCGAACCACCAGAAGCCGCCAGATCTGTCCGCGCAGTCTCCGAGCCCTCACTGCCGGTCTAAGATGAAGCGCCCTCGCTCCGGCTTGCCAAGCCACCCTCTTCCTCGTCGCCTTCCTCCTCTTCGCCATCTTCCTCCCTGACCATGCCCTTGCCTTTGATCGCCCTGTAGACAGCGGCCACCTCCTTTTTCAAGGTGGGGTATATGTCGGCACATGTAAAAGAGGTGAAGCCGGCCACTAAGCAGCCAAAGTCGCGGAGGCAGTTATGTGCTCCATCGATCCCCTGGACAACTTGCGGGAAGAATTTATCTTGGAAGGTCAGGTTGGCCGGGTCATACATCGCCTGCAAAAGAAGTGAAAGGTCAGACCGCGTGGTTTAATACTTTTAACCGCACGAGTATCAGGTGATGACTTATCGCTTCCCTTTCCTTCAATCATTTGTTTTCTTATTCTTTCTCCTCTAACTGCCTCTCCAAGCCGCTTTTATCTTTCATTAATTGCTTGTAGGCAAGGCCCATGAAGTGGCTCGTTACGAAGTTCTTGCCCCGACTTGCGCGGCTAACCGTGACAGGTCGTCTACAGGAACTCGGCGCAGCACCTTCAAGTTGGGCTTGCCGTACAACGCAGAGCCAACCACGTTTGTGTGGCGGCTTACTTTTACCATCCACTAGTAGGGGAGGGAAATGGAGACCTTAGCAGGCTTGCGGTACAGACTCCAAAGCATAGCTGGGTTTTCGTCGATGTCCTTCAGGACGCTGCCTATTCCTTTCTGCACGAACTCGTCAGAGGAGGCCAACTCCTCCTCTTCCTCAACCCATTACGGCTTGGCCCGCCTGGCACGCTTCTCTCTTTATGTGAGCGTCAGGAAGCTAGGCTTCAGCGGCTTATTTAGCAGGACCGCCACTACAGCTGCGAAGACAAAGTAAAAAGTAAGTTCATATACCGCGCGACTAGCAAATCAGTTCGGCCGGTTTGAAACTTACCGTCTTCTGCTTCAATTCATTCCAAGGTCAGCAGTAGCGGGATGTAATGATTCACATCAAGCCACGCGCCCTTGAAGAAGTCATGCATCTCCTTCCCCAATCCGTCCAGGCCGCTGCTGCCGAAGGCGGCCTCATCCCGGATTTGAGGGTTGACCGGCAGCAACCCTAGGTTTCCCTCAAAGATGAGAAACCGCACCAACCAGTTGGGGATCTTGTATGCCAGTTTGATGACTTTCAATCCCCTACAGCCGAAGTATACATTCCCCCGGAAGATTGTAGTCCCAGAGTCCGGGATAGACCGCACCGAGAAGCATTCTCGGAAGATCTTCATGGAGAATCAGACTCTCTTTGAGCTCAAGTATGATATGAAGTTGTAGATGGCGGCTATGGAGTTCGGTGGAAGTTGTCCGAGCACAACTCCATAGTGGTCGAAGATCACCATGGCCTCCATCATGACTGGGAAGCGAAAACCGCATTCAAAATGGTCGATGGGGATGACGATCTTGTTTGCGTTGGAGGTGTTAATTCACTCATCCTGCAGCGGAAGCCGTGCGACTAGCGGGCTCCCCTGCATATGCTTCTCCACAAAGTCATCTAGCTCGGCTTTTGTAAGCCAACATTCTTTGTTATCTGTTGAGTGGAATGCAGAGGTTGCATCAGTCCTGACCGCGATGGCTTTGTCAGACTGCATCGATTTGGACTTAGCCTGCATCCTTTCTGTCTTGTGATGAAATCTCCTGAGTCATCTCTGTTTATTGAAAACCAGTGGAGGTACAGTAATCAATGTCAAATTGTGGCTATCCATCAAGTCGCACGGCCTAAACCTGCAAGGAATAAAGATTAATGCCACAGTTAAACCGCAGTTCATTTCGCCAGTCCGCGCAGCTATTTTCCTGCACTTGGAATATTTCATGGCAACGCATGTGGATATCATACTTCCAAGCCGATGACCTGTTCGCCAGACCGCGTGGCTAAGTTCTTGTACTTATGTCTTTCAGAACAATGCACATATATGGTGATCATAAAATACAAACCGCATAAACTGCCAACAGTTTACAGGGATCAGATTGTCCAACATCCAGCAGAAAAATATATTACAACACAATGTTCCATTTATTCACGCGGCTTAGCTCACTCAAGTCACTCAGCCTTACTTATCGCCCTCCTGTCCCTCTCGCCCTATTCGCGCGACCTGGTCACCGGTTCTTACAATCTCAGTGTAGACTTGGCTAACTAGATTGTGAAGTGAGTGAAGAGACCAGTGAACCCGCGCAGCGTCGCGCTCTACTCTGGCGAATGGAACCTGAAAGAACTAGTGCCTAAACACCTAGAGGGGGGGGGGGTGAATAGGTGCACTTAATCTTTTTAACTTTAAAGGCAGAAACACTGATTTATTAGATTTGTTTATGCAATTCTCTACAGCAATTCAGCACATATAACACAGCAATCACAGAATGAATCACACACAGAGTACACACAGCTTTTATAGTGGTTCCCCAAGGTCTGGGTACATCCACTTTCCCCATTCGCCTATCTAGTAGTGAACTAGATTCGGCCTAACTTCTCCACTACTCCTCAGATCCTCAGATCTTACAACTCAGAACCCCAAACAGGTTCCTATAACTCAGAGTGATCCCACTCCTACAACTCAGGCTCAATAGCCCTACCACTCAGTCTTCACCAAGACTTACACTCAGAGAACAAGGTCTCCTACAACTCAGGCCCTAGGCCCTACCTCAGTCTTCAACAAGGCTTACACTCAGAGCACACTGTCTCCTATACTCAGCCTTTATAATACATGCTTACAGCTAAGATCCCTAAGGATCCTACAGAAAATAAAGAGTACAAAGATTAATAACTTCAACTCTGATTGAGAAAGATGAGTTGGCTGGCTTCTTGATGAGTTCTTGAAAGAACTTTACAGAGATCAACCTCCCTTGGCTTTCTTCAAAGCTTATTGAATTAGAACATAGTAGGGTTGTATCTCTTAGGCAGATGATCTTCAATCAACTATTGACTTGAGAATCAGATCTTAATTTGAAACTTTCTTATCAGCCTTGTTCAATAGCTGTCTTCTTAGATGGAGTTTTCTCTCTCCAACTTCTTAGATCTTCACTTGAAGGTCTTCTTCTTGTTGTGTTTTTTTTCACTTCAATGATTGCTTCATCTAATGATAATCTTCTCCTTCTGCTGAAGGAATAAGCCTTTATATAATCTTTCTTCATGGTGATCGGCTGATCCGGTTTCTAACAATCTTCTGACAGCTCTGACAGTAGCAGTTGACCGGTTGAAATGGCAGCTGTCAAGTCATCCAGTCACTTCTTGAAATTTCTATCACTGTCTGAAAGTGTCGAGACAGATAGTCTTTATGTGTCGACACAAATAGACTAAGTGTCGACACAAGTAGACTAAGTGTAGACACTAGCCTTCATGGTGTCGACACAACTCCTTGTGTTGTAGAAACTGCATCTCGACACTGCTACTTTAGAATGTGTCGACACTGATCCAGTGTGTCGACACAAGTCCTTCTTCAATGCTTAGTTGATTTCTGCTAAGTGTCGACACAACTCCTTTGTGTCGACACATCTTCTTGTATTGAAACTTGCTAAGTGTCGACACATCTTCTTTGTGTCGACACATGCCTTCTGTGTTGAAACTTTTGCTGAGTGTCCACACATCTCCTTTGCATCGACACTTGTACTTAGACCTTGTTGAAAGTTTCTGAGTGTCGACACAGCCTCCTAGTGTCGACACTTGTACTTGAACTTTGTTGAAGTTTTGCTGAGTGTCGACACAACCTCATAGTGTCGACACTTTTGCTGTCGACAAAGTTTCTCTGAGTGTCGACACTGATTATGTAGACATTTCTTCATTGTGTGTCGACACTGCATGTATGTGTCGACACTTTCCTTCTGGTGTCGACTCTGCATTCCTAGTGTCGACATAATTACTCCAAGTGTCGACACTGCTTCTCTAGGTGTCGACACAAGCCTTCTTAAGTGTCGACACTTTTCTTCTAGGTGTCGACACATGGACTTAGAAACTTTTCCTGTAAACCTGTAGTTACTTAACCTGCACAAAGAAACTCAAATCACATCAAATACATATTGATGTATATCATTGAGTAGGGTGAGCCTTCTTCAAATCAGGTACATTTATTCCAATGTACCCAACAATCTCACCCTATTTGGAGAAGTCATAACCCTTAGTCAATGATATACACCATACATAACAAATTTTCAGTATGATGTAAAACAGTAATATATGACATGGAAAATACTTAAACATGTATGAACAGAACATGTATATATAATTAGCTCAGAACAATTAATGTAATAAATTTGAAACATGACACAATGTTCTTACAAATTCCAACATTTTCATTAGTCAAAACTTTACATAGAATTTTAATACAAATGATTACAATTGTAAACTAAAGAAAATGCTATCCTATTGCTGCTCAGGTTCCTTGATTACAATCCCCTTTCTAGATTGAACCTTTGCTTGAACTGGAGCTTCAGTATCATCAGCAGTAGCAGGCTTCTTCCGCTTAAGATATTTCTTTTTCAACTCTTCAGTATTTATCTTCTGCCTTTCAAAATAATGATAAGGCTTGGGAAAATACTTGCTGGGCTCCTATGCAGTTGGAGGTAGCTTTCCCAGTTTAGTGTTTCTTCTATATTGTACAATGACCTCTTGCCTATTCTCATGCTTCCTCCACTCCAGGTCAGAATACCACTTGCCTCTATCCAGGACATTGTCCATAGCAGCCTTCCATGCAGTAAAGATGATATTCCTTGAAGTGGTGATCCATTGTTCAAAATCAGGCCTTAATTCATCTTGCTCTCTGAATCATTTCTTAGACAATTGAGCCTCTTGTTCCTTTAATAAGGCCTCTTGCTCTTTTAGTATAGCCTCTGGCACAGGCTGAACAACTTTCTCAATGATAATGTTCTGATTTCCCTCAGGAGGACTGTATATAGTCTGTATCTCTTGATGTATCATGTCAAAATCTGGTAGAGGGTATATCACTTGAGCTACTTCAGCTTGCTCTCCTCAAAGGTATGCAGGATTTATGCCATACTCTGCAACATTGTCATCATCACATAAGGGTGGATATCCAAGGGTGGCTCTGATGGAATTTGAAATCCATTTGGCATGATCAGAGCCTGCCTTGACTAGTACCCTCTCCCCCTTTATGACTTCTCTCTCGATGTGATCCCTAGGATCATCTTTCTGGGACCTGATCTGGGCATTCAGATAGTTTACTCCAACCTTATAAAAAGGTTTCAACCTTTGGAGCTTTTTAGTGATTAGCTTCTGTGAATCCTGGAGGGCAGAAGTAACAGCAGCGAGACCTTCTTGTAATGCCTGATCAAATTCTGCCTTGGCTGTAGTCAGGGCTGCAGTATGAGCAGAAGCAAGATTTTTCATTTCAGTGACTATCACATTATGTGATTCAGTCAAGTTTTCATTCATTCTTATTTGGTTTTCCAGTACATAGCCTTGCTTCACTGCCATATCATCCACTTGTGTTTTAATCTTCTCCTGATGAGTGGCCAGATTGACTACTGCATTTCCTCCCTTATGGAAGCAGTCAGTCATTTCTTTCTTGTTGAGATTCACTTCAAATCTGATAGATTTTATGTCTTGTGCAAGATCAAATTGAAGTGACTTATACCTTTCATCCATGTACTTTTCTAGAGCTTGTCTTTGCTCATCCAGCTTAATCTGTAAAGCCACCATCAGTGAACTGTAGTCAGTAGATGGGGCAGGTTGAGGAGCAATTGTCTGTAGGGCTTTCTTATAGTTTTGGATCCTTCTTTTGAAGACTTGGAACTTCCTCTTCTTGGCTCTACAAGCCTCTCCATCTTCTGAAGCAGAAGTGCTAGCAATATCCACTCTGTCCTTACGACTAGGATGTGAATCCTTCTCAGTCCTTGGTAGCCCTTCAGCATCTCTTGGCTCCTCAGTCTCTTTCCTTGCAGTTTCTTCTACAGTCTCCACATGCTCCCCCCTCAATATTTGCTTTATCCCCCTCAACAACAGCTATTTCTTTCTCAAGATCTATTTGTACCAGATCATGGAATAGCTCCTCGAAGGTGAATTACTGTTGTGAAAGGGCTGGAGAATCTCTGATATCATCAACCACTTTATCTGCAACAGATGTGTCCTCCATGACAACATCTTGTGGTTGAGGGTGTATCTTTGTTTGCTGATGAACATTAGGTAATGAATCAGACAAAACTTCATCCTCAATAGTGAAATCTAACTGATTAATGTCAGTTATTACCTCTAGTATGGTTTGAGTAGCTTGTTCACTCTCTAGTGGAGTTGACTCTTCCACAAGTAAAGGCTCCCCCTGGAGTGGATCCAGGTGAACTGGGCTTGATGAGGGTAGCTCCCCCTGCCTTTGTGCATCTTCTTGTCTAGTTGGAGACTGTCCAGCATTTCCACCCTGTTCATCATCAGAACTAAACACCACTTGCTCTTCAGAGCTGCTAAAGGATTCTTGAGCCACAGTGGCTGTCTGCTTCTTCTTCTTTCGAGGTGTGTCCTTTACAGGCGATGGCAGTTCCTTTGTCAGCACCCTATCCCATCTTGAGAAGATTCTCAAATCCATTCTCCTCATGTGGTTTATCTTAGAACCTGTAGCCTGGTTCATCACCTCTGGTATACGTCTAGCTAGGTATAGACTCAGTATTCTACCCAGATTGGGCTTCTTCATACTTTCTTTTATCTTCTCAAACGCAACTGCAGACCAATCAATATTAAGTTTGAAGATAATCCTTGTCATCAAACTAAACATATAAGCTGAAATTCTGTCATGTCCTCCAGGCTTGCTCAGGATGACCTTGCCAACTATTTCAGACAGAAACTTTTCGTGGATGTTCATTCCTTTTCTATTGAAAACTGATCCAATTTTTAGGTTTGAATCCAGTCCACACAATCTCAATGCATCTCGAGTCTTAGAAGCAGAAACATCTTCTTCCTCTTTTGTTCTTGGTAGTTGAAGTACCTTCCTGAGACTTTTCAGTGTGACCTTGACTTTGGTCCCATGAACTCTGGACTTAATCTTGAGTCCAGTATCATCAAGTGAAGCTGCACTCAAAAATTCAAGGACTTCCTTCTTCCAGATCTTAATTGGTTCTGATACAAGATATTCCAATCCAGTCTCGGCAATTAGGGTTACCACACCTTTGATTTCGGGTTCCGCGTCATCAAAGGCATGTCGCACGAGCTCATATCCTTCATTAACATTCTATTCTAGCTTGGGCGCCATTAGGGTTTGAAGAAATTTTGAATTTGGAGAAGAGAGATATCGACACACAAGTTTGGTCGCGAAACTTTGGTGAGCGTGTTGACAAACACTAGGGAAAACCTATTTATACCTTTCTAGAATCGAAGGTGAAAAGGCGCGTCAAAATACTTAAATTGTGTCGACACTGTTGAAAAGTGTCGACACTTACTTATAATATCTCGCCAATAATGTGTCGACACAAGTATAGTCGACAGAATATATGTGTCGACACTTATATATGTGTCGACACCACTCAGCTCGACACTTAGTTGAGACTTTACTAGACTAATTCTGTGTAAATCTTAAGTGTTGACACCACCCTGTATGTGTCGACACCTTCCCTGCATGTGTCGACACTAATTCTCTGAAGTGTCGACACAGACATCCTAGAGGTGTCGACACCATTTCTCTGAAATGTCGACACCACTTCTATGTGTCGACACAAACAACTCTGTGTGTCGACACCATTTTACTTAGCCAATTTTTGTAAACTATTCTAAGTTTATCATCCCTAATTCAATTTTAAATTTATTGAATTTGGTTTCATCTAAGGGCTTAGTATACATATCAGCTAATTGATTATCTGTATTTATATACTCTAGGGAAATATCTTCTTTTTCCACATGTTATCTTAGAAAATGGTACTTTATTTCTATGTGCTTAGTCCTACTAGGAGAGACAGGATTATTTGCAATAGAAATGATACTAGTAGAATCACAAAATAAAGGTGTTCTACTTACTTGAATACCATAATCTTCTAGCTGGTGTTGTATCCATAGTAGTTGTGCACAGCAGCTTCCTGCAGCAACATACTCTGACTCAGCTGTGGAGATAGCTACACTGGTCTGCTTCTTGCTACTCTAAGACATCAGGCTTCCTCCTAAAAATTGACAGGTACCTGTGGTACTCTTTCTATCTTCCTTGCAGCCTGCAAAATCTGCATCTGAATAACCTGTCAGTTCAAAATCTCCATTCCTAGGGTACCAAAGGCCTAGATAAGGTGTGCCCTTGAGATATCTCAAAATTCTTTTGACTGCTGTCAAATGAGATTCTTTAGAACAAGCTTGGTACCTAGCACAGACACATATAGCATACATGATATCTGGTCTACTAGCAGTAAAATACAGTAGGGAACCAAGTATCCCTCTATACAAAGTTTCATCTACAGGTTTCCCTGCATCATCTTTGCTTAGAGACATGTCTGACCCCATAGGAGTTTTCATGGTAGTGGATGATTCCATACCATACTTCCTTATCAATTCTAGGGTGAACTTAGACTGGCATATGGATAAACCATCCTCAGTCTGTCTAACTTGGAGACCCAAGAAGAACTTAAGTTCCCCCATACTGCTCATTTCAAATTGTCCTTGCATTAGTTTTGCAAACTTTTTGCAAAGACTACTTTTTGTTCACCCAAATATTATGTCATCTACATATATTTGAACTAAGATAATCTTGCCTCTGGATTCCCTAAGGAATAGAGTCTTGTCTATTTTCCTCCTTGTGAATTTATTCTCAATGAGAAAACTAGACATGGTTTCATACCAAGCCCTAGGGGCTTGTTTTAACCCATATAAAGCCTTCCTAAGTCTATTAACATAATTAGGTTTAGTATAATCAACAAAACCTGATGGATGTGCTACATAGACTTCTTCCTTCAGATTTCCATTCAGAAAAGCTGACTTAACATCCATTTGATAGACCTTAAATCCTTGGAATGTTGCATAGGCAAGGAACATCCTTATTGCTTCTAGTCTTGCTACTGGAGAAAAGGCCTGATCAAAATCAATACCTTCTTCCTGCCTATATCCTTTAGCAACTAGTCTAGCTTTATTCTTTATAATAATTCCATTCTCATCCAGCTTGTTCCTAAAGATCCACTTAGTTCCAATTATGTTGTGATCCTTTGGTTTAGGAACTAGCTCCCAGACCTTGCATCTTTTGAACTGGTTCAGCTCCTCTTGCATTGCCTCAATCCAATGAGGGTCTAGGATTGCTTCTTCAAATTTCTTTGGCTCTACATGGGATAGAAAGCTGGAGTAGAGAACTGAACTTAGATTCCTGCTCCTTGTTTGTACCCCTTGTCATAGATCTCCAATAATTTGATTGGATGGATTATCTTTTAAATGCCTATTTGCTGGAGGCAGCCTGTCTTCTGGTTGTACACCTTCAGCTTCTTCATTCAGCAGCTCCTCTTGGTATTCTTCAGCAACTAGAGTATCTTGTACTCCCCCTAGACAGCAACCACTATTATCCACTTGCTGACTTGCAGTAGAACCTTCTTCAATAGTAAGCTTGTCCATCTTCTCAGTCACACCTGTAGAGCTGCTAACACTTCTAGGCAATTCATTATTAATGAGTCTAGCTTCATCAAATACTACATGAACTGACTCTTCTACAACTTAAATAATCAAGTTGTAGACCATATAAGCCTTACTGTTGTTGTTGTACCCAACAAAGATCCCCTCTTGGGATTTGGCAACAAACTTGGTTAAATAAGACTTACCATTATTAAGTATATAGCATTCACAACCAAAGATCCTGAAATAGGGTAGATTTGATTTTCTGCCCATCACAATCTCATAAGGGGTCATATTGTGGCTCTTGGTGATAGTAGCCCTATTAATCACATGACAAGCAGTGTTTACTGCCTCAGCCCAGAAATATTCTAGGAGAGATGTGTCACTCAATAGGGTTCTACCAGCCTCTATCAAGGTTCTATTTTTCCTTTCAGCAATACCATTTTGCTGTGGTGTTCTTGGTGAGGAAATTCCTAAAATATCCCAAACTCTTCACATAGCTTTGTCATACTATCAGACTGGAATTCAGTACCATGATCACTTCTTATTTTGACCACTGTACTGTCTAACTCATTCTGAATTTGTTTGACAAAACTATAAAAGATACTAGGAGTTTCAGATTTTTGCCTTAGGAAGAATACCACTGAAAACCTTGAATAATCATCTACAACCACAAATATGTAGACCTTCCTACCTAGGCTGTGAACTGGCATAGGACCAAAAAGATCCATATGCAAGAGGTATAAACACCTCACATCATCTTTGTTCTCAAGGCTATGAAAGGTGGATTTGGTCTGCTTGCCCTTTTGACAAGCTGAGCATATCCCAACCTTTACACACTTAACCTGAGGACCATTCCTCACTAACTCTTTGCTAAAGAGTTGACCAATTATCTTATAGTTAAGATGAGACAGCCTCTTGTGCCATTTAACACAATGTGAGACTTTATCATCAGCTACAAGATAAACAGGAGAACCAATGTTCTCACACATAATGTCTAGACAATAGACATTTCTCTTCCTATATCCTATCATAATGATCTTTTGATCACTTGACCTACTGATATGACAACCATCCTTGACAAATGAGATGTCATATCCTAAATCACTCAACCGACTTATGCTAATGAGGTTATGTTTCAAACCCTTTACATAAACCACTTGAGTAATTGTAATAAGGTTGTTAGAAATGTTACCAAAGCCTTTGATGATTCCTTTTTCTGAACCACCAAAGGTAACCTTAGGACCATCCTTGATTGGTGTATAGTCTTTCAGCAATCCCCTAGTTCCAGTCATGTGCCTGGAATATCCACTGTCCAAGTACCATATTGGGGCATGACCACTTGGACTCACCTGCAAAACAGATTACTTAACCTTAGAACCCAAATAATTCTTGGGTCCTTGGTGCAAGTTAGTCTGACTCTTAACAAAACTACCTGTAGCTTTTCTAGCAGGCAGTTTGCTACTCACCTTGGCACTTGAATTATGCCAACAATCTATGGCAAAGTGGCCTACATTGCCACAACACCAACACTCAAATCTGTTGTACCTTTGTTTAGGTACAACCCTGGCAATTTTATCTACAGCAGGCTTCTTGTTGAGTACTGGGGCTTTGCCCTTAGACTTGGACTTTACTATCCAGGCAGGTTTTGTAAACCCCAATACAGTTTTACCCTTATGAGGTACAAACTCATCTATCAAAGGTAGAACAGATTTTGGTTCAGAAAAATTTGCTACAATATCTCTCTCCTTCTGAAGACTAATCTCCAGATTTCTGATTCGATCATTCTTGAATGTAATAGTCCCGATCTGAATAACAGTAATGTTCTTCAGTCTGTCTATTTCATTTAGTTTCTGATCTAATAACTTGTCAAAGTCTGTTGCAGCCTCTTTAAGACTAGCAATCTCCTTAGCCTGAGTTTTGGTCAAGAGTTTGCTTTTCTTCAAAGCCTGCAACAATACTCTATATTCATCAATTAACTGATGAATGTCTCCTTCAGATTTAGATCCACTCACATCACTTGATGCTGATGTATCTGATTCTGATCCAGCACTCAAACTTGCACTAGAAGAACAAATTTATACCTGACTAGGTCCAGGCTGATCCTGGATTTTGTCTCCTTCTGATAAGGCCATCAGTCCCTTGCACTGAATGTCCTCATGCTCATAAATTGAGTTCATTAGCTGCATGAAGTCATTTTCTTCTTCTTCAGCAAACAAGCCAATATAGGCTTCAGCTTCTGAATCTGTTTCTGAAGATGACATATCAGTCAGACTTTTATCCTTCTTGGCAACAAAAGACCTTTCCTTTTTGCCCTTGAACTGTGTCTTCTTCTTGTTAGTGGACTCTTTCCTCTTTTCTGGACAATCAGCTATTACATGTCCATGTCTATTGCAACAATAGCATACTATATTTGAGGATGTAGTTTTACTAGACTTGGACTTTCTCCTGTCATTCCTTGATGTCTTCCTATTCTAATAATAGTCATCTTTTGTCTGTGAAGTGGATGGCTTGGACCTCCACAGCTTTTTCTTTAGAAACTTCTGAAAGTGCCTAGTAAATGCAGCAAAGTCTTCATCACTTTCACTGCTTTCTGACTTCTTACTATCTGAAGTATCTGTCTTAGCCTCAATAACTTTTTGAGGTGGAGATGGAGACATGCATTTATATTTATTAGTGGCTTCAGTCTTGAAAGTCACAGCTCTTTCTTTGTGCTCCACCCTAGTAGACTTTTCTTCCTCCTTCCTTACCATTAACTGCATCTTATAGGATAACAGTTTCTAATTAATGTTGGAGGAGGTATATCAGCTAGTTTGGCCATTTCCCTTATGGGACAAATCTTAGTATCCATGTCTTTAGTTAGGGATCTCAAGAACTTATCATTCAGCTCATAATTGCTGAATTCTCTTCCATAGGACATTAACTCATTAACAATCTTATAGAATTTCTTATAACACTCAGTAATGATATCAGACTTGCCTTGTATGAAGCTTTCATACTCTTGATTTAATAAAGACTTCCTGTCTTGTCTTACCTCTTCTGATCCCTCCATATAGACTATCAGTGTGTCCAATATTTCTTTTGAAGTTTTACAATGAATCAGATTCTGAAATGTGGCATCATCAATTGCACTTACAATAATATTCTGGGCCCTCTTGTCCATAGTGGCCAGAATTATTTCATCCTTTGTCATTTCTGAATAGTCTTTGGGAGTTCTCTGATTGGCATCTAGAACTGATACTTTCATTGGCACATATGGCCCTTCTTTAACAGTAATGTATATTTTTGGGTCAGAGACTTCCATAAAAAGTCTAATCCTTTCTTTCCAAATTGTAACACCCCCATCCGTCGCATGGCATATAACAGAAGGTCCAGCTGGAACCCGACGCCATATACCACAGACAGTCGGAAGGGTTACTAAATAAATAAACAAACCATCCAATTATGACTACTCGTTCTACACAGAGCATTCTAGCGGAAGATTTTGAAATTGAAAGAACCCAAAGTTAAATCCATCAATATAAATGTCCACAGCTACAAAACAGGAATGAAACCCTAAATACACAGAAACGGTACATGGCCTTATGGCCTTACAAATATTCACTTAATAAAGATTATTTTACATACATCGGCTCGCAGGCCAGCCACACATGATAAATATAAAAACAGCTATTCTACGGCCATCTAGGGCCAGCACAGCAACATGGCCTCCAGCCCGCTATTTGGCGCTCGGCTCCGCAGCACCTGCAAGCACATACCACTGCACGATGGAAAAAAAAGCAACGGTCAGCTAAAAGCCGACCAAATTATAACGACCCCGCCCCTTACTCGGGACAGCGGTGCTCTTTCCCTGCATAACATTAGACCAATAATATATATAGCGCAATTATAATTCGCCACAGGTGTAGGCTCGTACGGCCAAACATCCCGTGCACTCAGGGCACATTCATGGTGAACCCTGACCCATCAGTGCATTCACCACCACCCCCTGGATGGCAACAACATGTGAGCATTTAGCCTTTCTGACCACCGTCTAAGGCTCCGACTATGCCAACGGCCAGTCCCCGTCTTCGGGTCTCACGCACCGAACCACATAGCCTAGGTCCAATTCCACTTGCCCGTTGCTCACGCCGCATGTCCAATTTAAGTCCTTTGCGTGGGCCAAGCTTCTCTTGGATCCCAAATTTTTCCAAAACAATCTCATAACCCAGTTATGATCAAGGCCGGTTCCCAGACCGCCAAGTTATCAGAACACGTTTCCGCTCAATTTTCCGGGTGCGCCTTGAAGCTAACCTCCAAGGATCCCTGCTGCAATCTACCGCGTAGAAACCCGAAAAATCCAAAGCACAGAGTCTTCTCCGGCAAAACCACATCAAATGCAACATCACCGATCCAGACAAAACACGTCCGGGTAGGCTTCACACACAATGCCTATGGCCGTACTTACGATTCCGGGCTCTATATGCAACACAAGGGGGACTATTCACATCAACCCCAATGAACACCATGCACTCACCGAACACTCGCGGGAGCGGGATTCCCTATGCAGAAAGAAAAGATTCAAACGCTCAAGTTGAGAATCGTTACCCTTGTAGTCCGTTTTGGCGCCATGGAAAACTACGCGGTTAGAACTCTTCCCAATGACCTTCCCTCCACGGATCCGTTCTCCGATTTCGAAACGGTGCTCCGATGCTCCGCCGGCGGCCGGAAACCTCCTTCTTCTTCCTCTTCTCTCTCACTTTGGAAAAGGAGAACTTTGGAGAGAAAATGAGGAAATAACCCCCTATTCCTGGTCTTAACAGAGCAGAATTTCATCTGGGCCGTCGGATCTAAATTAAAGGAAACGAAGGGCTCGGATCTGCACAAAATTCCCCAGACCTGGGCCGCACACAGCTTGGCACACGGCCGTGTCCAAGGCCGTGTGCCTCGATCCAGGCACGATCGTCGAACTGAGAAACACACACGGGCCAAGACACGCCCGTGTCTGACCTGACACGCCCGTGTCGGGTTCCTCGATACGCCCGTGTTCGTGGGCATGTCACGCATAACCGCTACGGCAACAGACACGACCCATCAGGACACAGGTAGGGACACGGGTTGGCACACGCCCGTGTCGGATGACACGCCCGTGTCATCCGGCCGTGTTTCTGGCCGTGTCCTTCTCGGGTTGAAAACGGCCAAAAATCACCAGCCAGACACGGCCTTGGACACGCCCGTATCCTAGGCCGTGTACCCCTACAGGCACCAAAAACATTTCTTTCGCGACCGACTCGCACACCACTTTCAGGGCGTTACAAATCTCCCCCACTTAAGAAATTTCGTCCCGAAATTAAGCAAAGGTACACAAAAGCTAAATGATACCTGAATGGAATAACTCGGGGTATTCCTCCAACATAGCTTGCTCTCGGTCCCAAGAAAGCTCCTCATATCCGCAATTATTCCATCGTACTTTAACCATTCTGACCTCCTTGTTGCGGAGTCGTTTGACTACAACATCTTCAATTCGTACTGGCCTGACCCTTGTTGTTAACTCATAATCAACCGGTACCTGATTGTCTACAACGATGTGCGAAGGCTCTTGCACTGCCTTACGCAACACCGATACGTGGAATACGTCATGCAGCCCACTCAACTCCGTCGACAGCTTTAATCTATACGCCGCCTCGCCAACACGCTCCTGGATTTCAAATGGTCCAAGGTATCTCGGACTCAGCTTCTTCAAGCGTCGAACCCGCGATACACCCTTGAACGGCTTGATTTTTAAATATACCATATCGCCAACGTTGAACTCCACTTTTTTATGTTTGGCGTTGTAATACTTGGACTTTCTATCCTGAGCAATCTTTAGCCTTTCATGAATTGTCCGTATCATTGAAGTAGCATCTTCCACCGCTTGACATTTATACAACCTCGATTCGCCTGCCTCCAACCAAGACAACGGCGTACGACACTTCCTCCCATACAAAGCTTCGAAAGGCATCATTCCAATGCTTGCCTGAAAGCTATTGTTGTACGCAAACTCCACCATGTACAGATGATCCTCCCAATTCTTCCCGAAATCTAGGACGCAAATGCGAAGCATGTACTCCATAGTCCTGTTGACTCTCTCGGTTTGGCCATCTGTATGCGGGTGAAAGGCTATGCTGAACTTTAGCTTAGTACCCAACAGACTATGCACCAACCTCCAGTCATTCGACGTGAAGCGTCCATCTCGATCACTAACAATACTTCTAGGCACACCATGCAATCGTACAATATTATCCACGTAGAGTTTGGCTAACTTTTTCACTGGATCTTCCTTTCTGACTGGGATAAAGTGCGACACTTTTGTCAACCTATCTACGACCACCAAAATGGCGTCGTTTCCCTTTTGCGACTTCGGCAAACCGTGCACAAAATCCATAGATATATCGTCAAACTTCCATTCTGGGATAGGAAGGGATTTCAAGAATCCTCCGGGCTTCTGACACTCCGCTTTCACCAATGCACAAGTATGGCACTTGGCCACATAAAGTGCCACATCCTTCTTCAAACCCGGCCACCAAAATAATTTCTTCATGTCTCTATACATCTTCGTGCTTCCTGGGTGGATCGAGTAATTGGTATGATGAGCCTCATACATCAACTCCTCCCGAATATTATCCGCACTAGGAACGCATAGACGACTATCCTTCCTTAGCAACCGATCTTCAACCACAAACTGGGAATTTGACCCGTTCAAAGCTTCATCCAAGATCTGCTTCATGCTGCTATCCTGAACCAAAGCCCGCCAAACTCTATCTGCTAGGTCAAACTGCACCTCTGTCCAAAACAGTTTCGCCTCGGCGCTAGACTGCTTATCGACACAAGATATCTCCAATGCCTCCAACTCTTGGACCAATATCTCATCATGTACCGATAACCAATTGGCTTGTGCGGAAATCTTACGACTCAACGCATCCGCCACTACATTTCCCTTCCCAGGCACATAGTGTATCTTGAAGGTGTAGTCCCCTAAGAACTCCATCCACCTCCTCTGCCTCATGTTCAGATCGTTTTGGTCCAATAGGTACTTCAAACTTTTGTGATCGGTGTAAATATCGACCTTCACACCGTACAGATAGTGCCTCCAAAGCTTTAGAGCAAATATCACGGCCGCTAACTCTAAGTCGTGGACCGGATAATTCCTCTCGTGAACCTTCAGTTGTCGTGACCATAAGCTATCACTCTCCCATGCTGTAACAGAACACAACCCAAATCACTGCATGAAGCATCACTATAAATCTCGAACCCTTCGGTTCCACTTGGCGAACATAAAATAGGCGCCGAGGTTAACCACCTCTTCAACTCTTCAAAAGCCTGTTCGCACTCCGGAGACCACACAAACTTCTGATCCTTTCTTGTCAATGTCGGGAGTGGTAGTGCTATCCGCGAGAAGTTCTCTACGAAGTGCCTGTAGTAGCCAGCAAGCCCTAGAAAACTCCAGACTTCTGCCACCGTAGTCAAAGTAGGCCACTCCCGTATCGCCACTATCTTCGCCGGATCTACAGCTATTCCTTCTCCACTGACAACATGACCAAGGAACGCTATCGAGGATAACCAGAATTCACACTTGGAGAACTTTGCATATAACTGACTTTTCCTCAATGTCTCAAACACCATGTGTAAATGCTTGTAGTGGTCCTCCTCGCACCGCGAATACACTAGGATATCATCGATAAATACTATCACGAACTGATCCAGGTATTCTCTGAACGTCCTATTCATCAGATCCATAAACACAGATGGAGCATTCGTCAACCCAAACGGCATGACCATGAACTCGTAATGCCCAAACCGCGTACTGAAAGCTGTCTTTGGGATGTCGCTCTCCCTTATCCTCAACTGATAGTAACCGGACTTCAAATCTAACTTTGAATATACAGTTGACCCAACCAACTGATCAAACAGATCGTCAATCCTGGGAATAGGAAACTTATTCTTCTCCGTAAGCTTGTTCAATTCCCGGTAGTCGATACAAAGCCACAAGCTCCAATCTTTCTTCTTGACAAAGAGAACTGGTGCGCTCCAAGGCGATGAACTTGGACGCACATATCCTTGCTCTAGCAACTCCTGCAGTTGCACCTTCAACTCTGCCATTTCTCTTGGGGCTATCTGATAGGGGGAGCGTGACACCGGTTTGGCACCCGGTACCAGCTCTATAGTAAAGTCTATCTCCCGCTGAGGAGGGGCTGCTGGGAGATCATCTGGAAACACATTAGGATACTCGGACATAACTGGGATGCTGTCCAAATTAGGCTTAGGCGTCGAAGTCTGCACTAGAGTGACATATAGTTCTGCCCCAGACCGAACTGCCTTGAACATCTGAAGGGCTGACACCAGAACTTTCCTTGACCCCTTCATGCCCGCAAAAGTAGTCTCCCGATCAGTGTCCAGACCCAACTTGACTTCTTTACAGTTGCAATCAATGCAAGCACTCTGCTCCGAGAGCCAATCCATACCAAAAATTACGTCAAACTCCACTAATGGTAGAATCAACGCCCGCAAATCAAACTCCCAATCTCCAATTCGAATCTTCACAACACAAATCCTATCCGCACGCATTGAGCACCCATTAGGCAACAACACATCCAACTTGTTTTCTGCCATCGAGAACGGAACTCCGATGCGCGATATGAATTTTTCAGACAAGAAGGAATGTGATGCTCCCGTATCAAAAAGGGCTCTTGCCGGAAACCCAAAGATTAACACAAAGCCTAGCACTAACAAACGTAAGCTAACAAATACAAAGGTAACAACTATAAAAGTTAAACCACTGTAATTTAACTCATACCTGTCACCACGTCTGCTTGCTTTATGGCCTCCTGCAGACCAAGGTTGTAGACTCTAGGCTGGGCTGGAGCATGATGGGATGCGGTTGACTCCACCGCCTTCCCTTTCTCCTCAAAAGTCGCTCCAGGCCTCCTCTCAGACTTTGAACGTCCGCTCCAACACTCCCGAGCAAAATGCCCCGTCTTCCCGAAGTTGTAGCAAGCTCCGGGGACTCAACTTGTAGTTGCCCCAGACTCATCAGCCGAAGGGGCTGAGTTTGAAGTCCTCCGCTTCTTGTTCCATCTGCGGAAACCTATCTTGTTACTTGGCACCTTGAACTCGGTCTTCCTTTCTCATGGGTCCCTCTTCTCTTGAACTTTCTTCGCAACCTTTTCCAACGATCGGGCCGAATTGACCAAGGCTAGGAAGCCCTGCGCCTTAGGCCCAGCAAGGAGTAACTGTAAGTCGCCACGAAGACCCTCATAGAATCAGTTGGTCTTCCTCTCTTCTTCTGAAAACATAGGACCAGCATAACGACCCAACCGTGTGAACTCATGCAGATAATCGTCCACGCTTCTGGATCCCTGAGTCAACCCAAGAAACTGATTCTCCATCTCTAACTTCTGAGCAGAGGGTACAAATCTGGCTAGGAACAATCTTGAAAATTCTTCCATCGGCACATCCGCAAGTTGCCTTCCAACTAGAAGATGAAGCTCCATCTCGTCCCACCAAAGCCTCGCTTCACCCTCCAAAAGAAAAGTCGCTATGGTGGTCTTCTGCCACTCCTCAGTCAATGTGGCCGTCAACACCCTCTTTATGGAAGAGAGACAATCCTCAGCTTGAGTTGGCATTCTAACCCCATTAAACCTCGGAGGATTAAAGCCCATCACATGCTTTAGCTACCTCTCCGTAGTTCTCCTCGGCTCTACTAACTCAACTGCTGCGCGATCCACCACTCTCGGCTCTGCCGCCCTAACCGGTTCTTGCTCATTCGCAGGAGGTGCGCGATGCATTTGCCCTGCAGGTTGGGCATTTATCATTGCGAACACAGCTTCAGCCACCATCCTGATGGTTTCCGCTGAAGGAGGTGTAGCAAGCACGTCCCTTGGTGCACTACTTTCCGCTGATTGCGGACGCTCTGACTGACCAGCACCGCTCCTAGCTGCCTATAGTAGCAAAGACACACGATTAGACGACAAACAAATTTCTAAAAGCAATCATTGGAACACTCAGGTTCCACCAAATAATGTATTTTTCATTCCTAAGTGGACATTCATGGGTTCTTTTGATGTTATAACGATGACGCACACATGTGCTCACCACCCCTTAAAAGAATTCCCCCACGAATTCATTTAAGCCTGACCGTAACCAGAAGTCCGATACCAAATTGTAACACCCCCATCCGTCGCATGGCATATAACAGAAGGTCCAGCTGGAACCCGACGCCATATACCACAGACAGTCGGAAGGGTTACTAAATAAAAAAACAAACCATCCAATTATGACTACTCGTCCTACACAGAGCATTCTAGCGGAATATTTTAAAATTGAAAGAACCCAAAGTTAAATCCATCAATATGAATGTCCACAGCTACAAAACAGGAATGAAACCCCAAATACACAGAAACGGGTACATGGCCTTATGGCCTTACAAATATTCACTTAATAAAGAGTGTTTTACATACATCGGCTCGCAGGATGGCCACACATGACAAATATAAAAACAGCTATTCTACGGCCTTCTAGGGCCAGCACAGCAACATGGGCTCCAGCCCGCTATTTGGCGCTCGGCTCCGCAGCACCTGCAAGCACATACCACCGCACGGTGGAAAATAAAGCAATGGTCAGCTAAAAGCCGACCAAATTATAACGACCCCGCCCCTTGCTCGGGACGGCGGTGCTCTTTCCCTGCATAACATTAGCCCAATAATATATATAGCGCAATTATAATTCGCCACAGGTGTAGGCCCGTACGGCCAAACACCCCGTGCACTCAAGGCACATTCATGGTGAACCCTGACCCATCAGTGCATTGACCACCACCCCCAGGATGGCAATAACATGTGAGCATTTAGCCTTTCTGACCACCGTCTAAGGCTCCGACTATGCCAACGGCCAGTCCCCGTCTTCGGGTCTCTCGCACCGAACCACATAGCCTAGGTCCAATTCCACTTGCCCGTTGCTCACGCCGCATGTCCAATTTAAGTCCTTGGCGCGGGCCAAGCTTCTCTCAGATCCCAAATTTTTCCAAAACAATCTCATAACCCAGTTATGATCAAGGCCGGTTCCCAGACCGCCAAGTTAGCAGAACACGTTTCCGCTCAATTTTCTGGGTGTGCCTTGAAGCTAACCTCCAAGGATCCCTGCTGCAATCTAGCGCGTAGAAACCCGAAAAATCCAAAGCACGGAGTCTTCTCCAGCAAAACCACATCAAATGCAACATCACCGATCCAGACAAAACACGTCCGGGTAGGCTTCACACACAATGCCTATGCCCCTACTTACGATTCCGGGCTCTATATGCAATATAGGGGGACTATTCACATCAACCCCAAGGAACACCACGCACTCACTACACACTCGCGAGAGAGGGATTCCCTATGCAGAAAGAAAGAGCTTCAAACGCTCAAGTTGAGAATCGTTACCCTTGTAGTCCGTTTTGGCTCCATGGAAAAACTACGCGGTTAGAACTCTTCGCAATGACCTTCCCTCCACAAATCCGTTCTCCGATTTCGAAACGGTGCTCTGATGCTCTGTCGGTGGCCGGAAACCTCCTTCTTCTTCCTTTTCTCTCTCACTTTGGAAAAGGAGAACTTTGGAGAGAAAATGAGGAAATAACCCCCTATTCCCGGTCTTAACAGAGCAGAATTTCATCTAGGCCATCGGATCTAAATTAAAGGAAACGAACGGCTCGGATCTGCACAAAATTCCCAAACCTGGGCCGCACACGGCTTGGCACACGGCCGTGTCCAAGGCCGTGTGCCTCGATCCAGGCACGATCGTCGAACTGAGAAATGCACACGGGCCAAGACACACCCGTGTCTGACCTGACACGCCCGTGTCGGGTTCCTCGACATGCCCGTGTTCATGGGCATGCCACGCATAACCGCCACGGCAACGGAGACGACCCATCAGGACACGGGTTGGCACACGCCCGTGTCGGATGACACGCTAGTGTCATCCGGCCGTGTTTCTGGTCGTGTCCTTCTCGGGTTGAAAACGGCCAAAAATCACCAGCCAGACACGGCCTTGGACACGCACGTGACCTAGGCTGTGTACCCCTACAGGCACCAAAAACATTTCTTTCGCGACCGACTCGCACACCACTTTCGGGGCGTTACACCAAATGCCAAAGATCTCCTTTCTGCAGATTGACAATTTCATGGATCCTAGCTCTTTGTGATTCTCACTTGAACCCATTTTCTTGATTCTTGATTATACTGATTCTGCCTACAGGATCTTTACTCAGACTGTTATGTCCTTTTTGAGCAACCTGGCTCTAATACCACTTGAAAGAACTAGTGTCTAAACACCTAAAGGGGGGTGAATATGTGCACTTAATCTTTTTAACTTTAAAGGCAGAAACACTGATTTATTAGATCTGTTTATGCAATTCTCTACAGCAATTCAGCACATATAACACAGCAATCACAGAATGAATCACACACAGAGTACACACAGCTTTTATAGTGGCTCCCCAAGGTCTGGGTACATCCACTTTCCTCCTTCGCATCTTTAGTAGTGAACTATATTCGGCCTAACTTCTCCACTACTCCTCAGATCCTCAGATCTTACAACTCAGAATCCCAAATAGGTTCCTACAACTCAGAGTGATCCCACTCCTACAACTCAGGATCAATAGAACTACCACTCAGTCTTCACCAAGACTTACACTCAGAGAACAAGGTCTCCTACAACTCAGGCCCTAGGCCCTACCTCAGTCTTCAACAATACTTACACTCAGAGCACACTGTCTCCTACACTCAGCCTTTATAATATGGCTTACAGCTCAGATCCCTAAGGATCCTATAGAAAATAAAGAGTACAAAGATTAATAACCACAAAACTAATTAAGAAAGATGAGTTGACTGGCTTCTTGATGAGTTCTTCAAAGAACTTTGCAGAGATCAACCTCCCTTGGCTTTCTTCAAAGCTTCTTGAATTAGAACACATTAGGGTTGTATCTCTTAGGCACATGATCTTCAATCAACTGTTGGCTTGAGAATCAGATCTCAATCTGAAACTTTCTTATCAGCCTTGAAAGTCCACTTAGTGTCAACTACCTTCACCTATGGGGGGGGGGGGGAATAGTTGTCTTGTAGCATTTTTGCGGAATTAAAGTCGTACCTGCACAAGAAAACAAAATAACACAACACAAAAAGGACAAGTAAATTATAGTGGTTCCCCAATTTGGGTACGTCCACTTTCCCCCTTCGACCTATCTCCCAACCAGGCACGACTCGGTCACTTCACCAACAGGATTGAAATCCAATCCTTGCACTAACGGAAGGAGCCCTTCCACACGTAGGAGTCACCACTCCCACAACACGGGTTGCACCCAACCCTTACAACTAGGGATCAATCGGTCCGTTACAAAGAAATTGAAAATAGATTGTATAAGAAATACAAACAACTTATGGAGACTAAGGTGTCCCTCTTCGTTCGATGACGTATTCTTGAAGTCAACGAAGAGTCCACAACCCTAGATCTCACTTGGAGAGAATCTCCCCGAAACCGACGGCGGCAAGAAGGGCGGCGGCTTGGTTCTCGGGATCGGCGGCGACAACGTCGTGCTGCAGCAGTTCTTTGGAGATTCAATCTTCATAGCAAAGCTAGCAAGATATTCCAACGGTCACACTAGGATCGATCGTCTTGGTCGATTCCGAATGGGAAGGTTTTCCCGATCTACGAATCAAGAGGCAAAGGATCTCTGGTTAGACGCGTGAGATGTTGTGCTTGGCTGAGCTTCTGTTGCCGGGAGATCTGGAAGAAACCAAGATCATCGACGACGATCAACTACACGAGCGGCGACGACGGCGGCAGAGAAGGATTTTCGATCTAGGTCACGTCGGCGGCTCGGCCTCTTCCTTTTTCAAAATCGTGTATTCGTTTTTCTGTCTTGTGTTTTTTAATGTTCAAAAATACAGATGTATTTATACATTAGATCTTTAAGATGACCGTTGTGGGCCCCACCAACAAGAAACCCCAAGCCCGGTTCAAATCAGCTCCAGCGGCTGAGTACGGTCCAGCAGGTTTCAGAAATTTGCCTAAGGCAAAATAGGCGAGAATCGAAGGTGATTCTCGACGATTTTGACTACCTGAGGCAAAATCGGCGAGAATCGAAGGTGATTCTCGACGATTTTGACTTAGCGACAGATTTGCACGCTCTGATTTAGCCGGATAGAGACGGCGAGAATCAGCCAGGTGATTCTCGACGATTTTGACCTAGCGACAGATTTGCACGCTCTGATTTAGCCGGTTAGAGACGGCGAGAATCAGCCAGTGACTCTCGACGATTTGTGCGCCGAATCGGCGAGAATCACTTGGTGATTCTCGTCGATTATTACTTAGACGATTTTTCGTCTTTCCACCCATGAGCGGCTCTTTGACCCATCCTTGCTGCTTGTCTTCTCTTGCATTATCACAGCCCTGTACTTGAAAATAAGTACACTCCAATAGAGAGAGTACACGTAGGCCAACACACTGATCTACTCAACGAGGGATTACGTCGCGCAGACCCGTGTATATTGACCTACTGCACCCTAACATTGGTGTGTACTTAGCGTGGAATAACTGCAAGCACAACTTGAAAGATTTCATCAAATACATTGTGAATTCATCTTAGCTTGATAGGTGGCTTCCTCAAATCCAGGTAATTGTGGATACAATACCCAACAATCTCCCCCTATTTGACGAAGCCCAAATCCTACTAGCTAAGATGAATACCACCATCCAGATAATATACACAGCATATAGAATTTAAAGATACGACACAAAGAAATAAAGGCAAACAGATTAAAGCTTGAGTCAATCATAAATTTATATATATATATATATATATATATATATATATATATATATATATATATATATATATATATATATATATATATATATATATATCCCAAAAATTGTTCATATAACAATAAGAAAAGGTAAATATGCTCTTGAGAAAATGACAAGCTATAAACTTATGTCTATTTCTCTTTGGCTAGGTCATCCTTGTGTTTTTGAGCCAGGAACTTCTTTCTTTGCCTTTCAACGTACTCCTTGGGCTTTGGATAGTATCTGGGAGGAGGAGCTTTGTCTGCCACAGTGTTGGTCCTGAAGAAGATGTTCCGTTTAGCTTCATATGTCTTGTGCAGCTCCCACTCATGCTGGATGTATACGTCGTTCTGATTGATTTCCCCTTTTTCTTGTAGCCAGAACGTGTCCAAGATAATACTCTTTGATACCGGACTCCACTTTTCGTTCCTCACTTCATCCTCCTTCAATCTGATTTTCTTTTCAGCTTGCATTTCCTTAGATGTCCCTTCTTGAGTTTTTCTCTTGTCCCTAGCTTTTGCTAGGGCTTCTTGGTCAAACATGGCCATCCATTTTGCTTTGGAGGTGGCCCTAGCAGCCCTTTGAGCATCAGCTTCACTTAAAGGAACTTCTTCAGCACTTGCTCCCTCATCAGCCGCAGTATTATTCTCAGGAGCAGGATTACCCTCAGGATTTTTAGGGATATTGGTGCATAACACTTGTTTGAGCATCCACCAGCAACTGTCATATACATATATGTTTGACTGGTCAAAATTTTTTATTATGATTTCCTGAAGCCCGGCCATCTTAGCTGTATATTCTTTCTCCCCCTTTTTGGCTTCGACAACAATGGAGTTTGCATAAGAATGCAGTGACTCATCAATGTGCTTTGTAGTCTTGGAGAACTCGGTAATCAAGGCTTGTTGATTTCCGTTAAGAGGCACCATGTTGGCATCAAATTTTTGGATGTTATTTGCCACTACATGAGCATTCTAATTAACTACTGCGAGAGTATCTGTTTTCTTTTTCAATCCTTCAATAAGAAGAGTTACAGCTTTGCCGGCTGCTGTATACTTGTCTTCGAACTTCTTTTCCATCAAATCCAGTTTGTGATTAATTACCACAACGTTCTTAAGCATTAGATTCTCAGATTTCTTAATTCTTTTTAACACTTTATTTTGAGCTTGCTCAAAAGACACTTTGAGCTCATCCACTATACCTTGAATAACATTCACCGTAAGATTAGCTAGATCAGCTCGTGGTGGATAACCCTGAGGCATTCCTTGGCCTTGATCTTCAGCAGATTCACTTGTAGAGCTGGACACTTGCACAGTCTCTAAAGGGGGAATATTTGCAGCCTCAGTAGATTTCTCAGAAGTACTTAACAGCCTCTGCTGAGAGGACTCCCCCTCCACTGTTGCTCTAGTTTTCTCAGGAACTATCTCAGGAGCTTGATTTTCAGATGGAACTTCAGTGTCGTCCTGAGGCTCCATTACTTCCTGTCTCTCATTTACTTCTTCCTCATCCTCATCATCCATGATGTCATTCTCAACTGCATCATCTTCCAAACCTTCCTCATCATTCTCCTCTACATCACCTCTGGCTCCTAGATCATTCACGTTCAGGGCTGCCTCATTTTCCACCACATCTTCACTTTCTTCTTGCAGATCCGCAACTACATCTCTAGCTATCTGAGAGATGCCAGATATGACATTAGCAGAAGTGGGTAGAGGCTCCCCCTCAATTCCTGGAGTCAGTGCATCAGGAACTTCACTGGGAATAGCCACGGAATCTTCTACAGTTCTGTCCTCGGCAGGAGATTCTTCTTGTTCTACTACCACTACAGCCTGCCCGATGCGTTGCTCCCATCTGTCAAATACGCTGGAGTCCATTTTCTTCAAATAATACAATGGAACTCCTTTACTCATATCGAACCTATCTCCGTTCAACTGATTAAGATAT
This sequence comes from Platanthera guangdongensis, assembly GCA_039583875.1. Classification (NCBI taxonomy): domain Eukaryota; kingdom Viridiplantae; phylum Streptophyta; class Magnoliopsida; order Asparagales; family Orchidaceae; genus Platanthera; species Platanthera guangdongensis. The sequence goes on along the minus strand of CM077152.1, from coordinate 162,730,900 downwards.
AGGCTGATGATTCTTCCAAAACTTGGAGATCTGAGAGTGTCCTTAATCTTCTCAAAAGGTATAGCCCCCCATTTGAATCTCTTTCTGCAGACAATCGCCACAAGAATCTTAAACATGTCAGCTGAGATGTGGTCATGTGAGCCGAGTTTGCATATCGGTACTTTCCCAATGATGTCGGACAAGAGTTTCCCCTCCTCATTCATTTCTTTTCTCTTTATCGATCTGGTTCCTCTAGCTAGTCCACAGAATAATAATGTCCTGACTTTATCATGTTCCTCAAGATAATCCTCGTACTCATAACTGGTGAGCTGCAAGTATTGGGTCAGTTTGCTTGCAGACATCTTGATCCTTGCACCTGCAACCTTACTCTTGATGATAGAGTCTTCATTCCGAAGTTTGGCGGTTGCGAAGATCTTCATCACTTCCTTGTCCAAAATTTAGCAGGGGTGCTCCAGTATAAAAGAGAGTCCAGCCTATTCAAGCATGATGATGATGTTTCGGAACTCATCCGAGGCATGTGAGAACCCGGTTCGAACCAACTCACATACAGTGACCAGGCCGGTGGTGGTACTTGGAGCCATTGCAAACCCAAAAGCGGAGGAAACGAGAGTCGACGGAGATGACGGAAAACCTGGAGGAGCTCGTGTCCTTGTTTGATCGAGACCATGGAGAATGAATACCTGGATGAGCACCCTGGACACGAGAAGAGAGGTCTACGGAATCCGGAACGAGGTCGATGAGATTTGGAACCTAAGATGCGGGAAGTCGCCGGGAGGAGGAGAGTCGGCGGGATTCCTGCGGGATATCGACGGGTTTCTTTACGAAATGCGGAATACGAAGAGTCGGCGGGAGTTTTCTAAATAGAAATCGATGGGATTCTTCAATAGAATTCTACGGGTTAAGAGGCATGCTGGATTCTCGAAATCTTCTGATATTAAAGGGTTTAGAAATCTTCTAAATATATATTTCTTAATACCAATCTATTTAGGGTTTGAAAGTGGTTTTCCACACATTTCTTGATGTCAATTGTAAGTTTTAGTGACTTCCAATGACATATCTTCTTTAATTTTCAGTGGACTGATTTATGCCTGTAGAGGTTCATTCTCGAATCTACCAGTGAATTTACAGATAAATCTTTAATAATGTATCTAAGGGTTATTTTTACAGTGTTAACCTTTCCTTAGGTGTACACACATATATGTGTATATATAAATATATATATGTAAATGTTGACACAATATGACTCAAGTATTGGAGCTGATCAAAAATACCTGGGATTATAAGATTTATCATTTAGCCCCTCTGGTTAAAGCATACCAGGTGTTCAATTTGAGTATACCATTGTAGATAGTACTTCTGTTATTCCAGATACTTGTTCCAATTCATTCTTGACACATCTTCTGTCTAGTTCCCATCATATTTACGGGAACCTAGACTACCCTACAAAAGAGTGTTACCTTACCTTAGGAACCCAATATGTATTGGGTCCTAGGTTCTTGTTAGCATAAAAACTCGAATGCCTTCCCTCAGAAATCCTGTCAGGAAGACTACCTCTGCCCAGAAGAGGTGGATAAGCCCTTGCCCTTGACACAGAGGGGTTGTGCCAACATTCTATGGCAAAGTGTCCCACCTTGCCACAGCACCAACACGTGTGAATGTTGTACCTCCGTTTCTGACCTGATCTAGTGACTGAGGTAGTCATGGTCCTAGGTCTAAACGGGATAGAGCCGGATCTGCTCACAAAATTGCCTATTCCACCGTGACACTTGGAAGGGTGGAAGGAATGCATGTAGCGAGCGTCATGAGGCCTGGGAGGTGGTGCCTTCCTTTCAGTCAGCACCCTTCCAGAGGCCCCTTGAGAACTAACTGCATGACTTCTAACCTCCCTTTCCTGTGTCCTAGGGTGGTGAGAAGCGCACTTAGAGCTGATACCAGCAGATTCATGCCGAGTTGGGGCAGTGGCCGAGAATACAAAGGGTTCAGAATGAGCCTTAGGTATTCTCTCAAGGGTGGCCATGACAGCCCTTGCACTATGGGTGTCTCTACATGAGGGCAGATCACCCTTACAGTGACCACAGTTGTTCCTGTGTTCATACCTGAAGGCATGATGAGTATCCTTCCTGCCTGGAGTGGGGGGTCTGAATACTGTTTCCCCATTTCTCCATGAATTGATAATTCAGGAGATCCACCCATTTTCTTCCTTTCTCTTGATAGCATCAACCTTGGAAAAGTTGGATACTATCCTTTTCTCATTCTCTAGACTACTCTCTAGATCTGAGATTTTAGAGTCCTTAACCTTGTTGGATGCCAATTGGAGAACCAACAAGATCTTCAGCCGAGCAATCTCCTGAGCTTTCTCCTCAACAAGTAGGTTGCTTTTCTGAAGGGCTCTCTTCAGGGAATCAGGATTTTCTGAAGGGTAACAATTCCTGTCTTCAGGAACTTCAAGAGAAAAGGGGCAAGATGAAGAAGTTACCTACTCTTCAGAGTTACTGTTACTATCGCCAGAGACTGTTGTGTCAGCTTCATCAGAACTGCTTTCCTCAATTTCTTCTTCAGTCTCTGACAAGGACACCGGAGCCCTGATGCTGTCCGATTGATCCTTGCCTTCATCTTCAGAGGCGAGGACACCCACATAGGCTTCCTCCTCTTGCTGACATCAGATCCCTGCTTTCTCTGATCCCTCCATGAGATCTGAGATGGTTACCCACATAGATTTGGCTGTCCCACTCTTTTCCAATCTAGATCGAGAAGGTCGAGACCAGACATCCATGATGATCTGACGAATCATCTTGTACAAATTAAATAATGAGAGTTCAGTCTCCGACATCTCAGTAATACACTTGGGAATTTGGATATCCTTTCCAGAGTCGGAGGTCTTCATAGGAATGAATGGACCCTCTTCCAAGATGAGAGATGCTCGAGGATCGATAGCCTCCAAGTGATATGACACTCTCATCTTCCAGATGGGATAATACTCCTTTGTGCACGTGGGAAGTCTTAGTGGAGAGATCCCATGATCCAGCTCCATGCTTTTGACACTGGTGGCAGGATTCTACTCAAGGTGTGAACCTTTTTGATGAGTAACCTGGCTCTGATACCACTTGAAAGTCCACTTAGTGTCAACTACCTTCACCTATGGGGGGGGGAATAGGTGTCTTGCAGCGTTTTTTGCAGAATTAAAGTCGTACCTGCACAAGAAAACAAAACAACACAACATAGAAAGGACACAAGCAAATTATAGTGGTTCCCTGATTTGGGTACGTCCACTTTCCCCCTTCGACCTATCTCCTAACTAGGGACGACTCGGTCACTTCACCAATAAGATTGAAATTCAATCCTTGCACTAATGGAAGGAGCCCTTCCACACGTAGGAGTCACCACTCCCACAATACGGGTTGCACCCAACACTTACAACTATTGACCAATCGGTCCGTTACAAAGAAATTGAAAATTGATTGTATAAGAAATACAAACAACTTATGGAGACTAAGGTTTCCCTCTTCATTCGATGACGTGTTCTTGAAGTCAACGAAGAGTCCACAACCCTAGATCTCACTTGGAGAGAATCTCCCCGAAACCGGCGGCGGCAAGAAGGGCGGCGGCTTGGTTCTCGGGATCGGCGACGACAACGGCGTGCTGCAGAAGTTCTTTGGAGATTCAATCTTCGTAGCAAATCTAACAAGATCTTCCAACAGTCACACTAGGATCGATTGTCTCGATCGATTCCGAAGGGGAAGGTTTTCCCGATCTACGAATCAAGAGATAAAGGATCTCTGGTTAGACGCGTGAGACGCTGTGCTTGGCTGAGCTTCTGTCGCCGGGAGATCTGGAAGAAACTAAGATCATCGACGGCGATCAACTGCACAAGCGGCGACGACGGCGTCGGAGAAGGATTTAAGATCTAGGTCACGTCGGCGGCTCGGCTTCTTCCTTTTTCAAAATCGTGTATTCGTTTTTCTGTCTTGTGTTTTTTACTGTTCAAAAATATAGATGTATTTATAAATTAGGTCTTCAAGATGACCGTTGTGGGCCCCACCAACAAGAAACCCCAAGCCCGGTTCAAAATAGTGCCAGCAGCTGAGTCCGGTCCAGCGGGTTCCAGAAATTCGCCTAAGGCAAAATCGGCGAGAATCGAAGTTGATTCTCGACGATTTTGACTACTGAGGCAAAATCGGCGGGAATCGAATGTGATTCTCGACGATTTTGACTTAGCGACAAATTTGCATGCTCTGATTTAGCCGGATAGAGATGGCGAGAATCATCCAGTGATTCTCGACGATTCGGCGAGAATGACAAGTGATTCTCGCCGAATCGACGAGAATCACTTGGTGATTCTCGTCGATTATTACTTAGACGATTTTTCGCCTTTCCACCCATGAGCTGCTCTTTGACCCGTCCTTGCTCCTTGTCTGCTCTTGCATTATCACAGCCCTGTACTTGAAAATAAGTACACTCAAATAGAGAGAGTACATGTAGGCCAACACATTGATCGCTCAACGAGGGATTACGTCGCGCAGACCCGTGTATATTGACCTACTGCACCCTGACAAAGGTGTGTACTTAGCATGGAATAACTGCAAGCACAACTTGAAAGATTTTATCAAATACATTGTGAATTCATCTTAGCTTGACAGGTGGCTTCCTCAAATCCAGGTAATTGTGGATACAATACCCAACAAGCCTGGTTCAATAGCTGTCTTCTTAGAAGGAGCTTTCTCTCTACAACTTCTAAGATCTTCACTTGAAGGTCTTCTTCTTGTTGTGTTTTTTTTCACTTCAATGATTGCTTCCTCTAATGATAATCTTCTCCTTCTGTTGAAGGAATAAGCCTTTATATAAGCCTTCTTCATGGTGACCGGCTGATCCAGTTTCTAACAATCTTCTGACAGCTCTGACAGTAGCAGTTGACCGGTTGAAATGGCAGCTGTCAAGTCATCCAGTCACTTCTTGAAATTTCTGTCACTGTCTGAAAGTGTCGAGACAGATAGTCTTTATGTGTCGACACAAATAGACTAAGTGTCGACACTAGTAGACTAAGTGTCGACACTAGCCTTCATGGTGTCGACACAACTCCTTGTGTTGTAGAAACTGCATCTCGACACTACTTCTTTAGAATGTGTCGACACTGATCCAGTGTGTCGACACAAGTCCTTCTTCTTTAATGCTTAGTTGATTTCTGCTAAGTGTCGACACAACTCCTTTGTGTCGACACATCTTCTTATGTTGAAACTTGATAAGTGTCGACACATCTTCTTTGTGTCGACACATGCCTTCTGTGTTGAAACATTTGCTGAGTGTCGACAAATCTCCTTTGTGTCGACACTTGTACTTAGAGTTTGTTGAAATTTGCTGAGTGTCGACACAGCCTCCAAGTGTCGACACTTGTACTTGAACTTTGTTGAAGTTTTGCGGAGTGTCGACACAGCCTCGTAGTGTCGACACTTTTGATGTCGACAAAGTTTCTCTGAGTGTCGACACTGCTTCTAAGTGTCGACACTGATTATGTAGACATTTCTTCATTGTGTGTCGACACTGTCTGTATGTGTCGACACTTTCCTTCTGGTGTTGACTCTATATTCCTGGTGTCGACACAATTACTCCAAGTGTCGACACTGCTTCTCTAGGTGTCGACACAAGCCTTCTTAAGTGTCGACACTTTTCTTCTAGGTGTCGACACATAGAATTAGAAACTTTTCCTGCAAACTTGCAGTTACTTAACCGGCACAAAGAAACTCAAAACACATCAAATACATCTTGATGTATATCATTGAGTAGTGTGAGGCTTCTTCAAATCAGGTACATTTATTCCAATGTACCCAACAGAACCATTAGTTAAGCCCGAGCTTCTAGCTAGCTAGAAGCTGTGGCCTGCCCGACCGTCGTGACCTCTAGTGGATTTGAAGCCCCACCAGAAGCCGGGCAGCCTGTTTCCGGCAACTTCCCAGAAGCCGCTGGTGCAGGCCGCTGATTTCCATCGGCCTCCACTGACGGACCCTGGTCTTTTCCATGCTCAAGACAGCAAATCCCTTCTCTCTCTCCCTCTCAAGCCATCCGGTTGTCCTCAAATGTGCTTGCATATCCTACTTCTCTGCCCTCTCTTGCTATAAGGCAGCCTGCATCATTACTATTTTCCCCTCAGCGGCCTCCAGCGTAGACTGCAACCTTGTGGGCTCTTGCTCTAGCACAGACTTCAACTTTGTGGTCTCTTGCACTAGCGCGGACTGCAGCCTTATGGTCTCTTTCTCCAGAGTGGTTTGCAAATCTTGGATCCTTTTCTCGGCGACCTCCTGGGCAACCCGCTATTCTTGATTATTAATCTGCAGGGCTTCAGCGTGCACGCTAACAACCGCCGGCAATGTGTCGACTTACTTCTGGAAGTCGGCCATCCCTTTTTCGCGAACACTTGGCGGAGGCGGCGGCAGCATAGACAAGAAGGATGTCAAGTCGCTCGGCTTCATCGCGGCCTCCGATTCACCTGCAGCAGACAAACCGCAGTAAGGTTCAGTCAGATAATTGTGACCTTATTACAAGAAAATCGGTAGGAAAAGACCGCCAGTTTGGCATTTATCTACTTCAGAGGCCGCAGTATGCTATTGAAACACTGGCCGCCTGAATCGTTCGGGATCTATCTGCTTTATCTTTTCTTTCCATAGCCGCTCGGCTTCTTTAGCTATGCTTTTCAGTTGAGTCATGGTCAGGAAAAAGCTAGCCGGCGGATTTAATATTGTGTTCGCCCCTTCTTCCTTGACCGCGACTTGTAGAAGTTAATAATTCGCTTAACATTCCCATGTTTTCCTTGCAGTAGAGTATGTTTGGTCGCCACCAGCTTCCCAGCGATCAACTTCGTCATCTCCTCCATCTTCTCTCGAAGTTTCAGTTTCTCGGCTCCTTCAGAAACCGCGTAAGCCGGCCCGCCAAGCATCTCCCCGGTGACTTCGATGTCAGGGCGATTGACCTCCTTTGAAGCCACTGGGGTCTCTAACAACTTATCTTACTATTGTTAAGTCTCCATTCCCTTGAGGATGTCACTAATTTATGGATAAAATTTGTGATTAGTAATATCTCCAAATTCTACGAACTATAGGCAAGAACACCTATCGTTCATTATATAGGATATTTTAAGAATATCAATTGTCGTATTCTTCTGGGCTTGTTGATTACTCCTACTCATGCAAATTAATATTATTTTATCTAATAATAAAATGAGTGAAATTAAACTATAGCTAGAAAAATAAAATAAAGGAACACACTTGATCTTGACTAACTTTGAAATAAAATAAACTTATCTTAAGGGCAAACTTCTAGATTATCCGCTTCGACCGTGAAGGTTCCTAAAATACAAAAACGCCTCTCTGGAGAATATGTTCTCGACTAAACTTAGGTTGATCGATTAAGACCTCTCGGTCAGTCGAAACCCCTAAGCCTGCTTTAGGAGGTGAACCCCTCTATTGGATTTCACTCCAATCTGGAAGAGTTATGTCATCCTCTCCCGAGGATTGCAATCAACTCCTTTTATCTTTGAGTGATCTCCCTGTATCCGCAACCTCTCGGTCATTTAGGATACGAATCTTAGATCAGAATCAAAGATAATAAATCAAAGATAACTCGAAACGATAAGAATAGAGTTTGACAAAAAGAAGTACATTATTATATTGAAAAGTTTGTCATGATCAAGTGGAAATGGAAATAGGTATACATAGAAAGAAAATAAAAAGGGTTAGAATTAAATCCTAAATTATGAAATTGAAAAGTACATAAACAAAATGCATAAAAACAGGAAAATAATATACTGAAGCTACTCTTAGATTGGCCTCCTGGCTCCTCCCAAGCTTTTGAACTCATCTGGAATTTATAGTACAATTTACTGGTTGGTCACGCCCATTGTCACGCCTGTGACCTACGTCGTGTCAGGCTTGGAACCGTCATCTTGAAAGCCCGGGAATGTTGGAGAAAAACAGCCAAAAGTCGTCGTTTTGCGGGTCATGCCCCTAGGTCATGCCCGTGACATAGGGCGTGTCAAGTCTGTTATTGGAAACGGCAGGAAGGAGAAACGGCGAGAAATAAATTCTGGTAGTTCCTGAAGTCTCACGACCCTTGGTAACGCTCGTGACCTAGGGAGTGTACTGACCGGGTGAGCAAATGGCTGGAAACGGCGCAATCTGGCATCAATTCAGTAGTTTCGGGTAAGTCACTCCCTAGGTCACGCCCGTGACATGGGGGCGTGTACTTAAAAAAACTCTCAGAATTGTCCACGAAAGATTTCTGGAGAAAATTATACTTTTGCCTGAGACACGCACCCTTGTTACGCCCTGAGTGGTTGCACGTCCTGTAACTCCTCCTGGTTTAAAAGTTATGACCATTTGAAGTTCAGCTATCCGCAGCCAAAAATGTTAATTTTCTCCAAATTGCCTCCAGAACAAGGGCACAGACTTAAAATTGATATTTAAAGCCCAATTATACCTAAAATTAGAAAATAAAGTAATTTAGAAAAATACTAATCTAAACTAAATAAAAATTGATTCTTTATTTAATAAAAACTATATAAAATAACTATAAATATAGACTTATCAAATACCCTCATACTTAATCTTTTGCTATTGCAGAGCAAATCTATGAGAATACTTATAAGGAATTAATATAATTTTTAATTAAACTAAAAATTTATTAAATCAAATGAAAGTTAAAAATGAACTTTAGGGATTCAAATTTCTTTTTTAAGTCCTAAAATATGGAAGTAAAATGTAAAGAGCTAAATATTTAACAAAGTTTTCTCTAATAAAATAATTAGAACTCAAAATTAAGTATTTAGCAAACAAAATTAGATTAAAAATTATAAACACTTTTTTCACTAAAAAGAGACTTCAAGGAAAATTGAAACGACTACTTATGCTCTCTTACAAATTTTATTTAAATCTAAAGCAATTATATTGGATTTTTTGTTTGGAAATAAGACAATTGAAGAGAACTTAGATTGGGGGTGATGAATTTTAACCTCTCACCCCACACATTATTTTTCCTTTTTGATATATTTTTTTTCTCTTCAAACAAAATTACTTCGGAGTAATGAATTTTATCCTCTACTCCTTTTTTGGGGTTGTATATGTGTATCAAGGAATACTTGATTACCATGACATATGATCTAACAAAAAATAAAAAATTGCATATGTGTACCAAGGGATAATGAATTTTATCCTCTTATCCCCATGACGTATGATCTAACAAGGAAGTTAAAAATAAGGGAAAGGTTTGACAAAATTTAGATTAAATTAAAAAACTAAGAGAGCAACTATAGTGAATTAAGCTTTCCTAAGAATCTTAAAGCATAAAGTGAAGATAATTAAAATCTAAAAATTGTTAATCTAATTACTACAAAGTTGAAACGAATTACAATAAAAGAGAAAAAGGGCTAAATAGATTTCTCTAAACAAATTTAATTCATAAATTTATTTCTTAAATTCAAATTACCTAAAAATTAAATTTAACTAAAATTGATGAAATAAAAGATTAGAAAATCAAAACAATATAAAAATTCTTATAAATAAACTCAAAGTAAATTTCTAAAAATCACAACGAGATTAAGTAGTCGTTTATTATATTTTTTGTATTTTGTTTTCTATTTTTTGTATTTGTTTTGATAATAAAAAGTAAAATATACTATTTTAATCTTGAAAGATTTATATATATATATATATTTTAATTTTTAAAGATTTTGTTTCATTTTTTTATTTTTTTAAATAAAAACAAAAAATAAGAATCCACCCTCATACTTAAAAATAAACATTATCCCAAATGTTTATAAGTCAAGTAGGAGGGGGAAAACAATTTGTGAAAATTTAGAGAAATAAATTCATAAAAGTAAAGGATAAGCAAGGGGTGTCTCCCAAGAGCGCTTTTCTTTTTCCTGTCTTTAAGCTAGACAGTTTGGGTTAGAAAGGAAAATAAAATTTAAAATGAAGGATCAACTACCTTAATTCGCGCTTTGGCGAAGATGCCAAAGTCGCTTGCCCGGCTACTCCTCCGCTTGCTTCTTGATATTCCTTCTTGCAGTTGACTTGAAAATTTAGATTCAAATCACCTATCTATACCTGAGGGGATTTGAATCTTTCTAGATGAGCGGCAAATCAGTCGGGCATAACATTAGATTGCAACGACTCATCTTCTTCCTGAAACTTGTTAGGGAAAGAAAAATAAAAAAGAAGCGTGTCAAAGAAATCTTCGCAAGGAGGAGCCTCTTGCGAAGTTATAAGATTAGGCTCGTGTTGTCTATTTTCTAAAATTAATTTTTCATCCGAAAATTTATTGAAATTAAAATTGTCGGAAGCATCATGTTCATAAATGTTCGCGCCGAAAAAGACATAAATTATGCATGGAGATTCATTAATAGGAGGGAAATTGGGAGTAGTTGGAGGAGAAACATATTCTTCTTCTCCTCATCCCAGCGCATCCATACAACTAACAAGCTTTTGAAATAAAATATGTTGTTCTTCTTCGGTATAAACAACTACTGGGGTACATGAAGAGTCATGTTCCTCATTACCGACATTATCTGAAGTAGAAGAAGAATCACTAAACGTAAGAAAATTCTCATCCAAATTTTGGGGGGAATAATCAAATTGAGATTGAGAAGATTCCCCAAAATTAAGAGATAAAGCTTGTGTAGAAGAAGAAGAAGAACAAAAAATTTGGATCCATATAATTATTCTCTTAACTCGGGAAATCTTCCGGTTGATCTTGCGACCAAGAGAAGTTTTCATCCGAGTTGGAAGAATAATTATTTACATCAAAATAATTATTCGCATTATAATTTGAAAAATGAACATTGGAAAAATTAGAAAGATTATTTTCATAAAGATTGGAAATATCATAAAAGTGAGAAGAATTATTATCATAATTAGTATCAAAATTATTGTCAAAAAAATTTTTTATAATAATTATAATGATAACAATACTCACTTTGATGAGAACCGTGACAATAAAAACAAACACTTTGGTTCTTTTTTGCGGCTTCCAAAATATCTAGTTGATTTTGAAGCTGGGCAATTTTAGCGGGCAAATGAGATAACATGTTTTAATAAAAGAAAATAAATACAACTCTTTCCTAATAGAAATGAATTTAAAATAAAAAAAAAGAGAACCGGGGATAGAGAAAGAGTGTGATAAAAGTAATACAATTTTCACTTTCAAAATATAAACAAAAAATTCAACGGCAACGGCGCCAAAAACTTGATGGATAAAATTTGGGATTAGTAATATCTCCAAAATCTACGAACTATAGGCAAGAGCACCTATCGTTCATAGTATAGGATATTTTAAGAATATCAAGTTTCGTATTCTTCTGGGTTTGTTGATTACTCCTACTCAAGCAAATTAATATTATTTTTTCTAATAATAAAATGAGTGAAATTAAACTATAGCTCGAAAAATAAAATAAAGGAACACACTTGATCTAGACTAACTTTGAAATAAAATAAACTTAACTTAAGGGCAAACTTCTAGATTATCTGCTTCGACCGTGGAGGTACCTAAAATACGAAAACGCCTCTATCGAGAATAAGCTCTCCACTAAACTTAGGTTGATCGATTAAGACATCTCGGCCAGTCGAAACCCCTAAGACTGCTTTAGGAGGGGAACCCCTCTATTGGATTTCACTTCAATCCGGAAGAGTTATGTCGTCCTCTCTCGAGGATTGCAATCAACTCCTTTTATCTTTGAGTGATCTCCCCATATCCGCAACCTCTCAGTCATTTAGGATACGGATCTTAGATCGGAATCAAAGCTAATAAACTAAAGATAACTCGAAATGATAAGACAAGAGTTTGACAAAAAGAAGTACTTTATTATATTGAAAACCATGTCATGATCAAGTGGAAATGAAAATAGGGATACATAGAAAGAAAAAAAAAGGGTAGAATTAAAAGCTAAATTATGAAATTGAAAAGTACATAAATAAAATGCATAAAAACAGGAAAATAATCTACTGAAGCTACTCCTAGATTGGCCTCCTGGCTCCTCCCAAGCTTCTAAACTGATCTGGAATTTATAGGAAAAATTGCAGGTCGGTCACGCCCTTGGTCATGCCCGTGACCTACGACGTGTCAGGCTCAGAACCGTCATCTTGAAAGCCCGATAATGTTGGAGAAAAACTGCCAAAAGTCACCGTTTTGTGGGTCATGCCCTAGGTCACGTCCGTGACATAGGGCGTGTCAAGTCTGTTACTGGAATCGTTGGGAAGGAGAAATAGTGGGAAATAAATTCTGGCAGTTCCTGAAGTGTCACGCCCCTTGCTAACTCCCGTGACATAGGGTATGTACTGACCGGGTGAGCAAACGGCTGGAAACGGCACAATCTGGCATCAATTCGACAGTTTTGGGTAGGTCACACCGTAGGTCACACCCCTGACCTGGGGGAGTGTACTTAGAAAACTCTCAAAATTATCCACGGAAGATTTCTGGAGAAAATTGTACTTTTGCCTGAGACACGCCCCATTGTCACGCCCTGAAAGGGCATTTCATGGGGGGGGGGGGCGTGTACCTTCAAAACTCTCCAGATTTATACTGGATGTCGTTCTCTTTCCGTTGACTGGTTGCACGTCCCGTAACTCATCCTGGTTTGAAAGTTATGACCATTTGAAGTTCAGCTATCCGCGGCCAAAAATGTTAATTTTCTCCAAATTGCCTCCAGAACATGGGCATGGACTTAAAATTGATATTTAAAGCCCAATTATACCTAAAATTAGAAAATAAAGTAATTTAGAAAAATATTAATTTAAACTAAATAAAAATTGATTCTTTATTTAATAAAAACTATATAAAAATAACTATAAATATAAACTTATCACTAATCATCTCGCTAACCACAGATGTCTCCTCCGGCTCGTTCGGTTTGGGATCTGGTGTAGACGGACTCTCAGATACCTTGAATGTGAAGGTTAGATCTTAAATACTCTATAGGGGGGGTGAATAGAGTATTGTGCTTTCTTACAAAATCTTTACAACTTTTACTGTAATCCTAGGTGAACAAGTTAGCAAACAAAGTAATAAGCACAGCAACCTAACAAATCACAGAACACAACCAAAACAAAAGAAAAAGGGCAACCAGACGACACAAGAAATTATAGTGGTTCCCCAACCTGGGTACATCCACTCTTCTACCACCCTGGTAGGAATCCACTCAGATTTTTGATCAGGTGTCTGACACCAATGAGATTTTGTTCAGGTGCTCAAAAACCAAAACCTCAAGTATTTTGATAGGAGACTTGCAACCAGGAATAATTTTGAAGGGACTTAAAACCCTCTACAGAGGATGGAAAAAGGGTGATGATGTCTTCTCTTTCTCAATAACAACTCAAATGACTAGTGGATTGATTTCAACAGATTGCTCCCCCTGAGATCTTAAATGGATCAGGAAATCTGGAGCTTAGCTTCAGGGTGACATGTCTTCAAAGACTTGATTGGCTTAACCAGAGATTGCTTCAGGAACTTCTTTGACAGAAAGAGTTATTGTTGTCCTTCTAAAGTTGTCCTGTAGGGTGGAAAGAAGAAGACACTTGCTGGAGATTGAATGTTCTTCTTCTTCTTGATGATGATGTTCTCTGGCCTAGGCTGAATGCAGTGTGTGAAACTTTAGATTTCTGTAAGACTTCTTGAATGTAATGTGTGTCTACAGGACTGCTTGATCTCTTTTTTCCTTTTTTTGAAAAACTTGCTGAAAAACAACACATTCGAAATCCTTTACTCTTGAGCAGTAATTGTAGTCGGCCTGGGAAGGAAGCGACAATCAATGAATTCCCTAATTGTCCGATGGAAAAATGGCATGTAATAATCCAAGATCAATGCTCGTTCTAACGGTAACATTTCGAGAAGATTGAGCACTAATTACTCAGGAATCATCGCCAATAAAACGGGACGGAAAACTGGAGAAGATCTAGTCTGGAATCGTTGAACGAATAACCGATATCGTCGAGCTGAGTTCACAGTTCGTCGAGCTGAGCTGATGAGTTCGTTGACCAGACAATAACAATTAGTCTTCAAGGAAAAATTCTCAATTCTGCTACAATCTTCGTCGAGCTGACAATCATCATTCGTCGAACAGAGATCCAAATTCGTCGACCGAAGAATGATTGTGGACTTTGAATCTGAGAAGTCGCTGGCTGAGAAGGATTCAAATAGTCGACCAGAATTCGTTGACCAAAGAATATGGCTTGCTGAGCGGAGATCGACGAACGTCGAGCATATTTACTTGAGCTGAAGATTTCTCTAATTCTTGTGTTTCTCTGGCAGACTGGAGGATGGCTGGTCCATAGGATGATGTTCTAAGGACAAACCCTAGACTCTATGACACAACCAATGACCCTAACTATACAAGTTGGGTCAAATACATCCTAACTCAGTGCACCTAGCCCAAATCCAAACTAGGGATCCAACAATCTCCCCCTATTTGGGTGAGGTCACTAAGTGAAGACACAGACTGAAACAAAACAAAGCAGTAAAAGCATATATCTGACAGAAAATTTAAAACACATGTAGTAGATATATAGAAGCTTTGTTCAGAAACATAACCAGAGAGTTGTAAAAGCAAAAACAGGAAAAGAAAGAAAAACTTAGATCATATCTTTCTCTTCTTGAATTTGTATTTGTCTTTCTCTTTGTTGTTGCTGCTGCTAGCTCCAGGCTTTGAGAATTTGATCTCTCTGTTTGGATTAGCTGCTTGAGCCATAGTAATTATCATATCAGCTATACCAAGCATATTCTGAGTAGAGGCTCTGGGAACAATAACCTCTGGATGGAGCTTCATATAGTCATCAACATTGAAAAGTTTGTTTGCTTTGTCAAACCTTTTAAGTTCTTCTTTTCTATATTTTGACATAGTTGAGTATCCTGAAATGTCCTTTCCTTCAGCTTTTTCCTTATTAATCAATGAGAGGCCAATCAGTTCCTAGAATCAGGCCATTCTAGCATTGTTAGTTGTTTCAGGATGCTCAAAAGGAACAGGAGGTGAAGGTGGTCTTTCAGGACTGTCAGCCTTCTGTTCTATAGATTCATTTTCCTATTGTTGCTGAGGTTGTTGCTGTTGAAGTTGTTGTTTGCCTGAAGATTATTGCTTCTGCTGGTAACCTACTGAAGACTTGCTTTGATGCCTTTGATAGGTTTATACACGAACAGGCTTTGAAATTAAGGAACTGGAAGTACCAGCAGCTGGAGGAGGAGGAGGAGGAGGATCTCTCTTGTATCTCTGAACTGGTGGTGGTGAATATCTCCTACTTCTTTTCCTCTCCTTTTGCTGATTTTTAGACAGCCACATCCGTGCTGGCATTCCTTTATAATGAGTAACGTTATGCAGGATGTAGTAGGGAGTATCAGCTGTTGGATTGGGCTTAGGAGCAGGAGGAGGAGGAGCCTTTCTCTTCTTTGACAACATTTGCTTCTTCTTCTTGGAAACTTCTTCATCTGAATCATCTTCATCATCAGCTTCATCATCATCACTTCCAGAACCCTGAGGGTTATCATAAAGAGCATCCAATGCTTTCATGGCTTTATCATAAGTGGCAGTCGTTTCTGTAGTAGGAGCAGAAGTTTCACAAGTTGGAGTATCAGCAGGAGTGGAAGAAGAAACTGTACAAGAATCAGAGGTTATTGGGACAGAGCTTTCAACTACTGCCTTATTTTCTTCTTCAATATCAGCCCAGATCAACTCATCCAGATCAGGCATTGGGGAATCATCCATAACAAAAATAGGGGCAGAAATCTCTTCTGTGTGGGAAGAGATGGCTTGCTCTGGAACAGCAAAACTGTTACTGAGTTGCTTAGCAACTATAGGACTTATTGGAGAGGTGACAGGAATAATAGCCAAGGATAGCTTAGTAGAAGCGAACTGTACATAAATTGTATCAAAATTTCTGAACAAAACATCCAAATCAACTGTGGGATTCAAATGGAAATCACCAACAATTTGTATCTGCTCTGGAACTGACTCATCTAATTCAATGTCAGTGTCCATGAAATGAATCAAATCAATCAAATCCGAATCAAATTCTGTCAAAGTTGTTGCTTCTGCATCTGAAATTACTGTAGGAGGAACTGCTGCTGCATCTGAAACTACTACTATATCTGCTGAAACTGCTGCTATATCTGCTGCTGCTTCATCACAGAGCATCTCCCCCTGCCTGGTTTCAGGAGAACCTAGAGCCAGGCCCCTGAATGAAGAGGGGGCAGTAGAAGGAAGAGATACTTGGGCAGATAAAGAATTGATAGAATTTGCAAGAGTTGTAATGACCTCTGTGATTAGGGATTTGAGGAGGGGAGTGAGCATGGTTATGATGGTAGATACAGTGGAGGGGTCCAAAGATGGAGAAGTAGTTAGTGATGGAAGAGAAGTAGATGAAGTGAGGGGAACAGATGGAGGAGATACATGTGGAATGACATCTGTCATGGTGGTGTCTGGTGGAGGTGGAGAAGGGGATGGTATATCAAAATGTGGAATGTTAGGCGGATGAGGTGGAGGAGGTGATGCTGGAGGAGTTGTAGCAGGGGATGCATGAGTTGATGGAGAAGCATGAGTGGGGGAAGTTGGAGGAATTGGAAGATTGGTTAAAGATGGAAGATGGGTTGCTGGAAGAGGTTGTGGAGATGGGATTACCTCTTCTGCAGGGTGGGGAGTGGACTACACCGCCCTTGTGCTCTCAGATGCTGGGATGGAAGAGGAGGAAGCCTTGGATGGCTTAGAGATCGTCCTCTCCCATCTGCCAAACAAAGAGCATGTGAGGTGCTTGCTGGCATTGATGGATATGGTTGGGGAGACCATGAATTCACCAGCTTCTACTTGAATGAAAATCCCCAGGATTCTTCCAAAGCATATCTCTTTCTTACTATTTTTCTTCTTTATCAAATCAAAGAAGATCTTGCCCCAATTAACGTGATGCTTGTTGACCACCGTACACATGACAAGGAATTGGTATCATGTTATGTCATCGTGCGTGGAGTGCTTGCCCATCAACACTTTTCCCACAACATCCACCAAGAACTGGTAGGCGACAGAAAGCTATTTCTTTAACAGCTTGTTAGGGTTACTCACAGTAAACCCCATCAGATTCAGCATCGAACTATACTCATCAGAATCTATATCCAAATCTTCTTCGCCATTGACCAACTCAAAAATTTCAGAAATAACGGCGGGGGATAAAGAAACAACATTACCCCTAATATTCCCAGTCAAGGTGTTGTCCTCAGAAGCAGAAGAAGTATATACCCATTCTTTAATCTCTGTTGCATGCAGTTTGATTCTCCTGGTCATAAAATCCTTGAGACCCATCTCTTCTAGAAGTTCTAGAATGTAAAGAAAAATAGGATCAGAATGCTGAAAGGAATCAAAGTCCATATCAAAGCCTGTATCAAATTTCATTGCAGTCAGGGTGCTCGCTGGAACCGCCATTGATTACCTGAAAGAGAAACAAACAGCGATCAAGTTCAACTGGAACTGAAAGTGCGGGACAGAGGTCGAAGAAAACCTAGATATAGGGGTTTTCTGAATATGAATCGACAAACTCCGTTCCACGAAAAAGAAAATAGTTCTCCGAACTGAGGTCGACGAAATCAATTATAGATAATTAATTCGTCGATCTCATCAAGAAGAAATGAAAACAGTTCGTTGAACTCCGTTCGATGTAATATCTTCTGAAGCAAAGTTCGTCGATCTCAAGTCGACGAAAATTGTTTCCACACAGACAATTCGTCAATCGCCGTTCGAGGAGCATCTCTCAAACTTTCCCTAATTCGTCGAACTCCGTTCGATGAACTCTGGAGAATTCGTCGAATGCAGATAGAAACTAATTTAACTCTTCTTCATTGATCATTCCCAATTGATTTATAAAGAACATATGATTTTTATCATCCAAGGGTTTGGTGAAAATGTCTGCTCTCTATAAATCAGTAAGAATATGGATTAGGTCAATTTTCTTTTTGTCTACACTATCTCTAATGAAATGATGCCTTATATCAATATGTTTAGTACTACTATGGTGAACTGGATTCTATGCTATAGTAATAGCACTAGTGTTATCACAAAATAATGTTGAATTATTTAGGTTGACACCATAGTCTAGGAGTTGGTTTTGTATCCATAACATTTGTGAACAGCAGCTGCCAGCAGTCATATATTTTGCTACTGTAGTTGATGTAGACACAGATGTTTGCTTTTTTACAAAACTAAGAAACAAGTCTCATACCCAGGAACTGGCAAGTTCTAGAGGTACTTTTCCTATCCACTCTACATGCAGCATAGTCAGCATCTGAGTATCCAGTTAACTCAAACTCTGACTCTACAGGATACCAGAGTCCTAGATTTGGACAACTCTTTATATAACTCAAAATTCTTTTTAAGAAAATAAGGTGAGATTCTTTGGGGTTCACTTGGAACCTAACACAAAGGTATGTGGCAAACATGATATCATGCCTGCTAGTTGTTAGGTATAATAGGTATCCAATAATTCCCCTATAAAGTTTCTAATCTACAGGTTTCCCTGCTGTATCAAAATCCACAACAACATTTGTAGACATAGGTGTTTTCATTCCTGAAGCATCACCCATCCCAAACTTCTTAATAAGCGTTTTAGCATACTTAGCTTGGGAGCGGAAGATACCATCAGGGAGATGCTTCACATGGAGACCAAGGAAGTAGGAAAGCTCACCCATGCTACTCATTTCAAATTTGGAATGCATGAGGTCAGCAAACCTCTTGCATAATTTGGGATCAGTGGACCCAAAGATGATGTCATCCACATATATTTGCACTAACAATATTTGGTCCTTATGATGTCTAGTGAAAAGGGTTTTATTTATTGTTCTTCTTGTAAATTTATGCTCTAAAAGAAAGCTTGCTAAGGTCTCATACCAAGCTCTTGGAGCTTGCTTTAAACCATAGAGAGCTTTATGCAATTTAAACACAAAATAGGGTTGAGTTAGAGAGATAAAACCTGGAGGTTGTTCCACATAAACTTCTTCTTGAAGCACTCCATTCAAAAATGCACTCTTGACATCTATTTGGAAAACTTTGAATCTCCTGTGAGCTGCATAGGCCACGAATATTCTTATGGCCTCTAACCTTGCAACAGGGGAAAATGTTTGGTCATAGTCAATTACTTCCTCTTACCTATAGCCTTGAGCAACATGCCTAGCCTTGCTATCACAATGTTTCCTTGAGAATCCGTCTTGTTTATGAAGACCCATTTGGTTCCAATAATTGGGTAGTTATGAGATCTTGGAACCAAATCCCAAACTCTACATCTCTCAAACTGATTTAGTTCCTCTTGCATTGCAATGATCCAGTGGGGATCTTGCTCAGCTTCATGGATGGAGAGAGGTTCAATCTGAGAGAGAAAACATGAATGCATCAAGTATTGGTTGAGTTGATTCCTTGTATGTACACCTGCTGAAATGTCTCCAATCACTTGAGATCTGGGTTGATCTCTAAGTGTGATAAGATCAGTGGGTGGAGTTTGTTCAGCAACAGCTTCTGTAATTAATTCCTCTTGAGGAATGTTATTAGCTGTTGAGGGAAGTTCAGCCACTTCCACTTGATTTTCTTCTTCACTATCTTCAGCAATCTGTGGAGAAGGATGGGTTGACACCTCTTGGGTAAGATTTAGTCCATCCATAGACTCACACAATTGTGGAACCTATAAAGAGCTTTTGGTAGAAATCTCTTTGTCCTTATAAGACATATTAGCTTCATCAAAAGGCAAATGGACTGACTCTTAAATTTTAAGATAGGATTTATTAAAAACCCTATAGGCCTTGCTTAGTTGGGAGTATCCTAGAAAAATCTCTTCTTTAGCCTTAGCCTCAAACTTTCTAATGTATCATTTATTGTTTGTGTGAATATAACATATACAACCAAAAAATTTAAAATATGTGATTTTAGGTTTCTTTCCTTTAAGCAATTCATAGGGGGTCTTATTTTTCAGCTTATGTATGCGGCTTCTATTCAGGACATAGTTAGCAATGTTTATAGCTTCTGCCCAAAAGGATAGAGGCATGTAAGCATCTGCCAATAATGTACATGCAGCTTTAATGAGTGCCCTATTTTTCCTTTCAGCTATCCCATTTTGTTGGAGAGTTCTAGGAGCTGAGAAGCACAGTCTAATACCTTCCTTCTCACAGAACTCATGCATAAGAAGAGACTCAAACTCTGTGCCATGATCACTTCTGATCAATGCAACATGAGTAGAGAACTCAATCTGTATGCTCCTGAGAAAATCTGTAAGAACCTTGAATGTATTTGACTTAGTTCTCAGAAAGGCCACCCAACTGGACCCGGAGAAGTCATCAACAAATACTAAAGTGTAAGACTTCCCTCCTAGGCTTTGTACTGCAATGGGTCCAAATAGGTCCACATGAAGCAAATACAAAATCCTAGGTGAATCACTCTTATTAATAGATTTGAAACTAGTTTTAGTTTGCTTACCTAATTGACAAGCCCTGCATAGGTTTTCCTTCTTTTAGGGACCAGAAGATAAGCCTCTAACAAGGTTGTCTTTAGATAACCTAGCTATATTTTTAAGGTTTACATGACCTAATCTTTTATGCCACAACTCATTTTGGTTACTAGTGATATTGAGTAAACAAACATCAGTTTTGGCAGAATTAAAATCTACTAGATATATGTTACCTTGTCTAGTTCCAATTAAAATAGTTTTTTTTCATTATTAACAATAGAACAGAAGGTAGAGTTAAAGTGTACCTGATAACCTTCATCATATAATTGGCTTATCGATATTAGGTTATGTTTGAGTCCCCTTACATATGTTACTCTCTTGAAAGTAACTCTTCCAATCTTTACTGCTCCATATCCTTCAGACTGGCCACTATTTGAATCACCAAAGATCACCTTTAGTCCTAGCTTGGATTTGTAATTTGATAGATTGGTCTTGCTACCTATCAAATACTTAGAGCAACCACTGTCCAAGTACAAGGTCTGACTCACCCTTGGACAGCTCTTCACTTGTAATGAAAAACAAAAATTAATTGTTCTTGACCCAGTTTACCTTGGGTCCTTTATTTTGTTGAAATGAAAAGTTGTATATAACTGACAAAGTTGGTTGAGATTTATAACCTAAGCGGTGATATCTCCTAGGTGGAATAACCCAATCAGCTACTGGAGTGAATGGTTTATTAGCTGTCTTAGAATTTCTGTAAGAGAAATGATTTATGTTTGGTCCTTCTGGGTTCGATGAGTTTCTGTAAGTTAGTCGACCATAGTTCGATGAATAGGGCTGAGATCTTCGATCTCTGCTCAAAGAATGACAAGTCATTTTCTGCGCCCCATGTTCATCGACCTCTACTCGGCGAACCATACAAAGTTCGTCAATCGCAGTTAGACGAATTATTATTACTGAAGTTTGAGTTCAGCGTTTGTCGATCTAGGTTCGACGAACGGGCCACATTTCGTAGATCTGAGTTCGACGAATACTGCTGAATTTTGTTTTTATTAGCTGCTTTCTGATTTTTATTGTTGTTGTCTATGGGTTTGGATTGTTTTCAGACATTGGTTTGTCTATTATCTTCTCTTTTCCCTTGGTAGAAACAAATTTAATGGGTGTCACAAGAATATTTTTCTTAATTATGGGGGGCAAACCTGATGATGCACCCAAGCCCAGCTCGCCATTTAATCTGGCATTTACTGTGCTTGTTATGTCCATCAGCTTGAGACTTCTTCCATTGAGAGATTGCTCAAGTTGTTTAGCCTAACATAAATCAGATTTTAATTTAATTATCTGCTCATTTGCTAAAGTTAGTTGATCTTTTAGTTTAAGATTTTTTGAGTTAACAGATTCAAGGTTTCCTAGTTTTTCATTAAGTGTTTTTATTTCTTTCTCTGAACTAATTAAATATAGACACATAGTCTGGAATTCAATTTTAAATGAATCAGAATTATAATCAAAACTTGAAAGAACCTGACCTGCCTCTGACTCTGAGGCTGCCACATCTTCAGATTCACCTTCTGATCCTGAACTGCTCCTGGAGGCATCAATTGTCATAAGTCAAACCTCCTTGGATCTTGCTTCTTCCTCTTCTTCACTTGAGCTGGAGGAGGATGATTCTTCTTCAGTATCACTCCATGTTTCAGCAATAAAACCTTTGTCTCTCTTTTTGTACTTGCTGGAGGAGGGTCTTCTGCTGTGTTTTCTCCTGCAGTATTTTTCTTTGCTTTTCTCCTTCTTCTGGCTTTCTGAACATTCAGAGATGTAATATCCAGGCTTTCTACATCCAAAGCACACAACGTCCTTGGTTGGTGTCGTGCCATATTTGGGCTAATCATCCTGCCTGGATGATTTTCTTCTGAAGTCCTTTCTAGCCATCTTATAAATTTTTTTTTTAAAGAGGCTCATTAGTTCATCATTGTATGTTGAGGTCTCACTTTCCTCTGATTTCTTGAAAGCTATACTGTGATCTTTTATCACTGGAGTTGTTGATTTCTGTTCAGCTGCTTCTCTTGATTTAAGCAACTGCTCATAAGATTTTAGTTTGCCTAGCAGAGATTTAGTTGATATCACATTTAGGCTTCTGGCTTCTTTGATAGGCCAGATTCTTGAGTCCCAAGAGCTAGGGAAGCACATCAAGATTTTTTCATTCACCTCTATAAGGGTGATATCTTTATCCAAGGTTTCAAGCTCATTGATGATTGAGCTCAACCTATTGTACATTTCAGCAATTGATTCAGCCTCATCCTTCTTAAAATTCTCATACAGGGATATGAGATTTGATCTCCTGTCTTTCCTTTCATCAGCTAAACAGCTACCATTTAGTTGAGGGAGTCCCAAATGGCCTTGGCTGAGGTGCACTCAGCCACCTTCTGAAATATATCATCTGACATAGTCTGAGCCAAGATGTTCATTGCTTTTGCATCTGCAATTTTGGCTTTCCTCTGGGCTTCAGTATTATCTGGAGGAGGTGCTGCAGTCATATTTGTAGAAGTACTTGGAGAAGCTGCAGGTGCTGGAGGTACTCCTGTTAAGATGTAAGCAAAGATATCTGAAAGATATAGTACCTAAACACCTAGAGAGGGGGGGGGGTGAATAGGTGACCAAATTCTTTTTAACTTTTTATGGCAGCAATCAGTTTATAATACAGAATCTAATCTACTTTTGCACAGCAATCACACAGCATACACAGCAAATCACAGCACACAGAGTTTTATAGTGGTTCCCCAAGATTTGGGTACATCCACTTTCCCCCTTCGCCTATCTAGCAGTGTACTAGATTCGGCCAAACTTCTCCACTATCTCAGAACCCAAACTGGTTCCTACACCTCAGGCCCAAGGCCCTACAACTCAGCTTTTCCACAAAGCCTACCCTCAGCCACAAAGGCCTACACTCAGCCACCAAGGCCTACACTCAGCCACCAAGGCCTACACTCAGAGATTTCACTCTCCTACACTCAGGCTCTCAAGCCCTACACTCAGCCTTTATAATTACAGGCTTACAAAAACTCAGATCCAAAGGATCCTACAAGATAAAAATGTTTATAAAATTGTTAACTCAGCAACCCAAAGACAAGAGAGGGGAGTTGTGAGTTTCTTGATGAGTTCTTAGAAGAACTCAGCTGAAATCAATCTGACTTAGCTTTCTTCAAAGCTTCTTGAAAGTAGAACTCAATAAGATTGACTCCTTCTGCAGTTGATCCTTGATCTCTGCTTCTTAAGATCCAGAATAAATCTGAACCCTTCTTCTCAGCTTAGTTCCAACGGCTGATTTCTTGGATGGAGCTCTCTCTCTCCAACTTCTTAGATCTGCACTTTATTCTTCAAGGAATAGCTAGATCTTCTTTGTTAGATACTTGATCAATAATTTGAACAACTTTCTCAACTGCTTTTTCTGTAGACTGTATAAGCCTATTTATAGGCCTTCTTCATGATAACCGGCTGGTCCGGTTCATAACTGCTTTCTGACAACTCTGACAAGTGCTGTAGACCGGCTGGAACGGCAGCTGTCAAGTCATCCAGTCAGTTCTTGAAAGTTCTCTAACTGTCTGAAAGTGTCGAGACTTTCTGTCTTTAAGTGTCGACACTTATAGATCAAGTGTCGACACAAGTTGTGTAAGTGTCGACACAAGTCTACAAGGTGTCGACACAAATCCTTGTGTTGTAGATTTTATGTCTCGACACAATTTCTTCTTCATGTGTCGACACTGAAATTGAGTGTCGACACAAGTACTTGTACTTCTGTAACTTGTTGAATTCTTCTAAGTGTCGACACAACACCTTTGTGTCGACACATCTTCATGTGTTGAATCTGTTAAGTGTCGATACTGCTTCTTGGTGTCGACACATGTCTTCAGTATTAATACTTGCTGAGTGTCGACACAGCTCCTTGTGTCGACACTTGATTCTTCTGTTGAGACTTCAGCCGAGTGTCGACACATCCCCTTAGTGTCGACACTTGTACTTAGAATATTTTGTTGATCTTTCTGTTCTTTGCTAAGTGTCGACACAACTCCATGTGTCGACACTTTCTTCAAGTGTAGAGTCTTCATCTTAGTGTCGACACATTCTTCCTTGTGTCGACACTTACTTCAAGTGTTGACTCTTCTGTTGTGTGTCGACACATTGTTCTGGGTGTCGACACTTTCTTCAAATGCTGACTCTTCTATTGAGTGTCGACACATTGTTCTGGGTGTCGACACTTATACTTAGTCTCTGCTGACTTTTGCTGAGTGTCGACACAGCTCCAAGTGTCGACACTTTCTGGTGTAGACACAGTTCTTCTAGGTGTCGACACTGCTGCTAAGTGTCGACACAGCTTTACTGCACTTTTCTTCACTGAGTGTCGACACAGCTCCTTGTGTCGACACTTTCTATCTGGTGTCGACTCAGCATCCCTGGTGTCGACACAATGACTCCAAGTGTCGACACTGCTTGTCTGGGTGTCGACACAAGTCTTCTTAAGTGTCGACACTTTCCCTCTGGGTGTCGACACATGTACTTAGAAACTTTTTTGCTTCAGTCCTGCAAATACTTAACCTGCACAAGTAAACTCAACAACACATCAAATACATTTTGATGTATATCATTGAGTTGGGTGAGGCTTCTTCAAATCAGGTACATTTAAACCAATGTACCCAACAATCTCTCCCTATTTGGAGAAGTCATAACCCTTAGTCAATGATATACACCATTCATAATTAAATTACAAAATGATGTAAAGCAGGATTATATACAGTAGGGTAAACATAAACATGTATCAATTTCACATGTATACAGATACATCATCACAGAACAAATATGAAATAGACATAGACATCATCACAGAACAAATATGAAATAGACATAACATAAAACACATTGTTCTAATATCTGTCATATTCATTTTCAGAAGTTCACAAAATGTTTTACATCAAAAAGATTACAAAGTAAACTTCAAGAAAATTCTAATCCTATTTCTGTTCTTGCTCCTTAATCACAATTCCTTTTCCAACTTGAACTTTAGCTTGAACAGTAGCATCAGCAACTTCAACATCAGCATGCTTCTTGCCTTTCAGATCTTTCTTCTTAAGCTCTTCTCCTTTAATCTTCTGCCTTTCAAAATAATGGTATGGCTTTGGAAAGTACTTGCTAGGCTCCTGAGCAGTAGGAGGTAGCTTTCCCATCTTGGCCTTCCTTCTGTATTGAACTATTGCCTCCTGTCTAGTTTCATGTTTTCTCCATTCAGCCTCAGAAAACCATTTGTTCCTGTCATGCACATTATCTTTGGCAGCTTTCCAGGCAGTCAATATAATGTTCCTTGAGGTAGGGCTCCACTACTCAAAGTCTGGTCTTTGTTCAGCTTGTTCCCTAAACCTCTTCTTTGACAATCTAGTTTCTTCTTCTTTCTGCAGTGCCTCTTGCATAGCTTCAGAAATGGGCTGAACAACTTTTTCAATAATAACATTGTCCTTACCCCCAGGTGGGCTATACATGGACTATACATCAGCATGAATCATGTCAAAATCTGGAGGAGGATAGATGACTTGAGCCACTTCAGATTGCTCTCCTCCTAGATATGCAGGTTGAATTCCAGATTCAGCAACATTATCATCATCACAAAGAGGAGGATATCCCAGTGTACCTCTGATAGAATTTGATATCCACTTGGCATGATCAGAGCTTGCCTTGACTAACACTCTCTCCCCCTTTATGACTTCTCGTTCTATATGATATCTCACATCATCTTTTTGAAATCTCACCTGATTATCCAAGTAATTAACTCCATCTTTAAAGAAAGGTTTTAACCTTTGGAGTTTGTCAGTTATATTCTTTTGAGATTCTTGAATGACAGTTTTAAGAGCAGTGATCTCTTCTAGGAATACTTTGTCAAAATCTGCCTTTGCTATAGCTGGAGTCTGCCCTACAGCTAGATTCTTCAGTTCTGTGACTATTGCATTGTGAGATGCAGTAAGGTTGTCATTCATTCTTATCTGATTTTATAGAACATAACCTTGCTTCACAGCCATGTCATCCACCTGTGCTTTTATCTTCTCCTGGTGTGTAGCCAAGTACACCACTGCATTTCCACCCTTGTGGAAACAGTCTGTCATCTCTTTCTTATTAAGATTCATCTCAAATCTTATTGACTTTATGTCCTGGGCCAGATCAAACTGCAATGATTTTTGCCCTACATCCACATAAGTCTCTAGGGATTTTCTATGCTCATCCAACTTGAGCTGCATGGCAACCATCAGATCACTATAGTCTATTGATGGTGCTGGCTGAACTATTGGCTGTGGTGCTATAGTTTGGAGAGCCTTTTTGTAACTCTGGCTTCTTCTTATGAAGACTTGAAACTTCTTCTTCTTTGCCCTAGCAATCTCCTCATCTTCAGAGGCAGATGTGCTGGCTATATCCACCCTCTCCTTAGGGCTTGGAGGCCTCTCAGTCTGCACATCTGGTGCTTTCTCAGTTTCTTTCCTGGCAGGGACTTCATGAATGTGCACTTGCTCCCCCTCAGCAGCAGCATTATCTCCTTCAGCAGCAGTAGTTTCTTTTTCAAAATCTTGTTGATCCAGATTTAAAAATAAATCTTCCATAGTATACTCTTGTGGTGAAGGAGCGGAGAAATTCTGGGCTCTTCAACCACTGGATCAGGAACTATAGGAGCTGCAATAGATGTGTCTTCCAAGAGAGCATCTGTGACTTGGTTATCCAGCTGAGTTTGCTGATGAACATCAGACAAATCAGTATCTTCCATAAGAAAATCTAAAGTATTGAGTTCAGTGATTACCTCTAGGATAATGTTAGTTGCTTGTTCACTTTCTAGTGTAGTGGGTTCATCTACAACTGGAAGCTCCCCCTGGCTTTGATCCTTGTGTATGGGGCTAGCTTGAGGTAGCTCCCCCTGGATCTCAGCATCATCTTGAGGAGCAGGAGATTTTATAGCAAGTCCTTCCTCATCCTCATCTGGTGTGAAGACAACTTGTTCTTCACTGTCTGAGCTGCTAGTGGACACTTGAGCCACTAGAGCAGTCTTCCTTTTCTTCTTTGGAGGAATTTCTTTCTCAGAAGTAATCTTCTCAGGTGTTGGTATCTCTTTTGACAACACCCTGTCCCATCTGGAGAACAACCTCATGTCCATTTTTCTCATGTGGTTTATTTTACTTCCAGCAGCTTGTTGCATAACCTCTGGTATGGTACCAGCTAGGTATAGACTTATAATTCTGCCCAGGTTGGGCTTCTTCAGGCTTTCTTTAATCTTCTCAAAGACTACCATAGACCAGTCAGTGTGTAGAGAGAAAATTATCCTTGTCTTAATACTAAACATATAGGCAGACACTCTGTCATGCCCTCCTGGCTTGCTGAGTATGACTTTGCCAACAATATCTGAAAGGAATTTCCCTTGATTGTTCATGCCCTTTCTAAGAAACACTGATCCAAGCTTAATCTTAGGATCCAGTCCACACCAGGTTAGAGCTTCCCTGGTCTTTGAAGCAGTAACCTCATCTTCCTCTTTAGTTCTTGGTAGCTATAGAATCTTCCTCAGACTTTTAGGTGATACCTTCACCTTCTCACCATGAACCCTGGATTTGATTTTGAATCTAGTTTCGTCTATCTTGGCTCCATTGAGGAATTCTAGTACCTCTTTCTTCCAAATTTTAGTAGGTTCAGAAACAAGATATTCTAACCCTGAATCGGCTACTAGGGTTACGACAGTCTGGATTTCTTGATCAGCATCATCGAAAGCATTGCGCACTAGCTCATATGATTCATTAACGTTCTCCTCTAGCCTAGGCGCCATTAGGGTTGAAGAATTTGTCTTTAGAGAAGAGAGGTGTCGACACAGAAGTTTGGTCTCAAAACTTTGAAAGCGTGTCGACAATCTAAGACAAAACCCTATTTATACCTTTCTAATTTTGAAGATGAACAGGCGGGACAGCTAACTTAAATTGTGTCGACACTGGCAATAAGTGTCGACACAGACTTATAATGTCTCGACACACATGTGTCTACATAAGTTTAGTCAACAGATAATATGTGTCGACACATGTTTATGTGTCGACACCACATAACTCGACACATAGTCGAGACTTTACTTAGAAAATACTGAGTAAAACTAAGTGTCGACACCACATTGGATGTGTCGACACCTACATGTCATGTGTCGACACTAATATTCTGAAGTGTAGACACCAACTTCCTAGATGTGTCGACACCTTTTTCTTGAAGTGTCGACACCACTATTCTGTGTCGACACAGAAATCTCTATGTGGCGACACCTTTTTACTTAGCCATTTTCAATACTATAAACTAACTCCAAGTTTATCATTCCTAGTTCAATTTTAAATCTATTGAACTTAGCTTCTTCTGGGGGCTTAGTATACATATCAGATACTTGATTATCAGTTTTAACATATTCAAGTAAAATATCTTCTCTTTCTACATGCTCCCTGAGAAAATGATATTTAATTTCAATATGTTTTGTTCTACTATGAGATACAGGATTATTAGCTATTGAAATAGCACTAGTAGAATCACAAAAGAGTGGAGTTCTACTTACCTGAATTCCATAGTCCTCAAGCTGATGTTGTATCCACAAAAGTTGAGCACAGCAACTTCCTGCAGCCACATACTCTGACTCTGCAGTGGAGATAGCCACACTTGTTTGCTTTTTGCTACTCCATGAAATTAGTCTCCCACCTAGGAATTGGCAGGTTCCAGTAGTGCTTTTTCTATCTTCTTTGCATCCTGCAAAGTCTGCATCTGAATAACCTGTTAGTTCAAAATCTCCATTCCTAGGGTACCAGAGGCCTAGATAGGGAGTGCCCTTTAGATATCTCAATATTCTTTTGACTGCTGTCAAATGAGACTCTTTAGGGCAGACTTGATACCTGGCACAGACACATGTAGCATACATGATATCTGGTCTACTTGCAGTCAAGTATAATAGGGAGCCAACTATCCCTCTATACAAGGATTCATCTACAGGTTTCCCTGCATCACCTTGCTAAGGGACATACTTGACCCCATAGGAGTCTTCATGGTACTGGATGAATCCATACCATACTTCCTTATGAGTTCTAGGGTGAACTTGGACTGACAAATGGATAAACCATTCTCAGTCTGTTTAACTTGGAGACCCAAGAAAAACTTTAGATCTCCCATACTACTCATCTCAAATTGACCTTGCATAAGTTTTGCAAACTTTTTGCAAATGCTACTTTCAGTAGACCCAAATATAATGTCATCTACATATATTTAGACTAGTATAACTTTGCCTCTAGATTCCCTAAGGAATAGAGTCTTATCTATTTTCCCCCTTAAGAACTTGTTTTTAATGAGGAAACTAGATAGGGTTTCATACCAAGCCCTAGGGGCTTGCTTTAACCCATATAAAGCTTTCCTAAGTCTATAGACATGATTAGGTAAAGTTGAGTCAACAAAACCTGATGGCTGTTCCACATAGACTTCGTCCTTAAGATTACTATTCAGAAATGCTGACTTGATATACATTTGGTAAACCTTGAATCCTTGAAAGGTTGCATAGGCAAGAAACATCCTTATGGCTTCCAGTCTGGCTACTGGAGCAAATGTTTGATCAAAGTCAATACCTTCTTCTTGCCTATATCCTTTAGCAACCAATCTTTCTTTATTCTTAATGATGACCCCTTGTTCATCCATCTTATTCTTGTAGATCCACTTGGTTCCTATTACATTGTGGTCTTTAGGTTTAGGAACAAGTTCCCAGACCTTACACCTCTTGAACTGATTAAGCTCTTCTTGCATTGCTTCAGTCCATTGTGGATCTAGAATGGCTTCTTCAAACTTCTTTGGTTCAACTTGAGATAGAAAACTGGAGTAGATTGCTGCATTCAGATTTCTGCTCCTTGTTTGTACCCCTTGTCTTGGATCTCCAATAATCTACTCTACTGGATGATCTCTAAGATGCCTGTTGGCTGGAGGCATCCTAACTTCTGGTTGAACCTTTTCAACATCTCCATCATGCTGTACTCCTTGAACTTCTTCAGTAATTGGTACATGTAGTTCTCCCCCTGGACAACAGCCACTGTCTTCTACTTGCTGTCTTGCAGTAGGTACTTCTTCTATAGTAAGCTTGTCCATCTTTTGTGTTAAACCTGTGGGGCTGTATACACTACTAGACAACTCATTGTTAATAAGTTTAGTCTCATCAAAAACTACATGTATAGATTCTTCTACAACTTGTGTAGATAAGTTGTAGACTCTATAAGCCTTACTGTTGTTGCTGTACCCAACAAAAATTCCCTCTTGGGACTTGGCAGCAAACTTAGTCAAGTAAGACTTCCCATTATTAAGTATGAAGCATTTGCAACCAAAGATCCTGAAGTAGGATAGGTTTGGTTTCCTGCCTTTCACAACTTCATAGTGGGTCTTGTTGAGGCTTTTAGTGATGGTAGCAGTATTTATAACATGGCATGCAGTGTTAACTGCTTCAGCCCAAAAATATTCTGGAAGTGATGTATCACTTAATAGGGTCCTACCAGCCTCTATCAAGATTCTATTCTTCCTCTCAGCAATGCCATTTTGCTGAGGTGTTCTAGGTGAAGAAAACTCTTAAAATATCCCAAATTCTTCACATAGTTTTGTCATGCTATCAGACTGAAATTCAGTACCATGGTCACTTCTAATTTTGACCACTGTACTGTCTAGTTCATTCTGAATTTGCTTGACAAAGCTATGGAAGACACTAGGTGTTTCAGATTTCTGTCTTAAGAAGAACACCCAGGAAAACCTTGAGTAGTCATCTACAACTACAAAGGTATAGACCTTCCTACCTAAGCTGTGAACTGGCATTGGACCAAAGAGATCCATATGCAAGAGGTATAAACACCTCACAACATCTTTGTTTTCTATGCTTCTAAAGGTGGATTTAGTCTGCTTGCCCTTTTGACAAGCTGAGCAAATACCATCTTTAACACACTTAACTTGAGGACCATTCCTCACTAACTCTTTGCTAAAGAGTTTGCTAATAGTCTTGTAGTTAAGATGGGCTAGCCTCTTGTGCCATTTGACACAATGAGAGACTGTCTCATCAGCTACAAGACACACTGGAGAACCATTGTTCTCAACCATAATGTCTAAGCAATAGACATTCCTTTTCCTATAAACAGTCAAAATGATCTCTTGATCAGTTGACCTCCTGATATGACAACCATTTTTAACAAATGAGATATCATACCCTACATCACTTAATTGACTTATACTAATTAGGTTGTGTTTCAACCCTTTAACATAAGCCACTTTAGTAATGGTAACCAAGTTACTAGAAATGTTACCAAATCCTTTGATGATTCCTTTTTCAGAACCACCAAAGGTGACTTTTGGACCATCTTTTATTGGAATGTAGTCCTTAGTAATCCTCTAGTTCCAGTCATATGTCTGTAACATCCACTGCCCAAGTACCATGTTGGGTTATGGCCACTTGGACTCACCTGCAAAACAGATTAATGAACCTTAGAACCCAAAGAATTCTTGGGTCCTTGGTACTTGTTAGTTTGCAACTTGACAAAGCTACCTGCAGGCTTTCCAACAGGTAGTTTGCTACTCACTTTGGCACTAGCATTGTGCCAACAGTCCATTGCAAAGTGGCCAACCTTGCCACAACACCAACACTCAAACTTATTGTACCTTTGCTTAGGTACTGTCTTTGCTGTCTTATCTACAGCTGACTTGTTGAGTGTTGGGCTTTGCCCTTGGACTTGGACTTGGACTGCTCAGTCCTTGTAGGTCTAGTAAATCCCAGTCCAGCTTTACCCTTGTGATGAACAAATTCATCAATTATGGGTAACACTGACTTAGGTTTAGAAAACCTAGCAACAAGCTCTCTCTCCTTCTGAAGATTAATCTCCAGACTCTTGATTTGATCATTTTTAAATGATATAGTACCCATCTGAATCACTGTTATGTGCTTCAGCCTGGCTATCTCATTAAGCTTTTGATCAAATAACTTCTCAGAATCTGTTGCAGCAGCTTTGAGATCAGCAATTTCCTTTGCTTGACTTTTGGCTAGGGACTTGCTCTTCTTGTAAGCTTGCAACAGTACTTTATATTCATCTATCAGCTAATGAATATCTTCCTCAGACTCAGATACACTCTCATCACTAGATGATGATGAATCTGATTCTATACTGGCACAAGAAACTGAACTTAAAGTTGAAATTTGTACCTTACTGGGTCCTGGCTGCTCCAGGATTTTGTCATTTTCAGTCAATGCCATTAGTCCTTGGCACTGACAGTCTTCTTGCTCATATATAGAATCCATAATCTGTATGAATTCTTCTTCTTCTTCTTCAACAAACAGCCCTATGTAAGCCTCAGCATCTGACTCAGTTTCTGAAGAAGAAATATCTGACAGAGTCTTCTCCTTTTTGGCAACAAATGACTTTTCTTTCTTGCCTTTAGAATGAGTCTTCTTCTTGTCACTAGACTCCTTTCTCTTTTCAGGACAATCTGCAACAACATGGTCTTGTCTATTGCAGCAATAGCACACTATTTTTGAAATAGTTGCCTTGCTAGACTTAGTCCTCTTCCTGTCCTTCTTTGAAGCCTTTTTATTCTGATAGAAGTCTTCTTTTCCCTGTGAAGTAGAAGGCCTTGTCCTCCACTGTTTCTTCTTCAAGAACTTCTGAAAATGTCTAGTGAAGGCAGCAAAGTCTTCATCACTTTCACTACTTTCAGATTTTGTGCTGACTGACTCATATGACTCTGATTCAGCAACCTTTGGAGGTGGAGTTGGTGACTTACCTCTGTACTTTATGGGGGCTTCTGTCTTGAAAGCTACTGTTCTTTCCTTATGTTCATTTCTTGTTGATTTCTCCTCCTCTTTCCTCACTGTCAACTGCATTTCATA
Source organism: Platanthera guangdongensis (assembly GCA_039583875.1). Taxonomy (NCBI): domain Eukaryota; kingdom Viridiplantae; phylum Streptophyta; class Magnoliopsida; order Asparagales; family Orchidaceae; genus Platanthera; species Platanthera guangdongensis. The sequence goes on along the minus strand of CM077152.1, from coordinate 162,697,549 downwards.
TGAAAATAATTTGCCAAACAGTGTAGGTGGAGGAATTTCTCCCAACTTAGCCATTTCTCTAATGGCACAGATCTTTGTGTCCCAATCTTTAGTTAGGGACCTTAGAAACTTGTCATTTAGTTCATAATTACTGAACTCTCTTTCATAAGACATGAGTTCATTCACTATCCTATAGAACTTCTTATAGCACTCAGTTATGCTATCACCCTTTCCTTGTCTAAAACTTTCATACTCTTGATTTAGCAAGGATTTTCTGTCTTGCCTAACTTCTTCAGAACCCTCCATATACATAATAAGAGTATCCCACATCTCTTTGGCTGTCTTACAGTGTATTAGATTCTGAAAAGTTGCATCATCTATGGCACTCACTATAATGTTTTGAGCCCTTTTGTCCATGGTGGCTAGGACAATCTCATCCTTTGTCATTTCAGAGAAATCCTTTGGTGTTCTCTGATTTGCATCTAGAACTGATATCTTCATGGGCACATATGGCCCCTCTTTTACTATGATGTAAATCCTAGGGTCTGAGTCTTCCATAAACAGCCTTACCCTTTCCTTCCAGATCCCAAATATCTCTTTCCTACATATAGGTAATTTCATGGATCCCAATTCCTTGTGATTATCTGTGGAACCCATGGTTCTTGATTTTCTTGAATCTGTAATTTGACTTATACTTAATCTGCCAATCAGGATCTCCTCAGACTGTTAGTCCTTTTTGAGGAACCTCGTCTCTGATACCACTTGAAAGATATAGTACCTAAACACCTAGAGGGGGGGGTGAATAGGTGACCAAATTCTTTTTAACTTTTTATGGCAGCAATCAGTTTATAACACAGAATCTAATCTACTTTTGCACAGCAATCACACAGCATACACAGCAAATTACAGCACATAGAGTTTTATAATGGTTCCCCAAGATTTGGGTACATCCACTTTCCTCCTTCGCCTATCTAGCAGTGTACTAGATTCGGCCAAACTTCTCCACTATCTCAGAACCCAAACTAGTTCCTACACCTCAGGCCCAAGGCCCTACAACTCAGCTTTTCCACAAAGCCTACCCTCAGCCACAAAGGCCTACACTCAGCCACCAAGGCCTACACTCAGCCACCAAGGCCTACACTCAGAGATTTCACTCTCCTACACTCAGGATCTCAAGCCCTACACTCAGCCTTTATAATTACAGGCTTACAAAAACTCAGATCCAAAGGATCCTACAAGATAAAAATGTTTATACAATTGTTAACTCAGCAACCCAAAGACAAGAGAGGGGAGTTGTGAGTTTCTTGATGAGTTCTTGGAAGAACTCAGCTGAAATCAATCTGACTTAGCTTTCTTCAAAGCTTCTTGAAAGTAGAACTCAATAAGATTGACTCCTTCTGTGGTTGATCCTTGATCTCTGCTTCTTAAGATCCAGAATAAATCTGAACCCTTCTTCTCAGCTTAGTTCCAACGGCTGATTTCTTGGATGGAGCTCTCTCTCTCCAACTTCTTAGATCTGTACTTTATTCTTCAAGGAATAGCTAGATCTTCTTTGTTAGATACTTGATCAATAATTTGAACAACTTTCTCAACTGCTTTTTCTGTAGACTGTATAAGCCTATTTATAGGCCTTCTTCATGGTAACCGGCTGGTCCGGTTCATAACTGCTTTCTGACAACTCTAACAAGTGCTGTAGACTGGCTGGAACGGCAGCTGTCAAGTCATCCAGTCAGTTCTTGAAAGTTCTCTAACTATCTGAAAGTGTCGAGACTTTCTGTCTTTAAGTGTCGACACTTATAGATCAAGTGACGACACAAGTTGTGTAAGTGTCGACACAAGTCTACAAGGTGTCGACACAACTCCTTGTGTTGTAGATTCTATGTCTCGACACAGTTTCTTCTTCATGTGTCGACACTGAAATTGAGTGTCGACACAAGTACTTGTACTTCTGTAACTTGTTGAATTCTTCTAAGTGTCGACACACCACCTTTGTGTCGACACATCTTCATGTGTTGAATCTGTTAAGTGTCGATACTGCTTCTTGGTGTCGACACATGTCTTCAGTGTTAATACTTGCTGAGTGTCGACACAGCTCCTTGTGTCGACACTTGATTCTTTTGTTGAGACTTCAGCCGAGTGTCGACACATCCCCTTAGTGTCGACACTTGTACTTATAATATTTTGTTGATCTTGCTGTTCTTTGCTAAGTGTCGACACAGCTCCATGTGTCGACACTTTCTTCAAGTGTAGAGTCTTCAGCTTAGTGTCGACATATTCTTCCTTGTGTCAACACTTACTTCAAGTGTTGACTCTTCTATTGTGTGTCGACACATTATTCTGGGTGTCGACACTTTCTTCAAATGCTGACTCTTCTATTGAGTGTTGACACATTGTTCTGGGTGTCGACACTTATACTTAGTCTCTGCTGACTTTTGCTGAGTGTCGACACAGCTCCTAATATCGACACTTTTTGGTGTAGACACAGTTCTTCTAGGTGTCGACACTGCTGCTAAGTGTCGACACAGCTTTACTGCACTTTCCTTCACTGAGTGTCGGCACAGCTCCTTGTGTCGACACTTTCTATCTGGTGTCGACTCAGCATCCCTGGTGTCGACACAATGACTCCAAGTGTCGACACTGCTTGTCTGGGTGTCGACACAAGTCTTCTTAAGTGTCGACACTTTCCCTCTGGGTGTCGACACATGTACTTAGAAACTTTTTGCTTCAGTCCTGAAAATACTTAACCTGCACAAGTAAACTCAACAACACATCAAATACATTTTGATGTATATCATTGAGTTGGGTGAGGCTTCTTCAAATCAGGTACATTTAAACCAATGTACCCAACAATATCTTCATCAATAGAATTCATATACAATTTTATTCTTGCCTTCCAGATGGCAAATATGTTAAGATTGCATACTGGATGTTTGATGCTTTCATAATCTTTATTTTGAGCCATTCTGTGAAGAAATAAATCTAATAAAGGAAACAAAACAATCAGATCAAACAAGAATGATCTTTATGGTTCAGGTGTTAGCATGTACAACCAACAATAACCAACCTGCTAAGGTGTGGTAGTTTAACCAACCTGCCTCTGATACCAATTGAAAGTGAAGGTTAGATCTGAAATACTCTAGAGGGGGGTGGGGGGTGAATAGAGTATTGTGCTTTCTTACAAAATCTTTACAACTTTTGCTATAATCCTAGGTGAACAAGTTAGCAAACAAAGTAATAAGCATAGCAATTTAACAAATCACAGAACACAACAAAAACAAAAGAAAAATGGCAACCAGACGACACAAGAAATTATAGTGGTTCCCCAACCTGGGTACATCCACTCTTCTACCACCCTGGTCGGAATCCACTCAGATTTTTTATCCGGTGCCTGACACCAATGAGCTTTTGTTCAGGTGCTCAAGAACAAAAACCTCAAGTCTTTTGATAGGAGACTTGCAACCAGGAATAATATTGAAGGGACTTAAAACCCTGTACAGAGGATGGAAAAAGGGTGATGGTGTTTTCTCTTTCTCAATAACAACTGAGAAGACTAGTGGATTGATTTCGGCAGATTGCTCTGTTGGGAACTATACCCACATTAACCCAGATTTGATGAAGTCACCATGGAACTAAGATGAATTAGTTTGTATTTGATGCATCGTTTGAGTTATGTGTGTGCAGGACTCTAATGGGAAGTGTAGACCAATGTCAGTCTACAATGGGTCACCAAACACAGGACCATACAGTGTAATCCCTCATTGTGTGCTCCAAAGTGTTGACTCATATGTATCCTCTCTATTGGGATACACTTCATAGTCAAGTTATAGGACTGTGTAAAGACTTGGTGCTGACTCCCTTCTAGTAGAAGAAACATTGCTGACAGAAATTTTCATAAGTATTTCTCTCGAGTAGGTCCTTAACTACTTGAGTAGATCACTTGAGATATACTAGAGTAAAACTTATGCATACTCGAGTAAGAAAATTCCTCCTCTCGTGAAGTTAAGTAAAATAATCGAGTAGTTCACTGACATACTCGAGTAGCTTACTTAACTACTCGAGTATATCACTCTTCCTACTCGAGTTGCCCAAAATTTTGTTTCCAAGTTTTTCTAAGAAAATCACTCGAGTAGTCCAAGTCACATACTCGAGTAACTTATTCTATCTCGAGTAGTTCATACTCGAGTAGTTCTAGATTTCTTTTTCTCAGATTTCTTCCAAGTCATTTACTCGAGTAGGCACTTTATATATTCGAGTAGTTCTCGACACTGTGTCGAGTATCTCTCTTCTCTGTGTCGAGTAGTTAAGAAATACTCGAGTAGGCCATTCATATACTCGAGAAGATTTCTTTCCTCTCGAGTAGTTCAATCATCCTACTCGAGTACCTGTTTTTCCCGTGTGCAGAATATTTCTAAGTGTCTGTCTCGAGTAGTTCTTCTAACCACTCGAGTAGTTCAATTCTGCCTACTCGAGTAGTACAACTTGTACTCGAGTAGATCAACTCCTTCCCGTGAAAACTTTTCTGTTTACTCGAGTAGATCTTCTAAGTACTCGAGTAGTTGCTTATATGCAATCGAGTAGTTGTCTATATGCACTCGAGTAGTTGTCTTCAATCTACTCGAGCAGCCATGAATTATATACCTGAGTAATATTTCTCTGCTTACTCGAGTAGTCCTTGACCTACTCGAATAAATTTATACCCACTCGTGTATATGACCTCATTTTCTCTGAAATTTCTCCTAAGTCCAGATTTGACAGATTTTCAAATCCCGTGACATGATTGGTCCACGTGTACGTCATTAATACCAATTATGACCATTATTAGTACTCCTATAAAAGGTCTTTTCTAATCGACAAACCCTAATCAGAAAAACAAATCTTTCAAGAAGAAAATTATTCTAAGTTTTGTAGCTGCCGCTTTCCAAAAAGGAATCGTTGTTTCCTCTCTCTCTCTCTTCACGGAACGAAAGCCGCCACCACCTCTGTTATTTTCCGACAAGGGTTTCAATCTTCAGAGGAAATAGACTGAAAAAGCTCTCCAGATCGAGATCAATTTTCACATACTCATCATCTATCTGATCGTGGAAGCAAGGAGTTCAGATCTGTTGGAACACCCTATTACTGATTTGGGCAAGGATCACTATGTATTTTAGGAAATCTATTTCGACCTCCTTGTATAGATCTAAAGGTCAATTAGAATTGAGTCTAAGGGTTAGTATTTAGGTGTGGAAGCTGCCCTCAAGACCAGATATTTCAGTTTTGGAGACTAAGTCATTTCGTCGAGCTCAGGACGGCGAATCGTCGAACTTCATTCGAAGATTGCTGAGCTCACTTCGATGAATCGTCGAACTCCATTCGACGATCTCTGAGCTCAACATCAACGAGTCGTCGAACTCCATTCGATGATCTTCGAGCTTAGATCGACATTCTTGTCTCTAGTTTGTTTCTCTATCTCTGAGCTCAGTTCAACGATAGTTGAGCTCAGATCGACGATCTCTGTTTCAGTCTAAGTCCAGTCTCTGAGCTCAGTTCAATGATAGTGGAGCTCAGGTCGACGTTTTTCTGAAGAGATCGACGTTTTTCAAGATTCAAATTCAGACAGTTATGGAATTATTCTCAGCATTTATATCAAGCATCTTGTAGTCGTTTTCAATTAATCTGGAGCAAGTTTCAAGGGATTTTCAAAGGAATGATTTATTGGACTTTCCTCTAGAAGACAAAATGCAGTTAAGGAAGTCATTTATGACAGGCTAACAGCTATGTTGGACAGAGAAATATTCTAATTAGATCTAAGGAATAAAAGATCAGTTTTTTCATTCTTTTCTGCTGCACATCATCAACAATAACTATTACAACAAGAACAATAGAAAGAGAAAGAGTAGCAGACATTCTCAGTCTGAGAAGTCATACAAGAACACCATCATAAAAGGAGATCAACATACTGAAAGTTTCAGATCCCTCTTGATTCCAGTGTTCAAAGGCCATCATCATTCAAGACTCCAGACACCACACATTTTAGTTGTTGCTGAAATCATCTTTTGCTGGAGATTAAATCTTCTGAGGCCTATAACCCTACTGCAAAGCTTCACTTCCTGAACAACTATAGATCTCAGGGGGAGCTTTGACAACATCCACTATCTTCTCTCTGATTGTTGATAGAGAAGATCATCTCATCCCTCTCTCTCTCTGCTGTAAAGGGTTTATCAAACTCCCTTCAAAAGTTTGTGTTGGTTTCTAAGACCTTGTCAAAACTCAGTGGTGGCAAGACACCTGATCAAAAAATCTGGTTTAATTTTTGAGCACCTTATCAAAATCTCATTGGTGCCCAGGACACCTGATCAACTCATCCTGCAGTGGATTCCTACCTATGGTGGTAAAAGAGTGGATTTACCAAGATTGATTAGGGAACCACTATATCTCCTTGTGTCTTCTGGTTGCTTATTTTCTTTTATTTTCTGGATGTGGTTTGTGATTTCTTTTTGATTAGATAGTTGTTGTAGTTCATTTGCTTCCCTATTCACTTAGTAATACAATAAGAGTTGTAAAACGTTTTTAGCAAGCACCATACTCTATTCACCCCCCTCTAGAGTATATCGGATCTAACTTGCACTTTCAATTTGTATCAGAGGGAGGTTGGTTAAAATACCACACCTTAATGGTTGCACAGGCTAACACCTGAACTCAAAGATCATTCCAGTTAGATCTGTTTGCTTACGTTTGTTATTATATTTATTTCTTCACAAAACATGCCTCAAAACAAAGATTATGCTAGAACAAGACCTCCAGTGTGCAATCTATCTAAGTTTGCACTTTGGAAGGCAAGGATTAGACTGTACATGAACTCTATTGATGAAGACATTTTCAATTCTGCTTTGACAGTGTGTCCAAGACCTCCAGAAAATACAAGTACAAGTGCTGTTCCACCTCCTCAGAAACAGATGCAGAAATCAAGAAATGGAAATTGGCTGATGCAAAGGCTATGAACATTCAAGCCCAGACTATGTCTGATGAAATTTTCCAAAAGGTAGCTGAATGCAACTCAGCAAAGGACATCTAGGACAAGCTATCTTAGATAGTCTCAAGATCTGCTGATGAAAGAAAAGATAGAAGATCTCATCTCATAACCCAGTATGAGAATTTCAAGAAAGGAGAAGTTGAGTCAGTAGCAGATATGTATAATAGACTCAACCTTATTGTCAGTGAACTGAAGACTTTGGACAAAGAGATCTCATTGACTAAGCTCAATGATAAAATCCTAATGTGCTTCCCAAGCAGTTGGGACTCAAGGATCTGGCCAATCAAGGATGCTAGAAGACCAAATGAGATTACAACTGAAGCTCTCTTGGGCAAGCTCAAGTCTTATGAGCTACTCATCAAGAATAGATAAGAAGAGCAGAAGGTTGCCTCACCAGTTACAAGAAAAGAAAAATTAATAGCTTTCAAATCCATTGAAGATCAGCCTCAGGACAAGGTCACAGGCAATGAAGAGTTGCTAAGCCTACTGGCCAAAAGATTTTACAAAATGGTCAGGAAGGATTTCAGGAAAAGATTATACAGAGAGCATGACAAGCTAAGGTATGACAAATCAAATAACAAAGAGATTATCTGTTTTGGTTGCAGGAAACCAGGGCACATTGTGCCTGACTGTCCAAAAAATAAAAACATGGACAGAAAGGACAGGAAAGAGAGGAGAAAAGAAAAGGACTTCAAGATGAGCAGCAATGGCAAACCCTCCTCCAGCAAGAACAAACATACAAGGAAGGGATTTGTTGCTAAAACTGGGAGTGAGACAGAAGAAGAATCAGAAGCTTCATCCAGCTCTAGTGATGATGAAGATGATGCTGATGAAAAGGAATTCTGCATGATGACTATCAATGCCTCACAACAAAGTTCTGATGCAGAAGAGCCAGCGTCAGAATCAGAGACTCAATCTGAAGAGGACTAGGTAATAAGTTCTTTTGATTTTAATTCTGAGGACTTCAAGTGCGAGTTTAAAGCACTGTGTTTACATTTATTAAAATCTAAGAAGGAAATCATTTCTCTCAGAAATTAGCTATCTGAACACAACACCTTAAAGTTTGAATGCGGTAAGGAGTTGGAATGCTGTAGGGAGTTGGAATGTTGTAGGGAGCAGATAGCCTCGCTGAAAGGTGAGCTATCAGAGGCCAAAAAGTTTGAAGAATCCCTCTATGGGATAAACATCAAGCTAATGGACATCAGAAGCACAGTGAACTCAAGATTCAATAGTACACTGGGCTTGATGCCTCATCCAGCCAACCTATAGTATTAACAACCCCAATCAAGTTTATCTCTGATAAAGGTAAGGGAGTTGTAGAGGTAGCTAGGAAGAATTCTGGCTTACCCAAGAAAACAAGAGTTCAACAGAAATCGTCGAACGGATCTAGACGATCGTCGAATGAAGATCAACGATCTCAGGATAAATCGTCGAACTCAGGCCGACGATCTATAAACCCTGAACTCTGCCACAGTCGATCTTCGAACCGAGCTCGACGATCTGACCCAAGATCATCGAACTCAGCTCAGCGATCATCGAGTAGAGATCAGAATTTTGAAAACTTTTTCAAAGGTAAATCAAATTCCAAACCTAGGGGTCCTTCATCCCAAATATTTAACCCTTATATTGAATGGATAATACCTCCAAGGAGATATCATCCTGAAGGTTATAAGAGTCAACAGGGATGTGTTTTATTTCTGAGTTTAAAGGTTATCAACCTAGGCCGAAGGTAAACTGGATCAAAAATAAGTAAATTGCTTTATGTGCAGGTGAAGACCTATCCAACATCAAACCAGCAATGATATCTGGATAGTGGGTGATCAAAGTACATGACAGAAAATGAGGACAATTTCACATCCTTCAAAGCCAAGCTTGGACCCAAAGTAATATTTGTTAATTCAAACTTTGGACTAACAAAAGGATATGGTGCAGTCCAGCTTGGCACAGTCACATTCAAGAAGGTAGCCTATGTGGAAGGACTGAAGCACAACTTAATCAGAATCAGTCAACCGTGTGATGAAGGCTACCAAGTGACTTTCAGCAAATCCTTATGCAAGATCAAATCAGAGGACAACACAACTGTGTTGACAGGTAAAATGAAAGGTAACATCTATCTTGTAGATTTTCTTTCAACCAAGGTAGATATTTGCTTGTTTAACTCTATTTGTAGACCTAATGAACTATGACATAAAAGATTAGGACATATAAACCGTAGAACCATTGCTAGGCTATCAAAGGATAACCTTGTTAGAGGACTACCTTCTGGCCCATACAAGAAGGAAGGACTCTACAGGGCTTGTCAATTAGGCAAGCAAACCAAAAATAGTTTCAAGTTACTTAATAAGAGTGATTCACCTAGGATTTTGTATGTATTACACATGGATCTTTTTGGACCCATTACAGCACAAAGCTTAGGAGGGAAATCTTATACTTTAGTGGTTGTAGATGACTTATCTAGATTCACATGGGTGTTCTTTCTGAGGAAGAAGTCTGATAACTTTAAATGTTTGACAGAGTTTCTCAAATGCATACAGTGTGAGTTCAATACTCACATTGCCCTGATCAGAAGTGATCATGGGACAGAGTTTGATTCTCTTCTTATGCAAGAGTTCTGTCAGAGTGAAGGGATCATACACACTTTCTCAGCAACTAGAACTCCTCAACAAAATGGGGTAGCTGAAAGGAAAAATAGAACCCATATTGAATCTGCTACTACATTGTTGTCAGATGCTCACCTTCCTCTATCTTTTTGGGCAGAGGCAGTGAACACCTCTAACTATGTATTGAATAGAAGTTTAATACATAAACTGAAGGACAAGACTCCCTATGAATTACTCAAAGGGAAGAAACCTAAAGTAGATTACTTTAAAATTTTGGTTGTATTTGTTACATTCATAATAATGACAAGAAATACTTAGCAAAATTTCACGCTAAAGCTGATGAAGGAGTGTTTCTGGGATACTCCATGATCAGTAAAGCTTATAGGGTACATAATAAATCACCTCTTAAAATTGAAGAATCTGTTCATATATCTTTTGATGAGTCTAACATGTCTTTCAAGGAGAAGAATACTTATACCATAGAACCTTTGCAGGTACACTCTCTTGCAGAAGACTTGGACAGGTTACAAATTATTCAAAAAGATGAAAGCAGTGAAGATGAAGAAGACATTCAACATCTTGAAGAGAAACTTCTTGAATAGCCAGTTGTTGTACCACAAGAGGAAACAACAACACGGGTTGGTGAACAATCAACATCTCCTGTTGATTTAGTAACATCAAGAGACCATCCAATCTCCCAAGTGATTGGAGACATCTCAGCTGGTGTGCAAACCAGAAATCAGGTCAACCAAAACCTGATGCACACTTGCTTTCTCTCTGAAATTGAACCTCAATACATTCAAGATGCAGAGCAAGATCCACACTGGATCATTGCAATGCAAGAAGAGTTGCATCTATTTGAAAGGAATAAAGTTTGGGAACTAGAAACAAGGCCAAAGGATCACTCCATTGTTGGAACAAAGTGGGTGTTCAGAAATGAATTTGATGATCAAGGAGTCATTGTAAGGAACAAGGCAAGGCTAGTTGCTCAAGGGTACTCTCAAGAAGAAGGGATAGATTATGACCAGACCTTTGCACCAGTTGTAATGTTAGAGGCCATAAGAATCTTCTTAGCATATGCATCACACAAAGGATTCAAAGTATACCAGATTGGTGTAAAGAGTGCTTTTCTCAATGGAGATATCAAAGAAGAAGTGTATGTGAGACAACCCCCAAGAATCAATGGCATCTTCAGTCGCAATCTTGGCTGCAATGAAATTTGACGAAGGCTTTGATATCGACATGGATTCCTTCAATAACAGCGATCAAATCTTCAAGGACATTCTGGAACTTTTCAAAGACCAACAACTAGTTACCATAATGACTACAAGGATTAAATTGGCTGCAGATGAGATAAAGTAATGGGTGTATACTGCCCACAATCTGGATCAGAATACAGTGGTTGGAACCATCTCAGGAACCCAGGTATCTCAAACACCTGCTGCTTTGACAGAGTTTTTTCAATTAAATTCTGGAGAAGATTCTGTTGAGCTTTCTAGAGAGGAGTTTTCTAATATGCTTGAAAGGATGGGACATTCAGAAGCAAACCCTAGCAAATTGCTTAAGAAAAAAACAGTCTGTTAAGTACAGATTTCTTGCTGATGTTGTTGGAAAAGTGTTGTTGGCCAAACACTCAGCACATGATACCATATCCAGGTATCATCTATGATTGATGGGTGCCCTGGTGGACAAAAAACAACTGAACTGTGGAGAAGTCTTCTTTGACTTAATCAAGAAGAAAATTAACAAGAACTTTGTTAATATTGGGACGTTCTGAGGGCTGTTTTTTCATAACAGATGCCCTGCACTGCTTGTTTCCAGTGGGATGCACATCAATGCCTCCAAGAGGATCACATGTGCCCTATTTGGAAAATGGGACAGGCAGATTGTAAAGCCCAACATGCCCTCTACAATCTCTACTTCAGGCACAAGGACTGCTTTAGTATCTTCCCCTCAGGTCTCTGCCCCTGCAGAAGACTTGCCTGCTTCATCTCCTCCTCCTCCACCTCTTGTTTCATCTACAACAGTCACATCCACCATCACAATTTCCACCACATCTCCAACTTCAATCCCTTCTCCAACTCCACCACTCACTGAAGAAATCTTCCATCCTCTACATCACTACCCACACCTAGATATTGATTCATCATCTCATATTCTATCTTTCACTCTTATAGATGATTCCTACATGGATGATTCTCCTTCATCCCCTCCTGAGCCACCATCATCATCCACCTCTTATCAACAACTACTTCAGGACATAATTGCTCAACCATCCTTCACACCATCCATTTCCATTCCATTATCTTCCATCTCCACAATTCCAATTTTTCAACCATCACTCCCACTATCCACAAGTTCTCCACCAACATCTCCTGCTGCTCCAACTTCCATCCCTACCTCTACTCAAGTCCCTCTTGAGTAAGTAGATCTTCCAACTCTTGTAGACAGGATATATGAGCTGATAGCTCCAAGGCTCTCACTATTGCTGGAGACCTCTTTGCCTCCCCTTCTAAAAATAGTTCAGGAACTGTCTGCCAGGCTCTCCTCTTTTCTTCCTCCTCAGGCAATCCCTTTCAGGCAATCCCTTCTTCTGGGTGCCTTCATCCAGTTCTCACTGAATTTAGGCAGGGGGAGATGCCTTATGAAGTTGAAAGAATGCCTGCTGTAGTATCTTCAGTCCAAGCTCCAGTAGCTCCAGTTGCAGTGATTACAGTGGACCTCAGGTCACTGTTGTCAGTTTTTGAATCTGTATACTTCAACTGCCTTCCAGTCCAGCAATCTGAAGATCTTACTAAGGCCATTATGCCTATTTCCAGATGTGACCCCAGCTTAATAAGCTCTTATATAAATTCCTTCAATACTGTTGACAGTGCTCCTTCTATTGCTCCTACTGCTGCTGCTCATACTGTTGTTGTTGATATTTCTGTTAGTTCTGATATTGTTGTTTTTGAGGATATGCATATGACAAAGGCAATTATTTTTGAGCCTGCTGTTACCTCTGATGTTGTTCCTGTTTCTGGAATTTCTGTTTCTAAATCTGCTGTCATAGCTCCCTCTGCCAGTGCTGCTTCTACTCTACTTCCTGCTATTGTTGCTGCTACTGTTGTTGTCTCTGCTGTTTCTTCTGCTCAGTCTCAACAACAGAAAGATTATCTCAAAAGGATTGATGCATTGTATGATAATCAAAGCTCAAACAGTGATCAGTTTAGGACTGACTCAGATGATTCCTCTGCAACAATTGCAAGGAAAAGGAAGGCCAGAAGCAAAGCCATGAAGAGAGTTCCTTCAGAGAAAGTGGAAGATACAAATGACATTCCATACTACATAATGCATGATTGCCCTATTATAGAACCATGGATGCAGTACTCCAGGAATCAACTAAACGCTATGAAGAAGAAACGAAAATATGACAAAGGATCATCCCATTTCAATCCTCCTCCTCCTCCTCCTTAACCTGATGCAGGTACAAGTGGAAGTTCTGCCTTCCAATCCTCTGCTAGAAGCCAAACTTCATATCAACCTCAAGGAAGATCCCAGTACAGAGGAAATTAGTCTAGAGGTTACCAGTCCAGAAGAGGACTGTACAGAGGAAATCAAAGAGGACTCAGAGTGTATTCTAGGCAACATCCTTATCAAAGGGAAGGACAAGGTCCCTCTAACACTACTTCTAGTCCCTTCCCTTATAAGCTTAAAGATTTAGTCTCTTCCAGAGCCCCTCCTTACAATTCTTCAAACAGATATGAGCCTCCTGTTCCATTTGAAGATCCAGAAAATAATCCTACCTCATGGACCACAAGAATGAAAGAATTGGCTGCATTGGACCAAATCAAGAAGGCTAGAGAACAAGGAAAAGATACATCCAGTATCAATACTTTATCAGATCAAAGAAAGAATGAACTTGAGAGATACTCCTCCAGCAAATTCTTTGATTCAGAAAGTTATATGAAGCTGCATCCAGAAGCTGTAGTGCCCAGGCCAAAACATCAAACCTCTCTAGGTGCAGCTGATGACAGGAGATCCAAGAAAGAAGCTCTTAACCTCAACAGAGAAATAGTTCTAATAAAGTGCAAGGAAAAGGAATGATTCTGTAAGATGAGAGTATATTTTATTTTCTGAACTATCTATGATAATGTCTGTGTTTCTGCAATGTTCTGTTTGTTACATTTCTGCTTTGTATGTTTTTATTTTTCCAATATCTATAAGTAGTAATCCTAACCCAAATATGGGGAGATTGTTGGAACACCATATTAGTGATTTGGGCAAGGATCACTATGTCTTTTAGGAAATCTGTTTTGACCTCCTTGTATAGATCTAAAGGTCAATTTGTAACGCCCCGAAACTCAAAGGAGCAGAGGGGAATAATTTGGGCCAGTTTGAGTTCTGGCTGCAGGCACACGGCCTGGGACACGGGCGTGTCCCAGGGCGTGTCAAGCCTGTGTCGACACTAAGGCGTGAAGTCGACACTTTGGTCTCGACATTGTGTCGAGACTGGGCACACGGCCTGCGACACGGGCGTGTCGCAGGGCGTGTCGACCCGTGTCGACACTTAGCCGTGAAGTCGACACAGTGCTTCGACGTTGTGTCGAGACACGGCACACGGCCTGCGACACGGGCGTGTCGCAGGGCGTGTCAACCCGTGTCGACACTCGTTCCGCGAAGTCGACACTTTGGTGTCGACAGTGTGTCGAGACATGGCACACGGCCTACGACACGGGCGTGTCGCAGGGCGTGTCGACCCGTGTCGACACTTAGCCGCGAAGTGCCGAGACCTTGTACACGGCCTGGAGCCCAGGCGTGTCAAGGTGACACGGGCAAGGATACGGGCGTGTCCTAGAACCCGTGCAGTGCTCGGGTTGAAAACGGGAGAAAATCATGGGGTACACGGCCAGCTACACGGCCGTGTCAGGTGGAACACGGGCGTGTCAGCTCGAACACGGGCGTGTTCGAGACCCGTGTGAGGTTCCAGGTGATTCGATTTTTATGGCGAATGAGGCACACGGCCCTGGACACGGGCGTGTGCCAGGCTGTGTTCGGCCCAGATTGGGCATTTCAGTCCCGAATCGAAGCCGTTCATTTCTTTGACTGAAGATCCAACGGCTGGGGGTTGTTCCTGAAGGGATATACCCGGGTTTTGACTTAGAAAACCCTCACTTTTTCCACTTGTTCTCTCTCCAAACCCTTGGAGAAAGAAGAGCTAAGGCAAGAAGAAGAGGAGCTAGATCCGCCATTGGAGGAGCTTCGGAGCTCCGAATCGCAAGCCGACTCCGGATCCGCGGAGGCAACGCTAGTGCGGTCAATTCCATCCGATTACTTTTCGATGGCGCCGAAGAGGAACGCAAGGGTAACGATCCTCACTTTTGAGCATGATAGCTCTCTTTCTTAGCATAGGAAGCCCTCTCTCGCGAGTTGGCGAAGAGTTGGAGGCGTTCCTTCGGGTAGATATGTAAAGTCCCCGTTGTTTAGCGTCCGTATGCGAGAACGGACATAGGCATTTTGGTTGAAGCCTACCCGGACATGTAGTTCGGATCGGTGATGTTGCATTGCATAAGGCCGGAGAAGACTCCGTGCTATTTGGTGTTTTTCGGGTTTTCTACGCGGTAGATTGCAGCAGGGAGCCTTGGGGACTAACCCAAAGGTGCACCCGGAAAACTGGGCGGACACGAGGTCTTGCCAACTTGGTGGCCTGAGTGCCAACTTGAACATAACGGGGTTATGTGACTTGTGATAGAATGGGACTCGGTGAAAGTTTGACCCGCGCATATGGCTTAAATTGCCGTTGCGATGTGAGCACGGGTTAGATGGAGCCGTACCCGCTTTATGTCGTTCGGGTTAGAGAGACCTAAAGGTACATGGCACTCGCCGTTGGCATAAATGGGGGTCTTCGGTGGTCGATGGCTTAAATTGACGTGACCAATACCATGAAGACGAATTGCTCATAGGAATGGCCGTCTAAGTGGCGGTGGTGAGTCCGGAATGTTAATGGCTTCAATTGACGTAACATCGACCGGTTCACCGAGAATGTGCCCTGAGTGCACGGGACGTGTGGCCGTACGAGCCAACGTCTGTGATGAAATGGCTATGGTTATATGCATTGCTCGTTTGTGCTAATGAAATGCAGGAAAGGAGCATCGCCGCCCCGAGTTGGGGGCGGGATCGTTATAATTTGGTCAGCATTGCTGACCGTTGCTTTGTTTGCCACCGTGCGGTGGTTTGTTTGCTTGCAGGTGCAGCTGGACCAAGCGGTCAATAGCGGGCTAAAGCCCTTTTTGCGAAGCTGGCCCTCGAAGGCCCAAGTGGAAATGTTTTATGTTTTATTCATGTATGGCCGGCCTGCGAGCCGAGGTTTGGAAATCATGTAAAAGACAAATGAAACATCTTGTAAGGCCTTAAGGCCGACTTTTGAGTATTTTGTAATGACATTCCTTTTGGTTTTAGTGGACATTCATGCTTGTGCTGGGTTCTTGATTTGTAACTCTTATAAATTGCTTCCGCTAGAATGCTCTGTGTAGGACGTTGAGATTGGTTGGATGGTTTCCATACGTAACCACCCGGTCTGTCTGTGGTATATGGCATCGGGCCCCGGCCGGACCTACTGCTATATGCTATGCGACGGATAGGGGGTGTTACAATTTGGTATCAGACTACTGGTTTTGGTCGGGCTTAAAGTGAATTCGTGGGCGAATTCTTTTTAAGGGGTGGTGAGCACATTGTGTGCGTCATCGTTATAACAGTAAAAAGAACCCATGAATGTCCACTTAGGAATGAAAATACTCGTGTTTGAGGAACCTGCGTGTTCCTATAATTGCTGTTTGCAATGTTATTTGGTCGCTTAACGGTGTTTTGTACCACTATAGGTGACCCGAAGTGGTGTTGGGCCGTCAGAACGCCGAGGTTCTGAGGCTAGTAGTGCACCCGAAGTTGCTCCCGCAACACCTTTGTCGGCTGAAAATATAAGATTGGTGGCTGAAGCGGTGTTGGCCGTGATCAATGCGCAGCCTGGGAGGCAAGCGCAGCAGCCCGCTCCTGTGATGGAGCAAGTACCTCTTCAAGAGGCTGAGCCGAGGAGGATGGAGCAAGTGGTTGTAGAACCAATAGTGCCAAGGAGGGCGACTGAGAGGCAGTTGAAGCATGTAATGAGCTTTAACCCTCCGTTATTCTCGGGGTTGGGAACCCCATCTCAGGCTGAAGACTGGCTCTCTAGGGTGAAGAGAGTCATGACAGCGACGGAGACGGAGGAGTGGCAGATGACCACCATTGCTACATTCCTGCTGGACGGTGAAGCGAGGATGTGGTGGGAAGGTTTGGAGCTGCATCATCTGCGAGGTAGACAACTGATAGACGTTCCGATGGAAGAGTTCTCGGAATTGTTCTTAGCAAGATACCTCCCTTCTACTCAGAGGATTTCAATGGAGAATGAGTTCCTGAGGTTGGTGCAGGGTGAGAGGAGCGTGGATGAATATCTCCACGAGTTTACGCGGTTGAGTCGTTATGCGAGCTCTACCATCATGGATGAGGAGCGCAAGACTAATCGTTTTTATGAAGGCTTGAGGGATGAGCTGAGACTATTACTGTCGGGGCCGATGACGCAGGGTTTCTTAACCTTGGTCAATACTGCCCGGTCCTTGGAGAAGGACATGAAGAACGTGCAGGCGAAGAAAGGCTTGGTTGATAGAAAATCTGAGTTTAAAGTGCCGACTACCTCAAAGTCCGGCTATCGGAAGTCTTTCAAGAAGCATAGGACTTCGGGTCCAGCTCCTTCTGGCGCTTCTGGGGCGACTACGAGTCGGACCCCGGGCGCGTGCTTTACTTGTGGCAAGACGGGGCATTTCGCCCGTGATTGTTGGAGCGGACGTCCTAAGTCCGAGAGGAGGCCGGGAGCCACTTATGAAGAGAAGGGAAAGGCGGTGGAGTCGACCGCATCCCACTATGCTCCGGCCCAACCAAGGGTTTACAATCTTGGCCAACAGGAGGCCATTAAACAAGCTGACGTGGTGACAGGTACGGTTTAATTTATAGCAAGTCAATTCCTTTATATGCTTGTTATGTATATGTTACCTTACCACTGCTTGTTAGGATTTGTGTTGATTTGTGAAAACCCGGCACGAGCACTCTTTGATACGGGAGCTTCACACTCCTTCTTGTCCGAAGGATTTATATCACGCATCGGAGTCCCTTCTTCGATGGCGAAGGATAAGTTGGATGTGTTGTTGCCCAATGGGTGTTCGATGCGAGCGGTTAGGATCTGCGACGTTAAAGTTCGTATTGGGGAGCAGGAGTTCGACCTGCAGGCGTCTTTACTTCCGTTGGCGGAGTTCGACGTCATATTTGGCATGGACTGGCTCTCGGAGCAGCAGGCCCATATAGATTGCGGTAGCAAGGAAGTAAAGCTGGGAGCAAGTCGTGAGACGACGTTTACGGGCTTAAAGGGGTCGAGCAAGACGTTGATGTCTGCTCTTCAGGTGGTGAAGGCGGTTCATGCTGGAGCAGAACTGTTCTTTACACTAGTGGAGGTTGCAAAGCCGAAGCCCGCGATGGATTGTATTTCAGTGGTATCGGAATACCCTGATGTGTTCCCCGCAGATCTTCCTGGAGCCCCGCCTCAGCGGGAGATCGATTTTACGATCGAGCTAGTGCCAGGTGCAAAGCCTGTGTCACGATCTCCGTATCGGCTAGCGCCTAAGGAAATGGCGGAGCTGAAAGTTCAACTACAAGAGTTGTTGGAGCAAGGGTATGTGCGCCCGAGTTCTTCGCCTTGGAGCGCACCGGTCCTCTTTGTTAAGAAGAAGGACGGAAGCTTGAGATTATGTATTGATTATCGGGAGCTAAATAAGCTGACTGAGAAGAACAAGTATCCGATCCCCCGGATTGATGATCTCTTTGATCAGTTAGTCGGGTCGACGGTGTACTCGAAGTTAGATCTCAAGTCTGGATACTATCAGCTGCGGATAAGGGAGAGTGATATCCCGAAGACAGCGTTTAGTACGAGATACGGGCATTATGAGTTTACGGTCATGCCGTTTGGGCTGACTAATGCGCCGTCAGTATTTATGGATTTGATGAACAGGACGTTCAGGGAGTACTTGGACCATTTTGTGATCGTCTTCATCGACGATATTTTGGTGTACTCGCAAAGTGAGGAGGATCACTTCAAGCATCTCCATTTGGTGTTGGAGACACTCAGGAGAAACCAGTTGTATGCCAAGTTCTCGAAGTGCGAGTTTTGGCTATCCTCAGTGGCGTTCCTTGGGCATATAGTGAGTGGAGAGGGTATTGCGGTGGATCCGGCGAAGATTGTTGCGATACGGGAGTGGCCTGAGCTTGCTACGGTAGCAGAAGTCCGGAGCTTTTTGGGGCTTGCCGGTTATTATAGGCGCTTCGTAGAGAACTTCTCGCGGATAGCGCTACCTCTCACTACTTTGACGAGGAAGGAGCATAAGTTCGTTTGGACGCCGGAGTGCGCGCGAGCTTTTGAGGAATTGAAGTGTCGGTTGACCACGGCGCCTGTGTTGAGTTCGCCATGTGGAACCGAAGGCTATGAGATATATAGCGATGCTTCGGGCAGTGGTTTGGGTTGCGTGCTACTGCAGCACGGCAGCGTGATAGCTTATGGCTCGAGACAGCTAAAAGTGCACGAGAGGAATTATCCGGTCCACGACTTGGAGTTGGCGGCCGTGATTTTTGCCTTGAAGCTGTGGAGACACTATTTGTACGGTGTGAAGATTGATATCTACACCGATCACAAGAGCCTAAAGTATTTGATTGATCAGAAAGATCTGAATATGCGGCAGCGTAGGTGGATGGAGTTCCTGGGGGACTATACTTTCAAGATCCACTACGTGCCTGGCAAAGGGAATGCGGTTGCGGACGCGTTGAGTCGCCGAGCCCCAGCTCAAGCGAATTGGCTATCAGTGCATGATGAGCGGTTGGTGCAGGAGCTGGAGGCGTTGGAGATTGTTTGTGTGGATAGACAATCTAGTGCTGAAGCAGTGCTGAATTGGACTGAAGTCCAATATGACCTGGCTGATCGGATTCGGCAGGCTTTGGATATGGATGCTCATATGAAGCAGTTCATGATAGAGGCTCTGGATGGGTCAAATTCCCAATTCGTTGTGGAGGACGGATTGTTGTGGAAAGACGGTCGTTTGTGCGTCCCAAGTGTGGGCAGTTTACGGGCGGAGTTGTTGTACGAGGCGCACCATACCAAGTACTCGATTCACCCGGGGAGCACGAAGATGTACCGTGATGTAAAGAAGCTATTTTGGTGGCCGGGTTTGAAAAAGGATGTGGCGCTATATGTAGCGAAGTGCCAAACCTGCGCCTTGGTAAAGGCGGAGTGCCAAAAGCCGGGAGGATTTCTTAAGTCCTTGCCTATTCCGGAGTGGAAATTCGACGACATCTCTATGGACTTTGTGCATGGTTTGCCAAGGTCGCAGAAGGGGAACGACGCCATTTGGGTGGTGGTCGATCGATTAACAAAGGTGTCGCATTTTATTCCGCATAGGAAGGATGATCCGGTGGAGAAGCTGGCAAAGCTTTATGTGGATAACATAGTGCGGCTTCATGGTGTGCCCCGCAGCATCGTGAGTGACCGAGATGGACGGTTCACGTCCAATGATTGGAGGCTGGTGCAGCAAATGTTGGGAACAAAGCTGAAGTTTAGCACAGCCTTCCATCCGCAAACGGATGGGCAGACCGAGAGGGTCAATAGAACCATGGAATACATGCTTCGCATGTGTGTCTTGGACTTTGGAAAGCAATGGGAGGACCACCTTTATTTGGTGGAGTTCGCATACAACAATAGCTACCAAGCAAGTATTCAGATGGCGCCTTTCGAGGCCCTTTATGGTAGACGATGTCGCACGCCGTTGTCTTGGTTAGAAACGGGCGAGTCGAAGTTGTATAAGCGATCGGAAGTGGAGGATGCTACTTCGTTGGTGAGAACCATTCGGGAGAGGTTGCTTATCGCTCAGGACCGACAAGCAAAGTACTATAATGCCAAGCACAGGAACGTGGAGTTCGCTGTGGGCGATTATGTATACTTGAAGATCAAGCCGTTCAAGGGTGTCTCGCGGGTGCGGCGATTGAAAAAGCTAAGCCCGAGGTACCTTGGACCGTTCGAGGTTCTGGAGCGAGTAGGAGAAGCGGCCTATCGGCTGAAGCTTTCAGTGGAGCTAAGTGGTTTACATGATGTATTCCATATTTCGGTGCTTCGGAAGGCGGTGCAAGAGCCTACGCAAGTGATCGCGGCCAATCAAGTGCCGGTGGATAGTGGGCTAACGACAAAAGTCAAGCCCGTGCGGATTGAGGACTCGGAGGTCAAGCGGCTACGCAATAAAGAGATCAGGATGGTCAAAGTCCGGTGGGACAATTGCGGTCGTGAGGAGCTCTCTTGGGAGCGAGAGCAGACGATGCTTGACGAATATCCGGAGTTGTTCCGCTCAGGTACAAATTTAAGTTTGTACATGTTTTTCCCTGTTATGTAATTTCGTGGGCGAAATTCTTTTAAGAGGGGTAGAGTTGTAACGCCCCGAAACTCAAAGGAGCAGAGGGGAATAATTTGGGCCAGTTTGAGTTCTGGCTGCAGGCACACGGCCTGGGACACGGGCATGTCCCAGGGCGTGTCAAGCCTGTGTCGACACTAAGGCGTGAAGTCGACACTTTGGTCTCGACATTGTGTCGAGACTGGGCACACGGCCTGCGACACGGGCGTGTCGCAGGGCGTGTCGACCCGTGTCGACACTTAGCCGTGAAGTCGACACAGTGCTTCGACGTTGTGTCGAGACACGGCACACGGCCTGCGACACGGGCGTGTCGCAGGGCGTGTCAACCCGTGTCGACACTCGTTCCGCGAAGTCGACACTTTGGTGTCGACAGTGTGTCGAGACATGGCACACGGCCTGCGACACGGGCGTGTCGCAGGGCGTGTCGACCCGTGTCGACACTTAGCCGCGAAGTGCCGAGACCTTGTACACGGCCTGGAGCCCAGGCGTGTCAAGGTGACACGGGCAAGGACACGGGCGTGTCCTAGAACCCGTGCAGTGCTCGGGTTGAAAACGGGAGAAAATCATGGGGTACACGGCCAGCTACACGGCCGTGTCAGGTGGAACACGGGCGTGTCAGCTCGAACACGGGCGTGTTCGAGACCCGTGTGAGGTTCCAGGTGATTCGATTTTGACGGCGAATGAGGCACACGGCCCTGGACACGGGCGTGTGCCAGGCCGTGTTCGGCCCAGATTGGGCATTTCAGTCCCGAATCGAAGCCGTTCATTTCTTTGACTGAAGATCCAACGGCTGGGGGTTGTTCCTGAAGGGATATACCCGGGTTTTGACTTAGAAAACCCTCACTTTTTCCACTTGTTCTCTCTCCAAACCCTTGGAGAAAGAAGAGCTAAGGCAAGAAGAAGAGGAGCTAGATCCGCCATTGGAGGAGCTTCGGAGCTCCGAATCGCAAGCCGACTCTGGATCCGCGGAGGCAACGCTAGTGCGGTCAATTCCATCCGATTACTTTTCGATGGCGCCGAAGAGGAATGCAAGGGTAACGATCCTCACTTTTGAGCATGATAGCTCTCTTTCTTAGCATAGGAAGCCCTCTCTCGCGAGTTGGCGAAGAGTTGGAGGCGTTCCTTCGGGTAGATATGTAAAGTCCCCGTTGTTTAGCGTCCGTATGCGAGAACGGACATAGGCATTTTGGTTGAAGCCTACCCGGACATGTAGTTCGGATCGGTGATGTTGCATTGCATAAGGCCGGAGAAGACTCCGTGCTATTTGGTGTTTTTCGGGTTTTCTACGCGGTAGATTGCAGCAGGGAGCCTTGGGGACTAACCCAAAGGTGCACCCGGAAAACTGGGCGGACACGAGGTCTTGCCAACTTGGTGGCCTGAGTGCCAACTTGAACATAACGGGGTTATGTGACTTGTGATAGAATGGGACTCGGTGAAAGTTTGACCCGCGCATATGGCTTAAATTGCCGTTGCGATGTGAGCACGGGTTAGATGGAGCCGTACCCGCTTTATGTCGTTCGGGTTAGAGAGACCTAAAGGTACATGGCACTCGCCGTTGGCATAAATGGGGGTCTTCGGTGGTCGATGGCTTAAATTGACGTGACCAATACCATGAAGACGAATTGCTCATAGGAATGGCCGTCTAAGTGGCGGTGGTGAGTCCGGAATGTTAATGGCTTCAATTGACGTAACATCGACCGGTTCACCGAGAATGTGCCCTGAGTGAACGGGACGTGTGGCCGTACGAGCCAACGTCTGTGATGAAATGGCTATGGTTATATGCATTGCTCGCTTGTGCTAATGAAATGCAGGGAAGGAGCATCGCCGCCCCGAGTTGGGGGCGGGATCGTTATAATTTGGTCAGCATTGCTGACCGTTGCTTTGTTTGCCACCGTGCGGTGGTTTGTTTGCTTGCAGGTGCAGCTGGACCAAGCGGTCAATAGCGGGCTAAAGACCTCTTTGCGAAGCTGGCCCTCGAAGGCCCAAGTGGAAATGTTTTATGTTTTATTCATGTATGGCCGGCCTGCGAGCCGAGGTTTGGAAATCATGTAAAAGACAAATGAAACATCTTGTAAGGCCTTAAGGCCGACTTTTGAGTATTTTGTAATGACATTCCTTTTGGTTTTAGTGGACATTCATGCTTGTGCTGGGTTCTTGATTTGTAACTCTTATAAATTGCTTCCGCTAGAATGCTCTGTGTAGGACGTTGAGATTGGTTGGATGGTTTCCATACGTAACCACCCGGTCTGTCTGTGGTATATGGCGTCGGGCCCCGGCCGGACCTACTGCTATATGCTATGCGACGGATAGGGGGTGTTACACAATTAGAATTGAGTCTAAGGGTTAGTATTTAGGTTTGGAAGCTGCCCTCAAGACCAGATATTTCAGTTCTAGAGACTAAGTCGTTTCGTCGAGCTTAGGACGACGAATCATCGAACTCCATTCAAAGATCACTGAGCTCACTTCGACGAATCATCGAACTCCATTCGACGATCTCTGAGCTCAACTTCAACGAGTCATCGAACTCTATTCGACGATCTTCGAGCTCAGATCGACGTTCTTGTCTCTAGTTTGTTTCTCTATCTCTGAGCTCAGTTCGACGATAGTTGAGCTCAGATCGACGATCTCTGTTTCAGTCTAAGTCCAGTCTCTGAGCTCAGTTCAACGATAGTGGAGCTCAGGTCGACGTTTTTCTGAAGAGATCAACGTTTTTCAAGATTCAAATTCTGATAGTTATGGAATTATTCTCAGCATTTATGTCAAGGATCTTGTAGTCGTTTTCAATTAATCTGGAGCAAGTTTCAAGGGATTTTCAAAGGAATGTTTTATTGGACTTTCCTCCAGAAGACAAAATGTAGTTAAGGAAGTCATTTATGATAGGCTAACGACTATCTTGGACAGATAAATATTCTATTCAGATCTAAGGAATAAAGGATCAGTTTTTTCATTCTTTTCTGCTGCACATCATCAACAACTATTACAACAAAAACAATAGAAAGAGAAAGAGTAGCAGACATTCTCAGTCCGAGAAGTCATACAAGAACACCATCACAAAAGGAGATCAACATACTGAAATTTTCAGATCCCTCTTGATTCCAGTGTTCAAAGGCCATCATCATTCAAGACTCCAGACACCACACATTTCAGCTGTTGCTAAAATCATCTTTTGCTGGAGATCAAATCTTCTGAAATCCTATCACCCTACTGCAAAGCTTCACTTTCTGAACAACTATAGATCTCGGGGGGAGCTTTGACAACATCCACTATCTTCTCTCTGATTGTTGACAGAGAAGATCATCTCATCCCTCTCTCTCTCTCTCTCTACTGTAAAGGGTTTATCAAACTCCCTTCAAAAGTTTGTGTTGGTTTCTGAGACCTTGTCAAAACTCAGTGGTGGCAAGACACCTGATCAAAAAATCTGGTCTGGTTTTTGATCACCTTATCAAAAGCTCATTGGTGCCCAGGACACCTGATCAACTCATCCTGCAGTGGATTCCTACCTAGGGTGGTAGAAGAGTGGATGTACCCAGATTGATTGGGGAACCACTATAGATCCCTGTGTCTTCTGGTTGCTTATTTTCTTTTGTTTTCTGGCTGTGGTTTGTGATTGCTTTTTGATTAGATAGTTGTTGTAGTTCATTTGCTTCCCTGTTCACTTAGGAATACAACAAGAGTTGTAAAAGGTATTTAGCAAGCACCATACTCTATTCACCCCAACTCTAGAGTATATCAGATCTAACTTGCACTTTCATGATCTACTATTGCCGAGAATCTTTCTTCAACTTTTCTGATAAAGCTGAACGCCAAGAAGAAGATTCCAGTTCCTATTTCATTTTCAGATATGAACCAGACAATATTACTGTTTGTATTTTTTCAATACTTGAATTTCATTTCTGTAGGAGAATTTTTTTTCTCCGAGTGTAGGAGTTTTCCACTTCGAGTTTGTAGGAAGGTGTTTCTTCCGAGTTATAGATCCAGTTGATTGGATTGAGGTTGTAGGAACTTTATTCCGAGGGTAGGATTGATTTTCAATCCGAGATAGTGGAGTAGCCGAGTCTAGTTTATTGCTAGATCGGTGAGGGAAAGTGGATGTACCCATGGTCGGGGAACCACTATAAATCTTGTCTCGTTTGTGATATTTTAGTAGATAGATCTATACTGTGTTCTAAGATTTTTTTATTCCGCAAAAGACGAACAACTCACATATTCACCCCCTCTATGTGATTTAGGTTGACAACTATTATATTTCAATTAGTATCAGAGGGAGGTTGATCGTTAAAAGGTTAACACCTTGATCAGTTCCTACATATAGTTGTCATTTGAGATCGATCTGTCATGGACAAGGCAAAGGATTTTGCCAAGCTTCCCCTGTGCAACAAGAACAACTTTCCTATGTGGAAAGAAAGGATCAAATTTTTTATTGAAGCTGTGGATCCAAGGATCTTCATGATAGTTGAAGAAGGCCCTTATGTCCCTTTGACTGTCTCCACTATTGATCCTACCAAGAAGGTTCCAAAGAAGCTGATGGATTTAGACAAGGACGAGATTGCACTTGTCTCACTAGTTAAGAAAGCTAAAAACATTATAGCAAGTGCAGTTGATGACTCAATGCTGCAAAACTTAATCCACTGCCAATCTGCAAATGAGATGTGGCAGTCCTTGGTTACCTTAATAGAGGGAATAGAAGAAGTGAGGGATGATCGGAGATCCCTCCTCAATCAGAAGTATGAAGCCTTCCGACAGGGAAGCCAAGAGACCATTGCTGATACATTTGAGAACTTTTTCAAGATAGTGAATGGCCTAAGAGTCTATGGCAGAGTATTCACTAATGGAGAACTGAATGACAAATTCCTGAGATCCCTGACCAAAGAATGGGACAACAAGGTCTGTGCTATCAGGGAGATGGGAAGCTGGCTGAAAAAGACCCACAAAATTTCTTCGGGAAGCTTATGTCATATGAGCTTCAACTCAACACCAGGAAAGCTGAAGAAGAGAAGAGCAGGTCTGCTCTCAAAGAAAAATATGTTGCTCTAAATGATGATACCTCCAGAAATACAAAGGATGCCTCCCCTGCTCCAGCTCCAGATATTAGTGAAGAAGAAGAAAATTCTGAGCCTATTACCTCATGCTCTGAGCTATCAGAAGGAGAGTTCTCACTGCTCTCACGTCATTTCAAGAAATTCATGAATAAGAAAAAGCAATGGAAAGGCAAGGATACCTCCTATAAAAGATCATGATACGATGGTGATCGACAAAGAAAAGGCTCAAGTAGTCTTGACAGGTATTCCTCCAAACAGAACAAATATGTTTTGACTGACATCATTTGCTATTGTTGCAATAAGGCAGGTCACGTCATCGTTGACTGCCCTCATAAGAAGAAGGAGGATGGTAGAAGAGAAGAAAAGAAATCCTCACACAACAAGAAGAGGAAATAGAAGAGCCTCATAGCCAAAAAGAGCAAGACTCTTAGTGACTCTGACTCATCTGAGTCAAGTGAAGAAGAAGAAGCTTATTTTGGGCTAATGGCTCAAACAGATGATGATCAAGGGCCCCAGTTCACTGGGAAGGTAAACTCTCATACCCCTCATTCAGATTCTGAAGTCTCTGAGCATGATTGTGAGGATAGCTGCTCTGACGATGAGTTAGAGCTAATGGCCCGGTAGATGGAGTTAATCATGGCTTACGACAAATGTTGTCGAGTTGTGAAGACTCGGGCTAAAGAGATCAAATCTCTAAAAGCCGAAGAGAGCATATTGAGAGATAAAGTCGCAAACACTAACTCTCTCGTAGAAAACTTCAATAATGCTATTGAAGAATATAACAAGGCTCTTGAGCACCTTGACCTTAAGGAGAAAATAATCAAAGAGTTGGAAGCCCAACTTGCGGCTGAAAAGAAACTTGTTGAGAGTTTCTTGAAGCCCAAAACAGTTCTTCCATTCTTTGCTGAATTCTCAGCAAAGGCCAAGGGAGCTGGACTAGGGCATGAAGAAGCTCCTAGTAAATCCTCTAGGAGAAACAAGAATCAACAGAAGAATAAGGCCACCAAAAAGGCCGTAGCCAAAGAGAAGGGGAAAGCCGCTCAAGATCAAACTACATTCAAGAAAGTCATCTTTCCGACAAATGAGGTTGATTTTGACTCATCCTATGGGCACTTTGCTAGGCCTACCTATGTAGAGCCGAAGTCCCACTATCAAGGATGGACTCGACCCCGAAACTTTGGCGAAAGTGTCTTTAAGGCACCTTATGAAGAAGTTATTCTTCAGAGCTATGGCCCTTTCAATCATGGGCATAACTTTAAGAAGGCACCAACGACAAAGCCCGTTGTAGAAAAGCCCACAAAGGAGAAGAAGCCATGTGATTGCCATCATCATGAGGCATCTTCCTCCAAGAATGCTGCCCCTGCTAGATCACAATTCCAAATGGTCAAGCAGGAGATCAGGAGGCAAAGGTACAACAGATTTGACTGTTGGTGCTGTGGCAAGGTTGGTCACTTCGCCATATATTGCTGGTTCAATTCTAGAAACGCTGCAACCCCTCATGTTAGCAACTTGAGAAAGACCACTCATAATGCAAACACTCGCAGGGGGAGTACTCTAACCCGAGACCAAGGACCCAAACGTGTTTGGGTTCCTAAGGCAAACTGATTATGATTGCAGGTATGTCCAAGGACAACAAAACGCCTATCTGGTACTTGGATAGCGGATGCTCTCGGCATATGACCGGGAGTAGAAGCCTCATTCAGAACTTTACTCCAGTCATGAACGGACCAAAGGTCATCTTTGAAGGTTCAGACCGTGGAATCACTAGAGGCTATGGTATTATTACTAACGACAATATATCCCTCTCGGATGTGGCTTATGTCGAAGGATTGGAACACAATCTCATTAGCATAAGCCAACTCTGCAATAAAGGATACATAGTTGAATTCCATGTTGTTAAGTGCTTGATAAAATCCGTTGACAATATGGAAACGATTCTATCCGACACTCAAAGCATGAATATTTTATATTTAAATTTCATTTGTATAGATTCCTCTACACCAGTGTGTCTTTTAGCAAAAGATAGTGCGTCTCTTGGTGACCATTAATAAATTATTTTCAATGAACTTAGTATGTGAACTTATTAATTTAAAAACCATTAATAAATTATTTTCAACGAACTTATTACGTGATGCCCCAAATATCAAGTGCATCAAAGATAGACCTTGTCATGTATGCGTAAAAGGCAAGCAAACAAGGGCTACCTTTAAAAGCATTATTGGCAAAGACTCTAACAGATGTCTCCATCTATTGCACATGGACTTGTTTGGTCCACTGCAAATTAGAAGTTTGGGAGGTAAGGATTATACGTTGGTAATTGTTGATGATTACTCACGCTTTGCGTGGGTGTTCTTTCTGAAACACAAGTCAGATACCTTCGACATCTTTACTAATTTTGTCAGGTAAGTCCAGAATGAATACAACTGCTCCATAGTCAAAATAAGAAGTGACAACGGAACAGATTTCAAATATGGGGCCATGACAGAATTCTATGAAAGCTTAGGTATCTTTCATGAGTTTTCCTCTCCTCGTACTCCACAATAAAATGGAGTGGCTGAGAGAAGGAACAGAACACTCATAGAGGCATGCAGGACTATGTTTAGTGATGCTTCACTTCCGGAGTACATCTGGGCTGAAGACGTCAACACTGAATTCCACATGCAAAATCGAGCACTCATAAACAAAAACCACCGTAAGACACCTTACGAACTTCTAAAAGGCAGGAAGCCAACCATCTCATACTTTAGAATCTTTGGTTGTAAATGCTTCGTACTCAACAATGGTAAGTATCACACCACCAAGTTCAGCGAAAAGAGTTTTGAAGGTATTTTCGTAGGTTATAGTGTAACAACCCCATTCGTTCATATGATATATTCTAGAAGGTCCGGCCGGGGCCCCACAGGATATATCACAAAATAGTCGGCGAAGGTACAGGATGATACCAGAGTAGCGCATCGCACCTATCACAAAGCATTCTAGCGGAAGCCTATACTACAATTGGAACTCCTCATGAATGTCCAAACATAAAATTCCACATTTTATACAGTATAGGAATGTCTTACAACATATACAAAGAGTTGGCCTTATGGCCTTACATGGCTTTCACACAGTGGCCTAAAACATCTTGGCGCGCAGGCCGGCCACAATAAAAGAAAACAATCAAAAGAACATCTTTAGCCTTCGAGGGCTAACAGCAGCAGCAGCAACAGCAGGAACATCAACCTTTATGTGTCCCGCTCGGCTCTCCAGCACCTGTGCAAGGACAATCCACCCACCAGTGGCAAACAAAAGCAACGGTCAGCGTTCAGCTGACCAAATTATAACGACCCTACCCCTGCTCTCGGGGCAGCGGTATTCTTCCCTGCAGGCATATCATATCACAAGTATGGCAAGCTATATCATCAAAAGGTGCTTTCACGCACACAAGCCATCACAACCGTTCACCGCCCGGCCCAACGGTCCGTGCACTCAGGGCACATTCTTGGTGTTCTGGCAACCTCTTGCCCACCACCGTATCAGGGTCACAACCCAACGGTAAATCTATTGAGCATTTCCTCCATGGCGTGCAGCCGGAGTTAGTCTTCCTACACCGGGATGGCCCGTAGCCCCCCATTGTGTCATGGCGCGCAGGCCGAAGACTCTTGCTATGCGCTCTAACAGACCGCACTTTTTGGTCTCACGTCGGACGGACATAGCGCAGGTCGGATCCTCCACCCCCCGTTGCTCAAATCGCCTTGCCTTCTCCGAGTACAGCGTACTCATGGCTATATCAAAGGCGCGGGTCGGTCTCACCAATCCTGTTCTTGGCATTCAAGCCTGGGTATTTCACTATACCCATTTACTCACAGCAACAGCGGGTCTTTCCTGGGCACACCAGTACTTCCCGTGACTCTCTCCACAGGTGGACACCGCACAAACACAAATGTCAGGGGTCTTTCCTGGGTATACCAGTACTTCCTGTGACTCGCTTCACAGGTGGACACCCTATGACATCAAGTAGCACAAAAGGGCCTTTCCTGGTCCCACCAGTACTTCCTGTGCCTCATTCACAGGTTGGACCCAAAACCATCACA
This sequence comes from Platanthera guangdongensis, assembly GCA_039583875.1. NCBI lineage: Eukaryota > Viridiplantae > Streptophyta > Magnoliopsida > Asparagales > Orchidaceae > Platanthera > Platanthera guangdongensis. Next base: position 162,667,342 of record CM077152.1, on the reverse strand, counting down.
TGGCTATTTTCCTGGGCTACCACCCCAGTACTTCCTGCTACTCCTTTTCGCAGGCATAACCCGTAGACTCCTTACACTACACATTTAATCACGGGGTCTTCTTCGGTTCGTATGCAACATCACCAATCCAGACCAACCTGTCCAGATGGGCTTCACACAACATGTCTATTCCGTACTCCATTTCCGGATCTATATGCTAACAAAAGGGGATTTCAAGCATCCACCCAAAGATTTCCAAAATTAGCCACCTCTTGGTGGGGGAAATCACAAGATATGCCAAAAAGGAAGCCTTCACATGGCTAGGAAGAAAAGTCGTTACCCTGGACGATCGCTTCGGTGCCATGGACTCCAAGCTAGCTTGCAAGACTCGCAAGAGCGTTTCCTCCGCAACGCTGGCTTTGGATCTCTCGTCGGTAAACCGCAGCACCACCAGCAGCAGCCCCCTTTCCTTCTTCCTCCTCCTTTCTCTCTCTCTTTCTCTCTTCACTTGAAGAAAGTTCAAGGCCAAAGAAAATGAGAAATCTTTCTCTGATTTCGGCCCTGAAGGAAAAAGAAGAAGAAGCTTCAGCCCTTGGATCCAGACTGAAGGAATGGACGGCCACGATTCTGCCAAAAACACAAATTTTTAACCCGACACGGCCTCTGACACGGCCGTGTGCCAGGCCGTGTACCTCAAGCGGTGGTCAACCGACTTATCCAAACCAGTGACACGGCCACGGGACACGCACGTGTCATGGGCCGTGTCACCAACACGCCTTCAGACACGCCCGTGTCTGTGGCCGTGTACCTGGGGAAAAAAAATCCCAAATCATCCCGAGACTTCAAACGGCCTGTGACACGCCCGTGTCCCAGGCCGTGTGCCCAGACACGGCACAAAGACACGCCCTGTCGAAAACCTCGGCGGGCTGAGTTCGTCGCCTGATTTGACACGCCCTGTGACACGCCCGTGTCACAGGCCGTGTTCAACACTCAACACTCACTTCTCTACACTCGACGATCGTCGAGTAAAAATCGTCGAGCATGCGACACGGCCTTGGACATGCCCGTGTCCTGGGCCGTGTGCCTCCCTCTCGACGCATCGTCGAGAGAAAAATCGTCGAGACAAAGCCCAATCGTCGACACAACCTTGACACGCCCTGCGACACGCCCGTGTCGCAGGCCGTGTCAACCGACACACCCTGGGACACGCCCGTGTCCCAGGCCGTGTCACCCAAAAATGCCTGTTTCTGAACTTTGGGCTGTTACAATCCTCCCCTCCTACAAGAAATTTCGTCCTCGAAATTTAAAGACAGGAAAGTAACAGAAACCAGCAAGAAAAATGTAACAACATATATTAGATAAACGTTTATGTTACAATATCCTCGCTACAAACTACACAAACATCTCAGGGAACTCTGCTCGCATGGTTTGCTCGCGCTCCCATGTCAGCTCTTCACGGCCGCAGTTGTCCCATCGAACTTTTACCATACCGACCGTCTTGTTCCGCAACTGTTTCTCAGCGCGATCTTCGATCTGAATGGGTCTAACTCTCGTTGTTAGCCCATACTCTACCGGCACCCGATCATCCGCGATCACTTGAGTTGGATCTTTCACGGCCTTCCGAAGCACCGAGATGTGAAAGACATCATGTAACCCACCCAAGTCCGCCGACAGAGCTAGCCGATAAGCCGCTTCGCCAATTCGCTCAACCACTTCAAAAGGACCCAAATATCTTGGACTCAACTTTTTCAATCGTCGAATCCTGGAGACACCTTTGAATGGCTTGATCTTCAAGTAGACCCAATCGCCAACCGCAAATTCGACATTCCGGTGCTTGGCGTTGTAGTACTTCGCTTGTCGATCTTGAGCAATAAGCAATCTCTCTCGAATAGTCCGAATGGTTGAGTTTGCTTCATCCACCTCATTTGGTTTAACAACCCGGGCTTCACCCGCTTCTACCCAAGCCAAGGGAGTACGACACTTCCTTCCGTATAGGGCTTCATATGGTGCCATCCCAATGCTTGCCTGGTAGCTGTTATTATACGCAAACTCGACCATATAGAGTTGATCTTCCCATCTCTTTCCGAAGTCAAGGGCGCACATTCGGAGCATGTCCTCCATTGTTCTGTTGGTACGTTCAGTCTGGACATCCGTTTGGGGATGAAAGGCCGTACTGAAAGTCAATTTTGTACCCAACAGTCGGTGAACTAGCCTCCAATCATTTGACGTGAACCGCCCATCTCGATCACTTACGATGCTCCGAGGAACACCGTGAAGACGCACAATCTGGTCAACATATAACTTTGCCAAACTTTCAACCGAATCATCCCGCCTGTTCGGGAGAAAATGTGCTACTTTTGTTAGCCTGTCAACTATCACCCAAATGGAATCATTTCCTCGCTGCGATCTTGGCAATCCATGCACAAAATCCATGGAAATGTCATCAAATTTCCACACTGGGATCAGCAGTGACTTCAAATAACCGCCCGGCTTTTGGCATTCCGCCTTCACCATCGCACAAGTTTGGCATTTGGATATATAAAGGGCAACATCTTTCTTGAGCCCTGGCCACCAAAAAAGCTTCTTCATATCGTTGAACATCTTTGTGCTCCTGGGGTGAATGGAATACTTGGTATAATGTGCTTCATACATCAGTTCTTCCCTCAGTTTCCCCACATTTGGGACGCACAACCGACTCTCTTTTCGCAAAAGACCGTCGTTCCAGGTGAATTTGCCTTCTGGTCCTTCATTCACATAGCGCAAGAGATCGTCATCCAACTCCATTGCCCGTCGAACTCGGTCTGCAAGGTCACATTGCACCTCGGTTCAGTTCAAACATGCAATGGCAGTGGAATTCTTATCAACACAATAGATCTCCAATGCCTCCAACTCCTGGATAAGACGTTCATCATGCCTTTGTAACCAATTTGCTCTAGCCGGAACTCTCCGACTCAGGGCATCTGCGACAACATTCCCCTTTCCGGGCGTATAGCGAATCTCGAAAGTGTAGTCCCCAAGGAACTCCAACCACCGTCGTTGTCGCATGTTCAAATCTTTCTGCTCCAAAAGATACTTTAGGCTCTTATGATCGGTATAGATCTCCACCTTCACACCATACAGGTAGTGTCGGCACAGCTTAAGTGCAAAAATCACCGCCGCTAATTCCAAATCATGTACGGGATAGTTTCGCTCGTGCACCTTCAGCTGGCGTGAGCCATAAGCAATCACCTTTCCGCTTTGCAGAAGAACGCAGCCTAAGCCGTTCCCTGAGGCATCACTATAAATCACAAATCCATCGGTTCCACATGGCGAAGACAACACTGGTGCCGTGGTCAACCGAACCTTCAGCTCTTCAAAAGCTCGTGCGCAATCTCGCGTCCAAACGAACTTCTGATCTTTTCGCGTCAGTGTGGTTTGCGGCAAAGCGATCCGCGAGAAGTTTTCCACAAATCTTCTATAGTAGCCCGCAAGGCCAAGGAAACTCGTAACTTCGGCCACGGAAGACAACATTGGCCACTCTTGTATGGCTCTTATCTTCGCTGGATCCACTGCAATGCCCGCTCCACTCACCACATGGCCCAAAAATGCCACTGACGATAGCCAAAACTCGCACTTCGAGAACTTGGCAAATAGCTGATTTTGCCTCAGCGTGTTCAACACTAACCGCAAGTGAATCTCATGCTCAGCTTTGTACTTCGAGTATACCAGGATATCATCAATGAACACGATCACAAACAGATCTAGGTACTCACGAAAAATACAGTGCATCAAATCAATAAACACCGAGGGCGCATTGCACAGTACAAATGGCATGACTGTGAACTCATAGTGCCCATAACGCGTTCCAAATGCGGTTTTGGGAATGTCACCTTCCCGAATTCTTAACTGGTAATAACCAGACTTCAGGTCCAACTTCGAATAGACGGTCGAGCCAACTAGCTGACCAAATAATTCATCAATCCGAGGTATAGGATACTTATTCTTCTCGGTCAGCTTATTCAGTTCACGGTAATCGATACACAACCGTAACCCACCATCTTTCTTCTTTACAAAAAGCACAGGCGCGCTCCAAGGTGACATACTTGGGCGGATATAACCTTGCTCTAGCATTTCTTGTAGTTGAACCTTCAACTCAGCCATCTCTTTAGGCGCAACGCGATATGGCGAGCGGGCCACGGGTTTCGCACCTGGCACCAACTCGATTGTGAAGTCAATCTCCCGCTGGGGTGGTAGCCCAGGGAGATTCATGGGAAACACATCTGCAAAGTCTGCCACAATCGGAACCTCGCACACACTGGCCTTAGGCTCAACAGCCTGAATTAGTGCAACGTAACACTCCGCACCCTTCTGAACAGCTTTGACTACCTGGAGTGCAGACATCAACGTCCCGCCTACTCCTCGCATACCCGCGAACTTGGTCTCCTGTTCGGTATTCTGGCCCAACGTGATTTCTTTGGACTGGCAATCAATCATAGCATGCTGCTCCGCAAGCCAATCCATCCCAAAAATCACATCGAATTCCGATATTGGCAAAACAAATGCGGTTAAACAAAAATCCCGACTTCCTAACTGAACCGCCACATCGCAAGCTTGATCTGCAAGCATCCAACAACCATTCGGCAACACCACTCTGACGCTATCTGTCTTTGCACGACTGGGTATCCCAAGCCGCGTAAGAAACTAACGAGACAGAAAAGAATGCGATGCCCCTGTATCAAACAGTGCTCGCGCCAGCGTGTCCCGAATCATCACAAAGCCTATGACAAACATGTCACACACACAAACCAAAAACATAGGGGGACTAAGCTAAGCATACAAACATTAGCATGTGCAAAACTAACTCATACCTGTGACAACGTCACTCTGCTTGATGGCCTCTTGCAGGCCAAGATTGTAGACCCGGGGTTGAGCCTGCGAGGCAGAGGAATCCACCACCGCCTTTCCTTTTTCCGCATAAGATGCTCCCGCCTTCTTTTCACTCTTTGGCGGCATCCGACAATCGCGCGCAATATGCCCCATCCTACCACAATTGAAGCAGGTGCGAGTGTCTGGCCTGGAGGTTGCCCCTGATGTTGCTCTCGTTGCAACTGATGAAGGAGCTTGTCTACTAGGCTTGGACTTCTTACCCCATCTCTTCTTATAAAATGATTTTCCTGATCGGGGCGCCTTCCACTCCGGTTGCGTCAGCACCAATGCTCTCTTCCCTTGCACCCTCTTCATGTCCTTTTCCAACGCAGTCGCAGTGTCAACCAACGCTTGGAAACCTTGGTTCACAGAACTGGACACAAGGAACCTCAGCTCGTCCCTCAGTCCTTCATAGAACCGATTAGCCTTCCTCTGCTCATCAGCAAAAATCGAACCCACATACCGCCCCAAGAGAGTAAACTCATGCAGGTACGCGTCAACACTGCCATCACCTTGAGTCAACCGTTGGAATTCATTTTCAATGGCTATCCGTTGAGCCACAGGAAGGTGCTTCGCAAGGAAAAGTCGGGAGAATTCTTCCATCGACACTTGGGTTAACGGACGACCCGCCAAATGATGCAACTCCATCTCATCCCACCATAACCGAGCTTCTCCTTCAAGCAAGAAGGTGGCTAAGGTAACTTTCTGATGCTCCGCCGTTCCTATCGCCGTCATCACTCGCTTGACGCGCGATAACCAATCCTCAGCCTGCGTCGGGGTTCCCGCTCCCGAGAACGTAGGCGGATGGAAACTCATAAACCGCGTTAGCTGCTTCTCAGCCGCTCGAGGAACCACATCCATAACAGGTTCAGGCCTTGCCACCACCTATTCTGTCCTCACAGCCACTTGTTCCTGCCTAAGTGGCTGGCCTTGGATCATGGTAAATAAGGCCTCCACAACTAAACGCACATGTTCCGCAGACGGTGGAGGTGCAGGCACCGCGGCTGGTGCCGTACTTTCATCAGAACGCTGGAGCTCAGACGGCCCAGCTCCACTCCGTGTCACCTAAAGGTGGACAAGACACACACATTAGCGGTCGTTCCCAAGCAAACAACACAAAATAGGAACACGCAGGTTCCTCAAATATAGCAAGTTGCATTCCTATCATGGACATTCAGGAGTTCATTCGTAGACGTTGGGGTGCACAAACACGTGCTCGCCACCCCACAAAAGAAGTCGGCCACGACTTCGAGAGGGAAAGACCAAGACAACCGATACCAAAAATATAACAACCCCATCCATTCATATGATATATTCTAGAAGGTCCGGCCGGGGCCCCACAGGATATATCACAAAACAGTTGGCGAAGGTACAGGATGATACCAGAGTAGCGCATCGCACCTATCACAAAGCATTCTAGCGGAAGCCTAGACTACAATTGGAACTCCTCATGAATGTCCAAACATAAAACTCCACATTTTATACAGTATAGGAATGTCTTACAACATATACAAAGAGTTGGCCTTATGGCCTTACATGGCTTTCACACAATGGCCTAAAACAGCTTGGCGCGCAGGCCACAATAAAAGAAAACACTCAAAAGAACATCTTTAGCCTTCGAGGGCTAACAGCAGCAGCAATAGCAGGAACATCAACCTTTATGTGTCCCGCTCGGCTCTCCAGCACCTGTGCAAGGACAATCCACCCACCGGTGGCAAACAAAAGCAACGGTCAGCGTTCAGCTGACCAAATTATAACGACCCTACCCCTCCTCTCGGGGCAACGGTATTCTTCCCTGCAGGCATATCATATCACAAGTATGGCAAGCTATATCATCAAAAGGTGCTTTCACGCACACAAGCCATCACAACTGTTCGCCGCCCGGCCCAACGGTCCGTGCACTCAGGGCACATTCTTGGTGTTCTGGCAACCTCTTGCCCACCACCGTATCAGGGTCACAACCCAACGGTAAATCTATTGAGCATTTCCTCCATGGCGTGCAGCCGGAGATAGTCTTCCTACACCGGGATGGCCCGTAGCCCCCCATTGTGTCATGGCGCGCAGGCCGAAGACTCTTGCTATGCGCTCCAACAGACCGCACTTTTTGGTCTCACGTCGGACGGACATAGCGCAGGTCGGATCCTCCACCCCCCGTTGCTCAAATCGCCTTGCCTTCTCCGAGTACAGCGTACTCATGGCTATATCAAAGGCGCGGGTCGGTCTCACCAATCCTGTTCGTGGCATTCAAGCCTGGGTATTTCACTATACTCATTTACTCACAGCAACAGCGGATCTTTCCTGGGCACACCAGTACTTCCTGTGACTCTCTCCACAGGTGGACACCGCACAAACACAAATGTCAGGGGTCTTTCCTGGGTATACCAGTACTTCCTGTCACTCACTTCACAGGTGGACACCCTATGACATCAAGTAGCACAAAAGGGCCTTTCCTGGTCCCACCAGTACTTCCTGTGCCTCATTCACAGGTTGGACCCAAAACCATCACATGGCTATTTTCCTGGGCTACCACCCCAGTACTTCCTGCTACTCCTTTTCGCAGGCATAACCCGTAGACTCCTTACACTACACATTTAATCACGGGGTCTTCTCCGGTTCGTATGCAACATCACCAATCCAGACCAACCTGTCCAGATGGGCTTCACACAGCATGCCTATTCCGTACTACATTTCCGGATCTATATGCTAACAAAAGGGGATTTCAAGCATCCACCCAAAGATTTCCAAAATCAGCCACCTTTGGGTGGGGGAAATCACAAGATATGCCAAAAAGGAAGCCTTCACATGGCTAGGAAGAAAAGTCGTTACCCTTGACGATCGCTTCGGTGCCATGGACTCCAAGCTAGCTTGCAAGACTCGCAAGAGCGTTTCCTCTGCAACGCTGGCTTCGGATCTCTCGTCGGTAAACCGCAGCACCACCAGCAGTAGCCCCCTTTCCTTCTTCCTCCTCCTTTCTCTCTCTCTTTCTCTCTTCACTTGAAGAAAGTTCAAGGCCAAAGAAAATGAGAAATCTTTCTCTGATTTCGGTCCTGAAGGAAAAAGAAGAAGAAGCTTCAGCCCTTGGATCCAGACTGAAGGAATGGACGGCCAAAATTCTGCCAAAAACACAAATTTTTGACCCGACACGGCCTCTGACACGGCCGTGTGCCAGGCCGTGTGCCTCAAGTGGTGGTCAACCGACTTATCCAAACCAGTGACACAGCCACAGGACACGCCCGTGTCATGGGCCGTGTCACCAACACGCCTTCAGACACGCCCGTGTCTGTGGCCGTGTACCTAGGGAAACAAAATCCCAAATCATCCCGAGACTTCACACGGCCTGTGACACGCCCGTGTCCCAGGCCGTGTGCCCAGACACGGCACAAAGACACGCCCTGTCGAAAACCTCGGTGGGCTGAGTTCGTCGCCTGATTTGACACGCCCTGTGACACGCCCGTGTCACAGGCCGTGTTCACCACTCAACACTCACTTCTCGACACTCGACGATCATCGAGTAAAAATCGTCGAGCATGCGACAAGGCCTTGGACACGCCCGTGTCCTGGGCCGTGTGCCTCCCTCTCGACGCATCGTCGAGAGAAAAATCGTCGAGACAAAGCCCAATCGTCAACACAACCTTGACACGCCCTACGACACGCCCGTGTCGCAGGCCGTGTCAACCGACACGCCCTGGGACACGCCCGTGTCCCAGGCCGTGTCACCCAAAAATGCCTGTTTCTGAACTTTGGGCTGTTACATATAGTAGCCATAGTAAGGCATATAGAATATTTAATAGAAAAACCCTGGTGGTAGAAGAATCGATACATGTTGTATTTGATGAGACGAGTTTGCTGCAAAGCAATCAGTCTAGTGTGCTCATTGAAGATGCAGGTGAAAAATTGAAAGAAAATAGCTTGGATGAACCGTCCAAAGACAAAGGCGAAAAGCTCACCAAGATCACCACTCCAACCCGTATTGGAGAGGCTGATGATCAAGATGAAGAAGTAATCCTTGATGAAGAAATCACTCCGGTGATTGAAGACAATCCAGATGCAAGAACTTTAGAGCTCAGACATCTGAAGGATCACCCCATGGACCAGATAATAGGAGATCCCCGGGATGGTGTCAGAACTCGAAGAGGTACAACTAACGAGAATCTTTATTTAAGTTATCTCTCACAGGTTGAACCAAAGAAGTTTGAGGATGCAAACTCTGATGCATCGTGGATATTGGCAATGGAAGAAGAGCTAAATAAGTTCAAGCGCTGCAATGTATGGAAGCTTGTTCCAAGACCCAAAGGAAAGAACGTCATTGGAACAAAATGAGTCTACATGAACAAGATGGATGAAGACGGGACGATCATAAAGAATAAGGCCAGACTCGTCGCTAAAGGCTATCGTCAAGAAGAAGTAATCGACTTCGATCATACATATGCTCCAGTGGCAAGGCTGGAGGCAATAAGGTTGTTCCTAGCATATGCTGCACTCAAAGGCTTTACCTTCTATCAGATGGATGTGAAGTCTGCCTTCCTAAATGATAACATAAAGGAGGAAGTGTATGTGAAACAACCTCCAGGTTTCATTGATCCCAACTTTCCTAATTACGTCTATTTCCTGCACAAGGCCCTATATGGTCTGAAACAAGCTCCTAGAGCTTGGTATGAGATGCTGTCTAGATTTCTACTTGAGAACAAGTTCACAAGGGGAAAGATAGACAAGACATTATTTCTTAGGGAAATTAAAGACAAGATTTTGCTAGTGTAAATCTATGTCGACGACATTATTTTTGGCTCTACAGAAGACAACCTCGGCAAAAAGTTCTCAAAACTTATGCAAGGTGTAACACCCCCTATCCGTCGCATAGCATATAGCAGTAGGTCCGGCCGGGGCCCGACGCCATATACCACAGACAGACCGGGTGGTTACTTATGGAAACCATCCAACCAATCTTATACGTCCTACACAGAGCATTCTAGCGGAAGCAGTTTATAAGTTGCAAAACAAGAACCCAGCACAAGCATGAATGTCCACTAACAAGACAATAGGAATGTATACAAAATACCCAAATATTCGGCCTTAAGGCCTTACAAAATGTTTCACTTGTCTGTTACATGATTTCCAAACCTCGGCTCGCAGGCCGGCCATACATGAAGAAAACATAAAACATTTCCACTTGGGCCTTTGAGGGCCAGCTTTGCAAAAAGGGCTTTAGCCCGCTATTGACCGCTTGGTCCAGCTGCACCTGCAAGCAAACAAACCACCGCACGGTGGCAAACAAAGCAACGGTCAGCAATGCTGACCAAATTATAATGATCCCGCCCCCAACCCGGGGCGGCGATGCTCCTTCCCTGCATTTCATTAGCACAAGCGAGCAATGCATATAATCATAGCCATTTCATCACAGACGTTGGCTCGTACGGCCACACGTCCCGTGCACTCAGGGCACATTCTCGGTGAACCGGTCGATGTTACGTCAATTGAAGCCATTAACATTCCGGACTCACCACCGCCACTAGACGGCCATTCCTATGAGCAATTCGTCTTCATGGTATTGGTCACGTCAATTTAAGCCATCGACCACCGAAGACTCACATCTATGCCAACGGCGAGTGCCATGTACTTTAGGTCTCTCTAACCCGAACGACATAGAGCGGGTACGGCTCCATCTAACCCGTGCTCACATCGCAACGACAATTTAAGCCATATGCGCGGGTCAAACTTTCACCGAGTCCCATTCTACCGCAAGTCACATAACCTCGTTATGTTCAAGTTGGCTTCCAAGCCACCAAGTTGGCAAGACCTCGTGTCCGCCCAGTTTTCCGGGTGCACCTTTGGGTTAGTCCCCAAGGCTCCCTGCTGCAATCTACCGCGTAGAAAACCCGAAAACACCAAATAGCACGGAGTCTTCTCCGGCCTTATGCAATGCAACATCACCGATCCGGACTAACATGTCCGGGTGGGCTTCAACCAAAATGCCTATATCCGTTCTCGCATACGGACGCTAAACAACGGGGACTTTACATATCTACCCGAAGGAATGCCTCCAACTCTTCGCAAACTCGCGAGAGGGGGCTTCCTATGCAAAGAAAGAGAGCTATCATGCTCAAAAGTGAGGATCGTTACCCTTGCGGTCCTCTTTGGCGCCATCGAAAAGTAATCGGATGGAAATCACCGCACTTGTGTTGCCTCCGTGGATCCGGAGTCGGCTTGCGATTCGGAGCTCCGAAGCTCCTCCAATGGCGGATCTAGCTCCTCTTCTTCTTGCCTTAGCTTTTCTTTCTCCAAGGGTTTGGAGAGATAACAAGTGGAAAAAGTGAGGGTTTTCTAAGTCAAAACCCGGGTATATCCCTTCAGGAACAACCCCCAGCCATTGGATCCTCAGTCAAAGAAATGAACGGCTTCGATTCGGGACTGAAATGCCCAATCTGGGCCGAACACGGCCTGGCACACGCCCGTGTCCAGGGCCGTGTGCCGCATTCGCCGTCAAAATCGAATCACCTGGAACCTCACACGGGTATCGAACACGCCCGTGTTCGATCTGACACGCCCGTGTTCCACCTGACACGGCCGTGTATCTGGCCGTGTACCCCAAGATTTTCTCCCGTTTCCAACCCGAGCGCTGACACGGGTTCGGACACGCCCGTGTCCTTGCCCGTGTCACCTTGACACGCCTGGGCTCCAGGCCGTGTACAAGGTCTCGGCACTTCACGGCTAAGTGTCGACACGGGTCGACACGCCCTGCGACACGCCCGTGTCGCAGGCCGTGTGCCATGTCTCGACACACTGTCGACACCAAAGTGTCGACTTCGCGGGACGAGTGTCGACACGGGTTGACACGCCCTGCGACACGCCCGTGTCGCAGGCCGTGTGCCGTGTCTCGACACAACGTCGAAGCACTGTGTCGACTTCACGGCTAAGTGTCGACACGGGTCGACACGCCCTGCGACACGCCCGTGTCGCAGGCCGTGTGCCCAGTCTCGACACAATGTCGAGACCAAAGTGTCGACTTCACGCCTTAGTGTCGACACAGGCTCGACACGCCCTGGGACACGCCCGTGTCCCAGGCCGTGTGCCTGCAGCCAGAACTCAAACTGGCCCAAATTATTCCCCTTTTGCTCCTTTGAGTTTCGGGGCGTTACAACTCTACCCCTCTTAAAAGAATTTCGCCCACGAAATTACATAAAGGGAAAAACATGTACAAAACTAAAATTTATACCTGAGCGGAACAACTCCGGATATTCGTCAAGCATCGTCTGCTCTCGCTCCCAAGAGAGCTCCTCACGACCGCAATTGTCCCACCGGACTTTGACCATCCTGATCTCTTTATTGCGTAGCCGCTTGACCTCCGAGTCCTCAATCCGCACGGGCTTGACTTTTGTCGTTAGCCCACTATCCACTGGCACTTGATTGGCCGCGATCACTTGCGTAGGCTCTTGCACCGCCTTCCGAAGCACCGAAATATGGAATACATCGTGTAAACCACTTAGCTCCACTGAAAGCTTCAACCTATAGGCCGCTTCTCCTACTCGCTCCAGAACCTCGAACGGTCCAAGGTACCTCGGGCTTAGCTTTTTCAATCGCCGCACCCGCGAGACACCCTTGAACGGCTTGATCTTCAAGTATACATAATCGCCCACAGCGAACTCCACGTTCCTGTGCTTGCCATTATAGTACTTTGCTTGTCGGTCCTGAGCGATAAGCAACCTCTCCCGAATGGTTCTCACCAACGAAGTAGCATCATCCACTTCCGATCGCTTATACAACTTTGACTCGCCCGTTTCTAACCAAGACAACGGCGTGCGACATCTTCTACCGTATATAGGGCCTCGAAAGGCGCCATCTGAATACTTGCTTGGTAGCTGTTGTTGTATGCGAACTCCACCAAATAAAGGTGGTCCTCCCATTGCTTTCCAAAGTCCAAGACACACATGCGAAGCATGTCTTCCATCGTTCTATTGACCCTCTCGGTCTGCCCATCCGTTTGCGGATGGAAGGCTGTGCTAAACTTCAGCTTGGTTCCCAACATTTGCTGCACCAGCCTCCAATCATTGGACGTGAACCGCCCATCTCGGTCACTCACGATGCTGCGGGGCACACCATGAAGCCGCACTATGTTATCCACATAAAGCTTCGCCAGCTTCTCCACCGGATCATCCTTCTTATGCGGAATAAAATGCGACACCTTCGTTAATCGATCGACCACCACCCAAATGGCGTCGTTCCCCTTTGCGACCTTGGCAAACCATGCACAAAATCCATAGAGATGTCGTCGAATTTCCACTCCGGAATAGGCAAGGACTTAAGAAATCCTCCCGGCTTTTGGCACTCCGCCTTTACCAAGGCGCAGGTTTGGCACTTCGCTACATATAGCGCCACATCCTTTTTCAAACCCGGCCACCAAAATAGTTTCTTGACGTCGCGGTACATCTTCGTGCTCCCCGGGTGAATCGAGTACTTGGTATGATGCGCCTCGTACAACAACTCCACCCGTAAATTGCCCACACTTGGGACGCACAAACGACCGTCCTTCCACAGCAATCCGTCCTCCACAACGAATTGGGAATTTGACCCATCCAGAGCCTCTATCATGAACTGCTTCATATGAGCATCCATATCCAAAGCCTGCCGAATCCGATCAGCCAGGTCATATTGGACTTCAGTCCAATTCAGCACTGCTTCAGCACTAGATTGTCTATCCACACAAACAATCTCCAACGCCTCCAGCTCCTGCACCAACTGCTCATCATGCACTGATAGCCAATTCGCTTGAGCTGGGGCTCGGCGACTCAACGCGTCCGCAACCGCATTCCCTTTGCCAGGCACGTAGTGGATCTTGAAAGTATAGTCCCCCAGGAACTCCATCCACCTACGCTGCCGCATATTCAGATCTTTCTGATCAATCAAATACTTTAGGCTCTTGTGATCGGTGTAGATATCAATCTTCACACCGTACAAATAATGCCTCCACAGCTTCAAGGCAAAAATCACGGCCGCCAACTCCAAGTCGTGGACCGGATAATTCCTCTCGTGCACTTTTAGCTGTCTCGAGCCATAAGCTATCACGCTTCCGTGCTGCAGTAGCACACAACCCAAACCGCTGCCTGAAGCATCGCTATATATCTCATAGCCTTCGGTCCCAACCGGCGAACTCAGCACAGGCGTCGTGGTCAACCGACACTTCAATTCCTCAAAAGCTCGCGCGCACTCCGGCGTCCAAACGAACTTATGCTCCTTCCTCGTCAAAGTAGTGAGAGGTAGCGCTATCCGCGAGAAGTTCTCTACGAAGCGCCTATAATAACCGGCAAGCCCCAAAAAGCTCCGGACTTCTGCTACCGTAGCAAGCTCAGGCCACTCCCGTATCGCAACAATCTTCGCCGGATCCACCGCAATACCCTCTCCACTCACTATATGCCCAAGGAACGCTACTGAGGATAGCCAAAACTCGCTCTTCGAGAACTTGGCATACAACTGGTTTCTCCTGAGTGTCTCCAACACCAAATGGAGATGCTTGAAGTGATCCTCCTCACTTTGCGAGTACACCAAAATATCGTCGATGAAGACGATCACAAAATGGTCTAGGTATTCCCTGAACGTCCTGTTCATCAAATCCATAAATACTGACGGCGCATTAGTCAGCCCAAACGGCATGACCGTAAACTCATAATGCCCGTATCTCGTACTAAACGCTGTCTTTGGGATATCACTCTCCCTTATCCGCAGCTGATAGTACCCAGACTTGAGATCTAACTTCGAGTACACCGTCGACCCGACTAACTGATCAAAGAGATCATCAATCCGGGGGATCGGATACTTGTTCTTCTCAGTCAGCTTATTTAGCTCCCGATAATCAATACACAACCTCAAGCTTCCGTCCTTCTTCTTAACAAAGAGGACCGGTGCGCTCCAAGGCGAAGAACTCGGGCGCACATAACCTTGCTCCAACAACTCTTGCAGTTGAACTTTCAGCTCCGCCATTTCCTTAGGCGCTAGCCGATACGGAGATCGTGACACAGGCTTTGCACCTGGCACTAGCTCGATCGTAAAATCTATCTCCCGCTGAGGCGGGGCTCCAGGAATATCTGCGGGGAACACATCAGGGTATTCCGATACCACTGAAATACAATCCATCGCGGGCTTTGGCTTTGCAACCTCCACTAGTGTAAAGAACAGTTCTGCTCCGGCACGAACCGCCTTCACCACCTGAAGAGCAGACATCAACGTCTTGCTCGACCCCTTTAAGCCCGTAAAAGTCGTCTCACGACTTGCTCCCAGCTTTACTTCCTTGCTACCGCAATCTATATGGGCCTGCTGCTCCGAGAGCCAGTCCATTCCAAATATGACGTCGAACTCCACCAACGGAAGTAAGGACGCCCGCAGGTCAAACTCCTGCTCTCCAATACGAACTTTAACTTCGCAGATCCTAACCGCTCGCATCGAACACCCATTGGGCAACAACACATCCAACTTATCCTTCGCCATCGAAGAAGGGACTCCGATGCGTGATATAAATCCTTCGGACAAGAAGGAGTGTGAAGCTCCCGTATCAAAGAGTGCTCGTGCCGGGTTTTCACAAATCAATACGAATCCTAAACAAGCAGTGGTAAGGTAACACATACATAACAAGCATATAAAGGAATTGACTTGCTATAAATTAAACCGTACCTGTCACCACATCAGCTTGTTTAATGGCCTCCTGTTGGCCAAGATTGTAAACCCTGGGTTGGGCCGGAGCATAGTGGGATGCGGTCGACTCCACCGCCTTTCCCTTCTCTTCATAAGTGGCTCCCGGCCTCCTCTCGGACTTAGGACGTCCGCTCCAACAATCACGGGCGAAATGCCCTGTCTTTCCACATGTAAAACACGCACCCGGGGTCCGACCCGTAGTCGCCCCAGAAGCGCCAGAAGGAGCTGGACCCGAAGTCCTAGGCTTCTTGAAAGACTTCCGATAGCCAGACTTGGAAGTAGTTCGGCACTTTAAACTCAGATTTTCTATCAACCAAGCCTTTCTTCGCCTGCACGTTCTTCATGTCCTTCTCCAAGGACCGGGCAGTATTGACCAAGGTTAAGAAACCCTGCGTCATCGGCCCCGACAGTAATAGTCTCAGCTCATCCCTCAAGCCTTCATAAAAACGATTAGTCTTGCGCTCCTCATCCATGATGGTGGAGCTAGCATAACGACTCAACCGCGTAAACTCGTGGAGATATTCATCCACGTTCCTCTCACCCTGTACCAACCTCAGGAACTCATTCTCCATTGAAATCCTCTGAGTAGAAGGGAGGTATCTTGCTAAGAACAATTCCGAGAACTCTTCCATCGGAACGTCTATCAGTTGTCTACCTCGCAGATGATGCAGCTCCAAACCTTCCCACCACATCCTCGCTTCACCATCCAGCAGGAACGTAGCAATGGTGGTCATCTGCCACTCCTCCGTCTCCGTCGCTGTCATGACTCTCTTCACCCTAGAGATCCAGTCTTCAGCCTGAGATGGGGTTCCCAACCCCGAGAATAACGGAGGGTTAAAGCTCATTACATGCTTCAACTGCCTCTCAGTCGCCCTCCTTGGCACTATTGGTTCTACAACCACTTGCTCCATCCTCCTCGGCTCCGCCTCTTGAAGAGGTACTTGCTCCATCACAGGAGCTGGCTGCTGCGCTTGCCTCCCAGGCTGCGCATTTATCACGGCCAACACCGCTTCAGCAACCAATCGTATATTTTCCGCCGACAAAGGTGTTGCGGGAGCAACTTCTGGTGCACTACTAGCCTCAGAACCTCGGCGTTCTGACGGCCCAACACCACTTCGGGTCACCTATAGTGGTACAAAACACCGTTAAGCGACCAAATAACATTGCAAACAGCAATTATAGGAACACGCAGGTTCCTCAAACACGAGTATTTTCATTCCTAAGTGGACATTCATGGGTTCTTTTTACTGTTATTACGATGACGCACACAATGTGCTCACCACCCCTTAAAAAGAATTCGCCCACGAATTCACTTTAAGCACGACCAAAACCAGTAGTCTGATACCAAATTGTAACACCCCTATCCGTCGCATAGCATATAGCAGTAGGTCCGGCCGGGGCCCGACGCCATATACCACAGACAGACCGGGTGGTTACTTATGGAAACCATCCAACCAATCTATACGTCCTACACAGAGCATTCTAGCGGAAGCAGTTTATAAGTTGCAAAACAAGAACCCAGCACAAGCATGAATGTTCACTAACAAGACAATAGGAATGTATACAAAATACCCAAATATTCGGCCTTAAGGCCTTACAAAATGTTTCACTTGTCTGTTACATGATTTCCAAACCTCGGCTCGCAGGCCGGCCATACATGAAGAAAACATAAAACATTTCCACTTGGGCCTTCGAGGGCCAGCTTTGCAAAAAGGGCTTTAGCCCGCTATTGACCGCTTGGTCCAGCTGCACCTGCAAGCAAACAAACCACCGCACGGTGGCAAACAAAGCAACGGTCAGCAATGCTGACCAAATTATAACGATCCCGCCCCCAACCCGGGGCGGCGATGCTCCTTCCCTGCATTTCATTAGCACAAGCGAGCAATGCATATAATCATAGCCATTTCATCACAGACGTTGGCTCGTACGGCCACACGTCCCGTGCACTCAGGGCACATTCTCGGTGAACCGGTCGATGTTACGTCAATTGAAGCCATTAACATTCCGGACTCACCACCGCCACTAGACGGCCATTCCTATGAGCAATTCGTCTTCATGGTATTGGTCACGTCAATTTAAGCCATCGACCACCGAAGACTCACATCTATGCCAACGGCGAGTGCCATGTACTTTAGGTCTCTCTAACCCGAACGACATAGAGCGGGTACGGCTCCATCTAACCCGTGCTCACATCGCAACGACAATTTAAGCCATATGCGCGGGTCAAACTTTCACCGAGTCCCATTCTACCGCAAGTCACATAACCTCGTTATGTTCACGTTGGCTTCCAAGCCACCAAGTTGGCAAGACCTCGTGTCCGCCCAGTTTTCCGGGTGCACCTTTGGGTTAGTCCCCAAGGCTCCCTGCTGCAATCTACCGCGTAGAAAACCCGAAAACACCAAATAGCACGGAGTCTTCTCCGGCCTTATGCAATGCAACATCACCGATCCGGACTAACATGTCCGGGTAGGCTTCAACCAAAATGCCTATATCCGTTCTCGCATACGGACGCTAAACAACGGGGACTTTACATATCTACCCGAAGGAACGCCTCCAACTCTTCGCAAACTCGCGAGAGGGGGCTTCCTATGCAAAGAAAGAGAGCTATCATGCTCAAAAGTGAGGATCGTTACCCTTGCGGTCCTCTTTGGCGCCATCGAAAAGTAATCGGATGGAAATCACCGCACTTGCGTTGCCTCCGTGGATCCGGAGTCGGCTTGCGATTCGGAGCTCCGAAGCTCCTCCAATGGCGGATCTAGCTCCTCTTCTTCTTGCCTTAGCTTTTCTTTCTCCAAGGGTTTGGAGAGATAACAAGTGGAAAAAGTGAGGGTTTTCTAAGTCAAAACCCGGGTATATCCCTTCAGGAACAACCCCCAGCCATTGGATCCTCAGTCAAAGAAATGAACGGCTTCGATTCGGGACTGAAATGCCCAATCTGGGCCGAACACGGCCTGGCACACGCCCGTGTCCAGGGCCGTGTGCCGCATTCGCCGTCAAAATCGAATCACCTGGAACCTCACACGGGTATCGAACACGCCCGTGTTCGATCTGACACGCCCGTGTTCCACCTGACACGGCCGTGTATCTGGCCGTGTACCCCAAGATTTTCTCCCGTTTCCAACCCGAGCGCTGACACGGGTTCGGACACGCCCGTGTCCTTGCCCGTGTCACCTTGACACGCCTGGGCTCCAGGCCGTGTACAAGGTCTCGGCACTTCACGGCTAAGTGTCGACACGGGTCGACACGCCCTGCGACACGCCCGTGTCGCAGGCCGTGTGCCATGTCTCGACACACTGTCGACACCAAAGTGTCGACTTCGCGGGACGAGTGTCGACACGGGTTGACACGCCCTGCGACACGCCCGTGTCGCAGGCCGTGTGTCGTGTCTCGACACAACGTCGAAGCACTGTATCGACTTCACGGCTAAGTGTCGACACGGGTCGACACGCCCTGCGACACGCCCGTGTCGCAGGCCGTGTGCCCAGTCTCGACACAATGTCGAGACCAAAGTGTCGACTTCACGCCTTAGTGTCGACACAGGCTCGACACGCCCTGGGACACGCCCGTGTCCCAGGCTGTGTTCCTGCAGCCAGAACTCAAACTGGCCCAAATTATTCCCCTTTTGCTCCTTTGAGTTTCGGGGCGTTACACAAGGGATGTTCGAAATGAGCAGTTTGGGAGAGCTGAAGTATTTCTTAGGGCTTCAGGTGAAACAATCTGAAGATGGAATTTTCATCTCATAGACCAAGTTCACCAAAGAGATAATTAAGAAATTCGTAATGCAGAACGCAACCTCTATGAGGACTCCAATGGGCTCAACTATGTCTCTGGACAAGGATGAAAAAGGGAAACCTTTTGATGAAACCAAGTACAGAAGCATAATTGGATCCTTGCTCTACCTTACTGCCAGTAGACCTGACATAATGTTTTTAACATGTGTCTGTGCTAGATTTCAGGTGAACTCTAAGGAATCTCACTACGTTGCTGCAAAGAGGATTTTGAGATACCTTAAAGGTACACCAAATCTTGGCTTATGGTACCCAAGAAGTAATGACAGCGAACTAATTGGGTTTTCAGAAGCAGATTTTGTAGGTAGCAAAGACGACCGGAAAAGCACTTCAGGGATTTGCCAATTCTTTGGAAGAAGGCTAATCTCCTGGAGTAGTAAGAAGCAGAACTGTGTCACAATTTCAATGGCCGAGTCAGAGTACATCTCTGCAGGAAGTTGCTGCGCACAGTTACTTTGGATAAAGAATCAGTTCGAAGATTACAACTTGAAGTTCAAGAATGACCCACTGTTTTGCGACTCCTCCTGCGCAATTGCAATAGCCAACAATCCAGTCTCGCACAGCCCGACAAAGTATATCGAGCTAAGGTATCATTTTATCCGGGAGCATGTAGAGCATGAGACATAGATCTCCAATATGTATCTACAGACAGGCGAGTTGCATATATCTTCACGAAGCCGCTGGACGAGACCAAGTTCGCATTCTTCAAAACTGAACTTGGGATGCTCAACAAAGAATATTATAGCAGTTTGGATTTCATGAAAGCAAAGGAAATTTAAAGGTTAGTCAAAATCTGGCTTTTCAAAGTTTTATTCCTTCGCTGACTCAGGTAAAACCTGACCTACTCGAGTACTCAAAGTATCTACTCGAGTACTCAACAGACCTACTCGAGTAGTCCTTTAACTTACTCGAGTAAGGCAATTAATGTACTCGTGCAGTTCACTTCATCTACTCGAGTGAGTCACTTCTTCTACTAGAGTCATTGCAAATTATATAGACCTACTTGAGTACCTTCTATAGACCTACTCGAGTACCTTCTATAGACCTACTCTAGTAACTCCTATAGACCTACTCGAGTAACTCTTTATATACTCGAGTACCTCTTTTACCTCTCGTGCATATGCCTCTTGGCTTTGAAATTTTCCCGTCCTGCCTTTCCTTTAAATTATTTTTTTCTCGATGATTAGACATAAACCTACGGTTTCTAAATTCGAAATACCACATTACTTCTACACGAAATCATTTCCAAGCACTCGAGTACCCGTCCGCCGCTTCATCTTCAATCGAGAAATTGCAGAGCCGCGACTCTTCCTCTTCCCCGCGATAGAATTTTTTTCTTCCAATTTCTGGATCATGGCCGCCGTCTCCAAGATTGGTGTAGGTTCGGAGCTTGTTACCGCTGGGATTGCCGAGCTTTCAGATGATTTCCACAACTTGTTGATTCTCCTAGACACCGCAGGGTTATCCTTCAACCTGCAAGAACCCTGCCAGATTCTCTTCCCGAAAGTAGTCGAATTCTTCTCAAATCTGAACGTCAAGCGTCATGGACATGTCCTAAAATCAAAAGTGAAAGGTTTGAAAATTAAACTCAACAAGACCTCTGTCTCTCAGCTTCTCCGATTGCCGCTAGTCGACGAAGAAGATAACTTAGATGATGAAGACTCTGACAGAACAACCCTATTCTGTGGCATTTTGGCTGATGCTCAGTACATCAAATGGTCAGATAAGAACGCAGAAGGAAAATTCCTGGTTGATGTTATTGGAAAGATTTTACTGTGCAAGACCAACTCCATAAGAGACATTCCACTATATTTCTTCTACATCATGCAAGTCATTGTCTATCGCAAGAAATATCAGTTTGGGATGCTAATTCTGGGCAAAATCAAGGATAGTTTGAAATCCCCCAATTTCGCAAGAATTATCTCTCTGCTCCTCCATGAAACAAATCCTTAGGTATTCGACTTCTCCAAAGGGACCCCACTTCACCACATGAAGAAAGTCTCTATTTCTTCTATTTTGAGATGGGAGCTCAAGCTGAAGAATCCTGCCTAAGCTGCAAAGATTTCAGAAGTTCCAGAGGTTCCAGCTCTAGAGGACAGGACTCCATCTCCCTCTCCTCATCATGTGGCCAGCTCCTCTGGTGCACTTAGTGAGGGGGAGCCTGCTCCTTCTATCCAAGTCAGGCAGTCCTCTCCTCAGCCAGCAATTTCTTCCCTACCTCATACTCCACAAAGTCCAGCAACTCCCTCAGATGAGATACCTCAAGAATCTCTTCTCTCAACATCTACTGCCATAGATGCTATGATTGCAGAGCTCTCTGAAGAAGTGATGCTTATTCCTCCTCTATCTCCTCCAGCTCCATCCTCTGAATGTCACAAGAACTCAACTCCAGCACAGTCTCCTGAACATTCTCCACCCAAGACACCAACCAAATCTCCAGATGCTCTTAAAGACCAGCAAGACACCATTCTTATTTCTGATGAGCCCTCTCCAGAGCTAGTAGAAGCTCCTCTCAGAAACATAGATTTCTCTCTCCCTCAGGTTACATAAGAAGGGGTTGCTCTCATTCCTACCTCCAAAGCTCACAGCTCTGTGATCATTGAAGAAATAGCTCCATGGGTAACTCCTCCCCTTCCTTCTGCTGCTCCTGCTGCTGCTGCCTCTCCCTATCCAGATTTGTTGTCCCAAATCTCTTTCCTGCTGCAAGAACAAAGAAATTATTTTGATACTTCTCTAAAAACTGTAACTGACAAGGTAACTGCTCTTGAGATTAATATGAGCAGAGGCTTTGCTGAAATTCAACATAATACTGACAAGCTCAAGTACTTATTTGAACTTGGTGTCAAAGCCCTTGACCACACTATCACTAGTGTTAGAGAAGTTATGGAACAAGGTGTCACCCTTGCAAATAATCAAATTGAACTGGACAAGAGAACTGAAGCCAACAATGTGAAAATCTGTGAAGAAGTTGGTCTTTTCAAAGAAGATACTATAGAGAAGTTATATGTTGAAATCAGAAAGGGGGAGGGATTTATCAAAGAACTCAAAGAACAATTAGAAAAATCAGCTGCTCAGAAGTCAGATGTATGGGAAGCTCATGTGAAGACAATTCATGATGATGTGCTAGCCCAGATACAGACTGTCAAATTTCATACCTATGACACTACTGTCTGGATGCACAATCAGATTCTTCCAGACCATGCTGTTGACCCCAACATCATTCCTCATCATTTAAATCCTCTAGCTACAGATACCTCTGCCCCAGCTGCTCCTCTGCAACCTACCTTTTCTCCCAGGCCTGGAGACACAGTTGCTCCTCCAGAGTCTTATGCTCTATGCTGGGAAGAAGATCCTGCTGACATTTTCCTTCAGGCTCCTCCAGAGATCAGAACTTACAAGAAGAAAAGAAAGTATGGTGAAGGCCCCTATGCTAGCAAGACTGCTCCTACTAAAGCTACTGAACATGCTGAAGTTTGGTCTCCAACCTCCAAATCCCTGATTCTAGAAACTCTCAGACTAGTTATGGAATTCCATGAGAGCAGGAATATTCATTACAGCTCATATGAATGGGAACTTTATGAAAAATCCATGACCAAGAGAAGATTCTATGACAGAGAATATGGGAGGAATAACCCTACAGCCCCTCCAAGACATCCCAAGTATCATCCCAAACCCTACTGCTACCAGAGGAGAAAATAAGAGAAACTAGACAGACAACAGAATCAAGGCTGACTTTCAAGGATTTTTGAGAGTGTGGAATGATTAAGTGTAGAATTGTTAATGTTGGATATTCTTATTTATATAATTCTAGGTTTTTGCTCTTATTATCCTTTCTCATAGTCTATTGCTTGCTTGCACATTTTCTACTTAGCTTCTTTTTATGCCTATAATTCACCTTAGTGTAAAGTGTTCTGACTTCAACAAATAGGGGGAGATTGTTGGGAACTATACCCATACTAACCCAGATTTGATGAAGTCACCCTGGAACTAAGATGAATTAGTTTGTATTTGATGCTTCGTTTGAGTTATGTGTGTGCGAGACTCTAATGGGAAGTGTAGACCAATGTCAGTCTACAATGGGTTACCAAACACATGACCATACAGTGTAATCCCTCATTATTTGCTCCAAAGTGTTGACTCATATGTAGCCTCTCTATTGGGATACACTTCATATTCAAGTTATAGGACTGTGTAAAGAATTGGTGCTGATTTCCTTGTAGTAGAAGAAAAATTGCTGACAGAAATTTTCCTAAGTATTTGTAACGCCCCCGATTTTCCAGTGATTTATTTAATTTCTTATTTGACGTATTATGACGTCAGAGCGTTTTGTTAGCGCGTGTTGGTCGTGTGACGTTGTTAGAGCGTGCTTTTAGCTCTTTAGGTTCCCTGTGTGGCTTGGTGATGCCTGATAGCAAGATTCCCTAGCGAGCCGGAGTCTGTTTGGTGACTCGGTGGAGCCTCTTGGGGAATGCTTGTGTTTTGGCTTCGGGAGAATTTGCCCGAGTTTTGTTCGTCGGATTTTGTTACCGACTTTGTCGTAGCGCGTTTGCGTTCGTTAGGTTTGACCGGCCAAATTTTGGGATTTGCGTCGGGAGTGGAAAAGTTTATATTAGGAAATTAGATCGGCTAATTTTAGACTTGCTCGTCAAGTTTCGTCGCGTTCCGAGCATTTTTGGAGCCTCGGCGCGCGATTGTAATTTGTATGTTTTCGCGTACGCCGTTAACTTTAGAAATTATTATCTCGAAAACGGTGCGTCGGAATTCGATTTCGACTTCGCCGTTGGATTCGTAGCGTCGTCATTCGCCTACGGTGCGAATTTCGTTCGTTTCGGCGCGCGTTTGGCCCTCCGTAACCATATAAGGTTATCTTATTATAATAATTATATATATTATTATATATATATCTATTTATATAAAGTATTTATATTAAAAAAAATGAAAAATGAATGTATGGTTTCGTAGAGGATCGGTGAGAATGAATCTCACTGATTCTCACCGAATCGGTGAGATTCATTCTCACCGATCGGTTTCAGCTTTTTCTTTTTTTATATATGCTATTATAATAAATAAAATATTATTATTATTATTATTAATTATATATATATATATATATATATATATATATATATATATATATATATATATATATATATATATATATAAGTTAAAGAAAAGTTAAGCCTTCTTCTTCCCCGAACAGCAGCCCCCCCCTGTGCGACTTTTTTTGCGAGTGCGAACCTTTCGTCCGCGAATCTTCCGGCGGCCGCCACCGCCGATCCGGTGGACGGAATTTCGATCCGATCGCGGCGTTGGAAAGCTCTCGGCGAGAGCTTCGAGATCGCGGTAAGTATTTCCCGTTTCGGTGACCGCTTCGCCATAGATTTTTTCGGCCCTAACCCCGGTTGTCCGTTTTTTTCGTAGATCTCGTCTCCGCGTGTCCCCTCTTGGACGGATCTACGTGTTGGAGTATTTTGGGTGACGTTTTCAAGGTCGATTTGAGGCAAGTGGATTTCGCCCCTCTTGCGTGCCTCCATGAGTTGCATTTTTGTTTTATTATTCTTTCCTCCTTGTCGTAGAATAGGTAATATTGGAATGTTCCTAGTTTAGGGCTTGTAGTCGGCCTAAACTAGGAAGTTATCGGTTTTATTTTGTAGTTGTACTCGGCGGGTAGGGGGAAATAACTCGGCGGGTAGGGGAAAATAAATCGGCGGGTAGGGGGAAATACTCGGCGGGTTTTGGTCGTAGAACTTGGTAGTTTCTAAGTGGTGTTGTCGGCTAGTTTTGGCGCCGAATCGTGGATCCTTAGCATGTGGTAGCTGGGTTTCTGAAGGAGTATGGTACCAGGGGAGTTCGAGCCGTGGCCACCACCATTCCCTCCTTTGGATATTTTTTTTGGGTTCCTGTAAGAGGTTGGAACTCTATGTGTGTGGACCCTGTGGCGGCCCCTTTAGTACTCTTGAGACACCTGGACCTGGTTGTTCGGTTGTGACTGTTCTTAGTCTCCGACACAGGTTTGGGATTTGTTCCAGTGCTAATGATTTACAAGTTTAGGACTGTTAGTTCCTTCTTACTGTTCATTTGATGCATATTGGTTTCCTTCTGTCTCTGCAGGCTTGAGCGGAGTTTGGTACGTTTCTATACTTGTTGCATTTCTCTCACTTTACTGATTATTACACCTGCATTTTGTCCTCTTTTGGATTCTTTAGCTGAGTTTTTCGGCATTTACTCTTGCAGGGTTGGTAACCCTTTTTCTTGCTGTTCTTTTTATTCAATTATTATCTGATGCTTCTTTTCCACTTGTTTCATTATTTCTTGCTGAGGTGTTCTTCTTTTGAATGCCTCAGGTTCAGGTCTGTAGCCGGCTGTGCGGCTAGTTTCAGGAGTTTCTCTGTAGACTGCGCTTTGGCAGTGTTTTCCTCGCTTGTCGAGGTAGTTCTTTAGCCTTGTAGTAGTACAGACATACATGCTCACAAGCGAGTTCGTGTCAGGTTGTTGACGCTCGTTGGTGATTTTCCTTTATGATATTAAGTATTTGTTTAGCTGCTAGTTTACCTGTTTTGTGGTAGTTTCACTTGCTCTCTGGGAATGTTTTATGCTAGGTTGCTAGTTACTTTAAACCCTATAATAGAACTACTATATGTATTGCATGATCAGCATGTTTTATAAAAGCTCAAGCTCTATTTTCCAATGCGTAAAAAGATGGTTTTTCCTTATAAATATTATAAATTGAAAATCTAGGGTCTTGCACAGCGTAAGTTGTCCTCTTAGGACGCTTATGCGCTCTTTTAGGATGTTTAGCATAAATGAAGTATTTTTCCGCTACGTATAAAAATAGTTTTCAAACCGTGGACTATCTGATCCACTGAGCCGAGGGATACGGCCAATTAATTTAAAAATCAGTTTTCTATTCATTTTAACTTATGATTTGAAGGTTTAGAGTGTTGCCTGAGCGTCAGCAGTTATCCCCTGCTTGACGTGGCATCACAGCTCGTAGTTTTCTCGTGCTCTGATTTATTATTACAAATGAGAAAATGCTGGTTGTGACAGTTGGTATCAGAGGGAGGTTGCTTGACAAATTGTCGGGCAACCTGTCCCTGTAAGTGTTAGGTGTTTAGAATCATACCATACACACACCGATATGTCATCAGCACGTCTTGGCTAAAGCACGAACACTACACTCATGAGCATAAAGAAGTATACGGGGCATATTATGTAGTATGGGATGCATAATATGTGTTTGTATATGGATCCACCATAGGAGGCAACATGTGAGGGTTATGTAGTATGGGATGCATAACCTCACCACATGAATGCGGCTAGCACGTTTTCCTTTTCGTTGCATGGAAATGTTATGTAGTATGGGATGCATAACATTTTCATGTGTACGCCGCTCATAACATGCATTAGGGCCTTTTTAGAATGCATAGCATAATCATGCATAGCATAACATTGCATAAGCACAACGTGCCAAGCTAAAGATTTGTAGGATGACATGTGTACACACATAATTTTGAGTCAAAAAGAATATAAATTCATGCATTCCCGATCTAGGCACAAGAGTTAGTGTGATGATAGTGAATCATCGTAGGATCAGCATAGCATCATTACAAAAAAATCCCAGAGCAAGTTAGCAGCATGAGCAAGTACTTAAGTATGTAGTGTTTGTACTATGTTGTTTGGTTCTAGTGGGTGGGCTAGGTGTCTAATTAGTGTTTCGTTGTTCCATTAGAATGTCGAGGCATCCTTTGACAAGGTTGACTCCCCAGTTGGAGGGAGAATCATCAGGTGCGCAGAGCAGCGCAGTGATAGAAGGTCTGAGACAAAGCAATGAAGCCTTGTCAAAGCAAGTAGTGATTTGCAGTCTCCGGTCCAGTCCTTGATAGCCGTTGTGGCAGGGCAGATTCCGAGAGTTCAGGACCCTGTTGTGGGTCAAGCTGTCCCTGTTCCCCCCCCCCCACTCCTCTAGTGCCCCCGGTCGTGGTGCCACCAGAGATGACCTTTATTTCTCAGTTTCAGCGACTTAGGCCTCTGACGTATGATGGCAAGGCAGATTTCATGGTCTTAGACGATTGGATGATATCAATCGAGGAGATGTTCTCATACTCCGGGATCACTGATGATCAGAAAGTGATGTTAGCCGCGTATCAGCTCAAAGGGTTGGCAAAGGGCTGGTGGCTGAGGGAGAAAGAAGGTCTGAAGGACGGGTGTTCCTGGGAGTCCTTTAAGGAGCTACTTCTGAGCAAGTTTCTGCCATCGGTCGAGAGGGACCGTCTGATGAATGATTTCCTGCACTTAAAGCAGAGGCAGCTCACGGTTAGCGAGTACGAAATCGAGTTTAGTAAGCTAAGCCGATTTGCCCCAGACTTGGTGAGTTCCGATGAAAATAGAAGCAAGCGATTTCTGGCTGGGCTAAGGAGTGACGTCCAGCAATTAGCAAGTGCCTATGCGACCTCAAGTTATGCTGGTATGGTGGAAGCTGCCTTAAAGGTAGAGGCAATTGATAATGCCAAGAATCGAGGTCAACAACTGAGGAAGGATAAAAGAAAATCTGATGAGGGTAAGAGTGCTCAGGTCCCTGACGCTGCTCCGAGGAAGAGAAACAAGGAGGTATGCAGTTTCTGTGGCCGACCGGGCCATCCATTGGAAAGATGTTACCAAAGGTTAGGAGCTCAAAAGAAAGAGCAGATTCATGCGATCCAAGGTGTCCAAAAGAAAGATTTGCTTTGTTCGGTATGCAAGAAGTCGGGGCACGATGATGCCCATTGCTGGAAGAAGACTAGAAGTTGTTTCTTGTGCGATCAAGTGGGTCATCTCAAGTATCAGTGCCCGCAAGCTCAGCTTACTCTGCAGCCAGTTCCTCTTCAGGCCTTGCCGCCGCCGCAGCGAGTGGACAAGGGGAAAGGAAAGTTGAACGTGGTCTCTATGGACGAAGCTCAGACGTCCACGCAAGTGATATCAGGTTAGATTCTTCCCTAGTTCTAATGTTTAGCTCATAGTTATAGTTTTGAGCGTTCGCTTCCTTAGTCGCGTGTGCAATTTTATAGGACGATTTAAGGTAAAGAACCGCTGGGCGCGTGTTCTGTTCGATTCCGGCGCTACCCACTCATTTGTGGCTAGGGCCTTCGTAGAGCGTTACCGGTTGGATCTCGATCGTGTTGGTGATGCGTTCTGTGTCAAGTTTCCTTCAGGCGAATCTGTAGTTTCGGACCAGGGTATTCAGAGTTGTCCAATTTTGTTAGGCGATTTCCTCGCGTTTGCTGATTTGAAGCTGTTAGATCTGGAAGACTTAGATGTGATCCTAGGCATGGACTGGTTGTCCAGATATGATGCTGTGATCCAATGCAAGGGTAAACGCTTGGACTTCAGGATGGACAACGGTCAACCCGGGAGTGTTTACGGTTATCCGCGCCAGGATTCTCCGACTATATCGGCGGTATGTGCTCGGAAGCTTGTAGATTCCGGATGTTTTGCTTGTTTGGTTTCGGTTTTAGAAACCAAGGTTAGTTTGCCGTGTTTGGAGGAGATCCCGGTGGTTCGTGATTATCCTGATGTCTTTCCAGCTAATCTTCCTGGTCTCCCGCCTGATCGAGACGTGGTGTTTGTTATAGATTTGGAGCCGGGTACGCGTCCTATTGCCAAGGCGCCTTACCGGATGGCCCCACGCGAACTGGAGGAGTTGCGTATCCAGTTAGACGAGTTGCTTGAGAACGGATTTATAAGGCCGAGTTCTTCGCCTTGGGGTGCTCCCGTTTTGTTCGTCAAGAAAAAAGATGGATCGATGAGGTTGTGCATCGATTATAGAGAGCTAAATAAGGTAATGATCAAGAATAGGTATCCGTTGCCGAGGATAGATGATTTGTTTGATCAACTGCGAGGCAGCGCCGTGTTCTCAAAGATTGACCTTCATTCGGGCTACCACCAGTTAAGGATCCGTGAGTCAGATATACCGCGGCCTGCCTTCCGTTCCCGACATGGACATTTTGAATTTTTGGTGATGTCGTTTGGTTTGACAAACGCACCTTCTGCTTTCATGGACATGATGAACAGGGTCTTCAAGGACTTTCTGGACAAGTTTGTGGTCGTATTTATAGACGATGTGTTGGTGTATTCACGCAATGTTGAGGAGCATGACCAACATTTGCGTCTAGTTTTATCTGCCTTGAGGGACCATAAGTTGTTCGCCAAGCTAAGTAAATGCGAGTTCTGGTTGCCTCAGGTTTCTTTCCTGGGTCATGTGGTTAACAAGGACAGAATCTCTGTCGACCCAGAAAAGATAGCCGCAGTTATGAAATGGACGAGGCCTGCCACACCAAAAGAAATAAGAAGCTTCCTAGGGTTGGCTGGCTACTATAGAAGATTTGTAGAGGGTTTCTCTACGTTATCTGTGCCACTGACCAAATTGACGCAGAAGAATGCCGCATTTGTGTGGAGCGATAAGTGCGAAGAAGCGTTCCAAGAGCTAAAGAATAGACTGTGCACTGCTCCGATATTGACATTGCATACGGAAGGATTAGACTATGCCATTTACGTGGACGCATCCCACGTGGGTCTTGGTTGTGTGCTGATGCAAGAAGGAAAAGTGATTGCGTATGGGTCAAGACAACTTAAGATTCATGAAAGGAACTACCCTACGCATGACTTAGAATTCGCAGCAGTTATTTATGCATTGAAATTATGGAGACACTTGTTGTATGACGCGCAGTGCAAGATTTATACAGATCATAAGAGTTTGAAGTACTTTTTCACTCAAAAGGAGTTGAACTTGCGCCAGCGCAGTTGGTTAGAGTATGTGGCTGATTATGAAGTGGAGATCTTATACCATCCGGGTAAGGCTAACGTGGTAGCCGACGCCTTAAGCAGGAAGACAGGGAAAATTTTCAATCTCTCCACTGAGTTGTTGGTAGAAGAGTTCCTTTTAATGAATATTTCAGTTGGTAGATGTGACCCGCCAAGCAGTTTGGAAGTGTCTGAGCCTTCATGGATTTCTCTTACGAGGCTTCATCAAAAGGACGATCCTGATCTACTGCACTTTCATAATAGAACTGAGAAGGGGGAGCTGCCTGACTTTTCGATCGATGACGCGGGTACTCTAAAATACCACGGTAGATTTTGCGTCTCCAATTTTCGAGATATTCGAGTTAAGTTGTGCAGTGAGGCACACAGTTCAAGTGTGGCCTACCATCCAGGGTCTACAAAAATGTATAAGGACTTGAAACAGATTGCCTGGTGGATTGGGATGAAGGGCGACATTGCAAGATTTGTGTCAGAATGTTTTACGTGCAAAAGAGTTAAGGCTGATCATGGAAGGTCTGGTGGAAAGTTAGCGCCTTTAGAGATTCCAACTTGGAAGTGGGAGAGTATCTCAATGGATTTCATTACTGGTTTGCCGAGATCTCCCCGAGGGCATGACTCTGTTTGGGTGATTGTTGATAGGTTAACAAAGTGTGCACACTTCGTACCCTTTCAGATTGGTTACTCGATGAAAAAGATAGCGGAGCTATATTTGAATGAAGTTATCAGGTTACATGGAGTACCCGTAAGTATAGTATCAGATCGATACTCCAGGTTTATGTCTCGTTTCTGGAAGAGTCTTCAAGAAGGATTGGGAACTGACTTGAGATATTCTATCGCATATCATCCACAGACCAATGGTCAAACGGAGCGTGTTAATCAGATTGTGGAAGATATGATCCGTTGTTATATATTAGACCACGGAGGAGCGTGGGATGAATGCTTGAGATTGATGGAGTTTGCATACAATAACAGTTATCAAGAGAGTCTGCAAATGGCTCCTTTCGAAGCGCTATATGGAAGGCGATGTAGAACTCCTCTATTTTGGGCTGAGGTTGGTGAGAGGCCGATGTTAGGTCCAGATGCCTTAGAAGAAATGGAAGTCTCTGTAAAGCTTATTCAAGAGAAGCTTCGGATAGCGCAAGAGCGGTACGAGAAGAACGTCAATCGGCGTAGGTCCGTTTTGGAATTTTCTGTGGGGGACATGGTATTCCTTAAGGTTTCCCCGATGGTTGGAGTGAAGAGATTCAGTAAGAACCATAAGTTGGACCCAAGGTATGTGGGACCATTTGAAATTGTGGAGCGGATTGGTGTGTCAGCCTACAAGTTGAAATTCCCCGCAAATTTTCCTGGCGTGCACAATCTTTTTCACGTGAGCCAACTGCGGAGGTGTGTGCTAAGTGACAGACAAGTGCTGGATGCAGTGCCCCAGTTGGAGCCTAACCTTTCCTACGTGGAAGTTCCTATTCGTGTTCTAGATGTGCAAGATCGAGTGTTGCGGAGAAAGACAATACCGATGGTAAAGATTCTGTGGAGAAACCAAGACGTGGAGAGCGCGACTTGGGAGTTGGAGTCAGCCATGAGGGAGGCGCATCCTCATTTGTTCTCCTAGCTGTGCTCGGTATGCATCCGATAACCCTTGGTTATTTTCTTTTCCTTCTATGGTAGAAGTGTTTTGTGCGTAAAGTTTCGGGGCGAAACTTTCTTTTAGGGGGAGTGACTGTAACGCCCCCGATTTTCCAGTGATTTATTTAATTTCTTATTTGACGTATTATGACGTCAGAGCATTTTGTTAGCGCGTGTTGGTCGTGTTACGTTGTTAGAGCGTGCTTTTAGCTCTTTAGGTTCCCTGTGTGGCTTGGTGATGCCTGGTAGCAAGATTCCCTAGCGAGCCGGAGTCTGTTTGGTGACTCGGTGGAGCCTCTTGGGGAATGCTTGTGTTTTGGCTTCGGGAGAATTTGCCCGAGTTTTGTTCGTCGGATTTTGTTACCGACTTTGTCGTAGCGCGTTTGCGTTCGTTAGGTTTGACCGGCCAAATATTGGGATTTGCGTCGGGAGTGGAAAATTTTATATTAGGAAATTAGATCGGCTAATTTTAGACTTTCTCGTCAAGTTTCGTCGCGTTCCGAGCATTTTTGGAGCCTCGACACGCGATTGTAATTTGAATGTTTTCGCGTACGCCGTTAACTTTAGAAATTATTATCTCGAAAACGGTGCGTCGGAATTCGATTTCGACTTCGCCGTTGGATTTGTAGCGTCGTCATTCGCCTACGGTGCGAATTTCGTTCGTTTCGGCGCGCGTTTGGCCCTCCGTAACCATATAAGGTTATCTTATTATAATAATTATATATATTATTATATATATATATCTATTTATATAAAGTATTTATATAAAAAAAAATGAAAAATGAATGTATGGTTTCGTAGAGGATCGGTGAGAATGAATCTCACCGATTCTCACCGAATCGGTGAGATTCATTCTCACCGATCGGTTTCAGCTTTTTCTTTTTTTATATATGCTATTATAATAAATAAAATATTATTATTATTATTATTATTATTAATATTTATATATATATATATATATATATATATATATATATATATATATATATATATATATATATATATAAGTTAAAGAAAAGTTAAGCCTTCTTCTTCCCCGAACAGCAGCCCCCCCTGTGCGACTTTTTTTGCGAGTGCGAACCTTTCCTCCGCGAATCTTCCGGCGGCCGCCACCGCCGATCCGGTGGACGGATTTTCGATCCGATCGCGGCGTTGGAAAGCTCTCGGCGAGAGCTTCGAGATCGCGGTAAGTTTTTCCCGTTTTAGTGACCGCTTCGCCATAGATGTTTTCGGCCCTAACCCCGGTTGTCCGTTTTTTTCGTAGTTCTCGTCTCCGCGTGTCCCCTCTTGGACGGATCTACGTGTTGGAGTATTTTGGGTGACGTTTTCAAGGTCGATTTGAGGCAAGTGGATTTCTCCCCTCTTGCGTGCCTCCATGAGTTGCATTTTTATTTTATTATTCTTTCCTCCTTGTCGTAGAATAGGTAATATTGGAATGTTCCTAGTTTAGGGCTTGTAGTCGGCCTAAACTAGGAAGTTATCGGTTTTATTTTTTAGTTGTACTCGGCAGGTAGGGGGAAATAACTCGGCGGGTAGGGGAAAATAAATCGGCGGGTAGGGGGAAATACTCGGCGGGTTTTGGTCGTAGAACTTGGTAGTTTCTAAGTGGTGTTGTCGGCTAGTTTTGGCGCCGAATCGTGGATCCTTAGCATGTGGTAGCTGGGTTTCTGAAAGAGTATGGTACCAGGGGAGTTCGAGCCGTGGCCACCACCATTCCCTCCTTTGGATATTTTTTTTGGGTTCCTGTAAGAGGTTGGAACTCTATGTGTGTGGACCCTGTGGCGGCCCCTTTAGTACTCCTGAGACACCTGGACCTGGTTGTTCGGTTGTGACTGTTCTTAGTCTCCGACACATGTTTGAGATTTGTGGCAGTGCTAATGATTTACAAGTTTAGGACTGTTAGTTCCTTCTTACTGTTCATTTGATGCATATTGGTTTCCTTCTGTCTCTGCAGGCTTGAGCGGAGTTTGGTACGTTTCTGTACTTGTTGCATTTCTCCTACTTTACTGATTATTACACCTGCATTTTGTCCTCTTTTGGATTCTTTAGCTGAGTTTTTCGGCATTTACACTTGCAGGGTTGGTAACCCTTTTTCTTGCTGTTCTTTTTATTCAATTATTATCTGATGCTTCTTTGCCACTTGTTTCATTATTTCTTGCTGAGGTGTTCTTCTTTTGAATGCCTCAGGTTCAGGTCTGTAGCCGGCTGTGTGGCTAGTTTCAGGAGTTTCTCTATGGACTGCGCTTTGGCAGTGTTTTCCTCGCTTGTCGAGGTAGTTCTTTAGCCTTGTAGTAGTACAGACATACATGCTCACCAACGAGTTCGTGTCAGGTTGTTGACGCTCGTTGGTGATTTTCCTTTGTGATATTAAGTATTTGCTTAGCTGCTAGTTTACCTGTTTTGTGGTTGTTTCACTTGCTCTCTGGGAATGTTTTATGCTAGGTTGCTAGTTACTTTAAACCCTATAATAGAACTACTATATGTATTGCATGATCAGCATGTTTTATAAAAGCTCAAGCTCTATTTTCCAATGCGTAAAAAGATGGTTTTTCCTTATAAATATTATAAATTGAAAATCTAGGGTCTTGCACAGCGTAAGTTGTCCTCTTAGGACGCTTATGCGCTCTTTTAGGATGTTTAGCATAAATGAAGTATTTTTCCACTACGTATAAAAATAGTTTTCAAACTGTGGACTATCTGATCCACTGAGCCGAGGGATACGGCCAATTAATTTAAAAATCAGTTTTCTATTCATTTTAACTTATGATTTGAAGGTTTAGAGTGTTGCCTGAGCGTCAGCAGTTATCCCCTGCTTGACGTGGCATCACAGCTCGTAGTTTTCTCGTGCTCTGATTTATTATTACAAATGAGAAAATGCGGGTTGTGACAATATTTCTCTCGAGTAGGTCCTTAACTACTCGAGTAGATCACTTGAGATATACTCGAGTAAAACTTATGCATACTCGAGTAAGAAAATTCCTCCTCTCGTGAAGTTAAGTAAAACAATCGAGTAGTTCACTGACATACTCGAGTAGCTTACTTAACTACTCGAGTAGATCACTCTTCCTACTCGAGTTGCCCAAAATTTTGTTTCTAAGTTTTTCTAAGTAAATCACTCGAGTAGTCCAAGTGACATACTCGAGTAGCTTATTCTATCTCGAGTAGTTCATACTCGAGTAGTTCCAGATTTCTCTTTCTCAGATTTCTTCCAAGTCATTTACTCAAGTAGGCACTTTATATACTTGAGTAGTTCTCGACACTGTGTCGAGTATCTCTCTTCTCTGTGTCGAGTAGTTAAGAAATACTCGAGTAGGCCATTCATATACTCGAGACGATTTCATTCCTCCCGAGTAGTTCAATCTACCTACTCGAGTACCTGTTTTTCCAGTGTGCAGAATATTTCTAAGTGTCTGTCTCGAGTAGTTCTTCTAACCACTCGAGTAGTTCAATTCTGCCTACTCGAGTAGTACAACTTGTACTCGAGTAGCTTAACTCCTTCCCGTGAAAACTTTTCTGTTTACTCGAGTAGATCTTCTAAGTACTCGAGTAGTTGCTTATATGCACTCGAGTACTTGTATTCAACCTACTCGAGTAGTCATGAATTATATACCCGAGTAATATTTCTCTGCTTACTCGAGTAGTCCTTGACCTACTCGAGTAGTTTTATACCCACTCGTGTATATGACCTCATTTTCTCTAAAATTTCTCCTACATCCAGATTTGACAGATTTTCAAATCCCGTGACATGATTGGTCCACGTGTACGTCATTAAAACCAATTATGACCATTATTAGTACTCCTATAAAAGGTCTTGTCTAATCGACAAACCCTAATCAGAAAAACAAATCTTTCAAGAAGAAAATTATTCTAAGTTTTGCAGCCGCTTTCCAAAACGGAATCGTTGTTTCCTCTCTCTCTCTTCATGGAATGAAAGCCGCCGCCGCCTCTATTCCTCTCCGACAAGGGTTTCGATCTTCAGAGGAAATAGACTGAAATAGCTCTCCAGATCGAGATCGATTTTCACATACTCATCATCTGTCCGATCGTGGAAGCAAGGAGTTCAGATCTACTGTTGTCGAGAATCTTTCTTCAACTTTTCTGATAAAGTCGCACGCGAAGAAGAAGATTGCAGTTCCTGTTTCATTTTCAGATCTGAACCAGACAATATTACTGTTTGTATTTTTCAATACTTGAATTTCATTTCTATAAGAGAATTTTCTTTCTCCGAATGTAGGAGTTTTCCACTCCGAGTTTGTAGGAAGGTGTTTCTTCCGAGTTGTAGATCCAGTTGATTGGATTGAGGTTGTAGGAACTTTGTTCTGATGGTAGGATTGATTTTCAATCCGAGATAGTGGAATAGCCGAGTCTAGTTTATTGCTAGATCGGTGAGGGAAAGTGGATGTACCCAAGATCGGGGAACCACTATAAATCTTGTCTCGTCTGTGATATTTTAGTAGATAGATCTGTGTTGTGTTCTAAGATTTTTTTTATTCAGCAAAATATGCACAACTCACCTATTCACCCCCTCTAGGTGATTTAGGTTGACAACTATTATCTTTCATGCTCCCCCTGAGATCTTGAATGGATCAGGAAATCTGGAGCTCTGATTCAGGGTGACAGGTCTTCAAAGACTTGATTGCCTTTACCAGAGATTACTTCAGGAACTTCTTTGACATATAGAGTTATTGTTGTCCTTCTGAAGTTGTCCTATAGGGTGGAAAGAAGAAGACTCTTGATGGAGATTAAATGTTCTTCTTCTTCTTGATGATGATGTTCTCTGGCCTAGGCTGATTGCAGTGTGTGAAACTTTAGATTTCTGTAAGACTTCTTGAATGTAATGTGTGTCTGCAGGACTGCTTGATCTCTTTTTTTTTGAAAAACTTGCTGAAAAACAACACATTCAAAATCCTTTATTCTTGAGCAGTAAATGCAGTCGGCCTGGGAAGGAAGCAACAATTATTGAATTCCCTAACTGTCCCATAAAAAAGGCATGTAATAATCCATGATCAAAGCTCGTTCTAACGGTAACATTGCAAGAAGATTGAGCATTAATTACTCTAGAATCATCGCCAAGAAAACGAGACGAAAAACTGGAGAAGACCTAGTCTGGAATTGTTGAACGAAGAACATATATCGTCGAGCTGAGTTCACAGTTTGTCGAGCTGAGCTGATGAGTTCGTCGAGCAGACAATAGCAATTAGTCTTCAAGGGAAACTTGTCAATTCTGCTACAATCATAGTCGAGCTGACAATCATCATTCGTCGAATAGAGATCCAAATTCGTCTATTGAAGAATGGTTATGTACTTAGAATCTGAGAAGTCTCTGGCTGAGAAGGATTCAAATAGTCGACCAGAATTCGTCGACCAAAGACTATGGTTTGCTGAGCTGAGATCGACGAACGTTGTGCATATTTCCTTGAACTGAAGATTTCTCTAAGTCTTAAGTTTCTCTGGCAGACTGGACGATGGATGGTCCACAGGATGATGTTCTAAGGACAAACCCTAGACTGTAGGACACAACAAATGACCCTGACTATACAAGGTGGGTCAAGGACATCCTAACTCAGTGCACCTAGCCCAAATCCAAACTAGGGATCCAACATACATCTTTCTCGCGCGGCTTATGTTGAAGACTATCCGCTCCGGTCTTTATGAAAACATTTCGGTTTCCGGCATGCATCTTCCTCATCTTCCTCTTCAAAATTTCTTCAAGGGCCTTGCTCCTTTTTTTCTGCCATTTCAAGGAGCCGACTACCATTTCTGTCCCCTTGGTCTTTTCAGCCAAATTCTGCGCGGCCTCCACCGTCTTCTTCGGCTCATTGTGGTCCACAATGACTGGGTCGACCTTGGTCTTAATTCATGCGGCTTGCAAGATCCAACAATTTTATCTGTTGTCTCACCTATTTTTAAGAGCAGTACGCCCAATGGAGAGTAAGTTACCTCAAAAGATTCTGCAGTCTCGGCTTGAGGTGGAGCAGCCTTCAAAACCGCTTCCGGATTGTCCGCGGCCTTCAAGACAGCTTCAGGATTGGTCGCGGCCTGCGAAGATTCGTCGATTGTCTGTGTCAGCCTCTTTTCAGAATCAGAAGCGGTTGGGGTAACCGGCTTCTCGTTCTTCTTCGCGGGATGTCGGCCAGAGTCATCCGGTTTTTGGCTCCGGCATTCTTCTTTTCAGTCAATTTCTCTTCGCGGGCTAACATCGACGAAATTACGTCCATCTTATGCAAGGCAACTGATGGCCCGCAAACAGACTCTAATGTGGGTGGTTTGTTCGATGACTCGATCGCCGCTGGCTTGCTAAGGTATGCAAGTGCACCTATCGCAAGTTGTACTAGATATTAGAGAGAATACCGAGGTCGTATTATTCTTAAGGTCGGGTTGATTATTCTTACTCCTCCAGGAGGACTATTATTTTACTGAAAGTAAGGTGAAGATTTTAATTAACTAAAGACGAAAAGAAAATAATGAAGAGGAAAAGCGATTTTAGAAAAATCGATGAAAGGTTAACCCTCGGCACCGAATCGTATTAAGAATTAAATAACTTTTAATAATTATTGAACTTAGTTTTCAAATTAATAAAAGTCAACTTGGTCGTGGAGGTTCCACAGTTATGAGCTCACCTAGCTATAGGGATATCACTCACCTGAACGCTAAGACTATTCGACCGAACGTTAGTCCGACGAAGGATTCTTCTTAACGCCCGCTTTACGCTAAGAACCCCGCTATTGGGTGGGGAACCCAATCTGGAAGAATTACGCTTGTCCTCTTTTGAGGGTATACACTCAACTCTATTTACCCAGTGGTGATCTGTCCATACGCATGACCTCTCGGCTAGCTAGCGTATGGATAACGAAAATATGTCCCACACATCGATTTGTGGTCCTACGCGTCGTTAACCCGAGGTAAACCTTAAGTCCTAAAATTAAAGTGAAAATATAGAACTTTTATTATTTCGAATCATTTAAATGTCCCAATGCTCTTCGATGCCAAGACTAATAATGATTAGTCACACTTCGGTATGAGGACGTCTTTATAATTTTATGAGGCGCGAGTTCGTAACTAAACGCTAAAGGATTATAAGAAGAAGACATGAAAATAACAAACATTTAGAAAACTGAAAAGTTAGCTAAAAAGAGAACTCACGCGCACTTCAAATTATAAATAAACAAAAAAACTAAGTTACAAAAAAGGAAAATTAGAAGTCCTAGTCAAACGAGTAGGCGGAAAATAAGGGCGCGCAATTTAACTCTTAACGAGTAGGCGGAAAAAAGAAAAAAACAAAGGAAAATTACAAGTTCTACTCAAACGAGTAGGCGAGAAATAAAAACACGTCATTTAACTCTTAACGAGTGGGCGGAAATAAATGCGCACGCGCACACACTCTACATGAATTGAAAGAAAGCAATAAAACTATATCCTACACACAACGCACTCTACATAATTGAAGAAAGCGATAAAATAGAGCAATAAAATTTATCTCCTACACACACACACTCTACATAATTGAAGAAAACATAAAAGGAAGCATGAAAAATTATGCTCATACACTCACACACACAACATGAAAATTGAAATGACAAAATGAAATCCTAACTCCTACACTCACACACACAAACTTAAAGCAAATGAAAGTTACCTAAAAACTAAAACATCTACATTTTTATACTTAGGTTTTGCCAAAAACACATAAAAAGAACAAATCAAAGTTAAAAGAACAAAAGTTTTTCAAAACAAGTTAAAAAAAAACAAAGTCTTTCAAAAATTAAAATTACAATATTTTCATTCTTAAGATTCCATAAAAGTGAATAAAAAGAAAAAAGAAAATGAAAAGAACAAAAGAAGGGTTTTACAGTCCTACAAAAAAACTAAGTAAAAAAAATACAAAATCACTTTAAAACTTCTTTTATAAACTCTTAAGAATGAAATTTAAAAACATTAAGGAAGAACATGGAGAAAAAAAGAGATAAACATATCATACCATATTTGGAAATAATATTTATAACAAACTCTAACATTGAGAAAAGTAAAAAAAAATAGCAAGTTACACACACACACACACACTTTTCATAAAAGAGAAGAACAAGAAAATACAAAAGAAATAAATTATCATTGAAATTATGCCACTCAAATGCATTCCATACCATCATGAGGAGAGAAAAACTACCAAATCTATTTAAGGGAAAAAGTTGGATTACAAAGCAAAAGCGAAAGCTAAAACAAACATGAAAGGGAGGGGGGAGATGTAACATCCCGAATCGTTCTAGGCCCCTCGTGTGTGTTTTTGAGTCAGGAGGGTTGAATCGAGTCCTGGGAAGTGCAGGGAATTGGACAGCACTTTTGGGGAGTGGAGAAATCAGTGCAGAGTAGGACACGGGTAGTGACACAGGCGTATAACTACTCGTGTGAATGTGACACGGGTAGAGACACGGGCGTATCTCTACCCGTTTGGCAATGTGTTGAGTTGAACTCGATGAGATGTGTCGAGATCGACGAACTACGCGTCGACATCGATGACACGGGTAGATACATGACCGTGTCTCTACCCGTGTGGCAATGTGTCGACTTGAACTCAACGAGATGTGTCGAGATCGACGAAATGCGCGTCGACATCGACGAATTACATGACATGGGTCGCAACACGCCCGTGTCTCTACCCGTGTGGCATTGTGTCGAGATGAACTTGACAAAATGTGTCGAGACCGACGAATTATATGACACAGGTAGAGACACGGGCATGCCCCTACCCGTGTGCTCCAGTCGACGATTTTGATCCAGATCGACGAAGTGTTGAGATTGTCGAAATGTATCTAGAGAAGGACACGACCAGGGAATACGGTCATGTCATGTGGACACGGGTCGGGACACGGGTCGGGACATGGGCGTGTCCCTACCCATGTCAAGTATTGAACCGACACGGAAACTATCGTTGTCGTTTCGCCCAACCAGGACACGGGTAAGGACACGGCCGTGTCCGTACCCGTGTCACTTTTCATATATAAGGGGAAGAGAAAACCCTAGCCGTCTTCACACTCACTTAGTCCCTGTTTTCTGGGAGAACTTCTGCAGAAGGAGAACTGCAGGAGCAAGTTCTAGGGAGGGAAAATCCGCCATCATCGTGAAGGAGAAGATGCTGCCAAGGAGAATTACGAGATCCATGGCCGGAAATGGAGGAACCGCTGGAATCGATGTGATTTTCCTACCCTCTCCCTTGGTGCTAGATCAATAGTTATTTTCCCTAGGTGAGATATCGACTCAAGAGAGTCTTGATGGAGAGGAGGAGTTTTCTAGGAAAGGGCATGCTAGGACTTGTGTCCTAGGTTTTAGATCTCTTCAACCACTCTCTTCTTCTATGTGAAGATAGGGGATGGTTTCGTGAAGGGTATTGGCCTCTTGAGGCTGAACAAGGGTGGAAGAAAATTCTGGAGGTGATCGGAGAGGATCGACTTGAGGTGGAAGATGAACCGATGACGTTCATTCCGCTTAAAGATGCGTGTTGAACCTGTATTCTGCGCGCAGCAATCGTCTAGGCCATTTTCACGAGGGATAAGTACAGATCTGGGCTTTTGGCTAAACATAAACGTTTAAGCCCTTGAAAACACCTTTCCAACGAGTGCCTGCATGACTTCAGGCAGCGTCTGTAGCCACGGGAAAGTCTGAACAAAAATGGTGTTCGATAAAACCTGCATGCAGAAATTGTGTTCTTTACGCAGCAGACTTCAATTCTGATTTCAATTAGGATAATTTCAATTCTGGGCCGAGGTCTGAATACGATAGTTGTAGCCCATGGAAAGACCTTTCCATTGAGGGGTTACACGCCTTCACCGGATTCTTGTTGCTTCGGGAATCTCTGGTTAAATTTGCAATCCAGATTTACTTTGCATATAAATTATGGGCTTTATATAATATGGATTTGGATTCGGTGGAATTAATATTGCTAGTAACTTGGCTTGGATGAACTCTTTATGGCTAAATATTTTAGTTGCATGAATAATGAAGCTTATTAATCAGATTTCATATAATTAAATTGTGAAGCAAGCTTATTTAAATAGATTGACTTGATAGAAATTGATAGAGTGTTACTTATGCACATCATGTTTATAATATGACGTTACCATTTGGAAAGAGTGATATATCTTTATATGTGCATCATGTTATATTATGTTGTTATCATTTGGAAGGTCATATAGACTCATAAATTATGGCCATGAGTATGTTTGACTAACGGAATGGGTATAGTAGTCCAATACTCAGAGTGTCGTCTCCCTACGGGTAGTGTTGTAAAACGATGTAAGTGCGGTGTTGACCATCACTTGTTTTGTTTGTGTTAGGATAGAGTATGGATAGATGGTTGGGCTGTGTCCTCGTGCCTTCTTCCGAGGCCCGCTCCATGCCACGATGGTTTGAAATTGCATGAGGTGTGAGTTGACACGCGGTGTCGTAATCCTGTGTTAAGGATAGTGTGGCAAGTCTACGGGCTCGCCGATCGTCACACCGACGGGAGTTAACAGTTAGACTTTGGGCGGTTAGGCTTGGTCCTCGGTGTTCATGTCCCGGGGCTCCTTCCGTGCCAAGTGCACGGTTGGGCTGTGTCCTCGTGCTTACTTATGAGGCCCCTTACGGGTCACACAAGGCCATTTAGGGATGTGTTCTTGGTGCACATCTACCCAAGACCCTGCTGGGCCATAGTACGCATGGTCTCCGCTGTTGTTTTCTTAGCGTTGAGGCATACGGAGGCCTAGGTGAAGTAGTGTGGATACACGCCTAGTAGTAGAAGTGTCTGTTCTACTGTCACCGCCTGGCCACGGCGGCTGATGCTTGAGAGATTAGCTACCTGCTCGAAAAGTGGGAACTATAGTCTGTGTTGACATAGTAATTGCGTGGGCGTGATCATGGGTGCGTCATTGCATAGCATTCATAGCATTCATAGCATTTCATAACATTGCACAATAAGATCCTCACCGTATAAGTTGTATGGGCACTCTTATACGATGAGTTACCTTAATATACCTCGATCCTTAACTTATAAGTTTGTATGGGCATTCTTATAAGTTAAGTTACCTTCCTGTTGTTAGTTACACATGTTAGTTTGCTGTAGCTATTAATTATTTGCTAGATCATGTTATTGTTACTCTTACACTACTGCCACCTGCTTGTACTTCTTTTTCCTGCACACATATACATTACCCTTGTTCCTTCTCTCTGCCTGGTGCCGAGGAGTCATCGGGGGAGCGTATGTGAAACCACTTAGTCGTTTCGACTAACGGTTGCTATGTCTTCTTTTTTAGCAGGTCACGCCATAGGTAGAGCAGCCGCAGACTATGCAGCAGGACAGGCAGGCCAGGATGATAGGGCCTGAAGTGACGGTGCCGTCGATACCGTCGGTTACTGATGTTAGTATTTTGATACTCTGATGTAGCCCGTTTGGTCAATGTTTAGCTGTACTATGATATATTGTAGAAGCATGTTTTAGCTTCTCCTTTATTGATGCATTTGGACATTATTACTTAGTGTGGATTTGACTTCTCTTGCTTATTATATTTGGTTGGGTTGGCATGTTCTATTGATATTATTGTAGCCGGCAGAATAGGCGTCTTGTGGTACAGGTTAGCCCGTGTGCTAATGGTACTGCAAGGCGGCTATTCCGGGAATAAGATTCCCCCTTCGCGCCGTGTTTTGAGATCCGGGAGGGGGGGGGGGGGGTCTTACAAATGGTATCAGTTTGTCACGATCCTCAACTACATAAGTGATTCAACAATGGTGCCACCCCCGTTTGATTAGTCAGTTTGGGGACAAAATGACTTAGCAGAAGCAGTGGTGTGCCCATATGTAATTCACGCTAAGTATGTTCAACTTTGACCTTAAGATTAGCCAACTTGACCATACGTTTGCATTTTATGTGTAGATTCCAGTGCTCGTTGAGCAGGTGGGAGGCACTCCTGCGCCCTCTTTACCCACTCCCACTCAGTTCCAACAATCTGAGTTGGGGTTGATGCTCACTGCCATCCTCGATGCTTTTTGGGCGCAGTAGCCTCCGTTGCAACAACAGGACCCGAGCTCCAACTGGTTGAGCACCTTTCGGGCTCTCTCCCCTCCAGCCTACCATGGGACAGAGTCAGCCGTACGTATAGAGGAATGGCTAGACACAGTACATGAGTTGTTGGCTGGTATCCGTTGCCTGGCCAACATGGCAGTGACATTGGCGGTGTCCGTCTTGGAATCATATGCTAAGAGGTGGTGGAAGTCCCTCATGGGCTCTACCTTCCAAGGCCGGGTCTACATAGAGATAAGTTGGAGTGAATTCTCGGGTGTTTTCTTGGAGCACTTTATCGCTACATCGGCCTGAGATGAGCTTGAGCAGATGTTTCTTCTCAAGGTTTGAGTAGAGATCAAAGTCGGTTATGGAATACCAGTGAGAATTCCAGCATCTCGCAAGGTTTGCGGATTCTTACGAGTTGGATGACAGAGGTTATGCCAAGCGCTTCTACAAAGGGCTGCGAGATCCCCTAAGGCAGTCCCTTTTGTTTATAGCTGATGGAAGCTTGGCAGAGATCATTGATATGGCAAAAAGATTGGAGGCGGACCAGTTGGGATGCAGTAAGAGGCCTGCGGAGGACGTGATGGAAGCCGTCCCATGGAATAAAAGGAGGTGAGACCTCAGAGTAGGAAGAGGATATCAAAGAGTTGAAGTGCGTGACCACCGGAACTATGGATTGGAGCATCCGGTTCCGCAGCCGCCTGCGTTGCATCCACCACCACATCCTCAGCTATTTCAACAACTTGATGGGTGTCGTGATCTTGTGTGTTTCGAATGCAACCAGCCGGGCCACATCCGACGTTTCTGCCTGCAGCTATTTGGGAACGTCCCTCCCGCTCTCCCTCTAGCAGCTCCTCGAGGGCAGGGTCATGTGCGTGGTCGAGGACGAGGACCGCGAGGAGGTAACCCTGGCCCTGCTAGGGATTAGGTGTACGTGCTTGACATGACGCAGGAACGTAACCCCCAATATGTGATTGCAGGTTTGATTTAATTAATTAACATATTTTCATGGTCTAACTTGAATTGATTAAGACTTACTAGACACCTAGCAATAAGTTTTGGTTGTTGGTACTTAG
Organism: Platanthera guangdongensis; assembly: GCA_039583875.1. Lineage (NCBI taxonomy): Eukaryota > Viridiplantae > Streptophyta > Magnoliopsida > Asparagales > Orchidaceae > Platanthera > Platanthera guangdongensis. The sequence goes on along the minus strand of CM077152.1, from coordinate 162,622,466 downwards.
GCACCGTGATTATTGGCGGGAAGAAGGCCTATGCACTGTTCGATACCGGTGCCTCACACTCCTTTATGTCCGAAAATTTCATAAAATACGTGGAGGGTGTACAGTACTTCACTGGCATAGCCCGACGTGTACACCTTCCGGACAGCTCAGAGATGATCGCAACCACCAAGTGAGATTTGGAGTTATTTATTGATGGGAAGGCATTTGATATGCAGGCCACGGTTCTGAGAATGCCGGAGTTTGACATCATTTTGGGCATGGCATTGCTGGACTGGCACTTCGCGAGGATCGACTATACGGAGAAGCGGATCTATTTGAGACATGGAGACTCTGATGTCATCTTCCAAGGTTTTGTATTCGCGCCTCCCTTGATGTTATCTTCCGTCCAGGTTGTAAAAGCTCATATGAAGGGGGATAGGGTCTTCATGATCTGGTTCTTGTTGAAGGAAGAAACTTTGGAATTAAAGGATGTATGGGTAGTGCGGGATTTTCCCGAGGTATTTCCTGAGAAGCTACCAGGATTACCTCCGCATAGAGAGGTTGACTTCCAGATTAATCTAGTACCAGGTGTCAAGCCTGTATCCAAGGCTCCGTACAGAATGGCCCCGAAAGAACTCACAGAGTTTAGAGTTCAATTGCAAGAACTTGGGGAGTCAGGGTTCGTTCGCCCCAGTTCATCACCCTGGGGGGCCGCTGTGTTGTTGGTGAAGAAAGAGGGAACCCTGTATTTGTGCATAGATTATCGGGAACTCAATCGGTTGACGGTGCGGAATACTTATCTGCTACCTCGGATCGACGAGTTGTTCGATCAACTAGTGGGAGCACATTGGTTTTCTAAACTGGATTTGCGCTCTGGATACTATCAGATGAGGATACAAGAATGAGACATCTAGAAAATAGCCTTCAGTTCAAGATATGGTTTGTATGAGTTCACGGTAATGCCGTTTGGGCTTATAAATGCCCCTTCGGACTTCATGAGCCTGTTGAACAAGGTGTTTGAACCGTATTTGGACATCTTCGTCATTGTTTTTATCGACGACATCTTGGTCTACTCAAAGACGGAAGAGGAGCATGTCGAGCATCTAACCTTGGTGTTGAAGAAGTTGAAGGAGCACTCCTTGTACGCCAAGTTTAGCATGTGTGAATTATGGCTTAAGGAGGTTGCTTTCTTGGGGCATGTGATCAGTGGGTTAGGATTAACAGTGGATCCAACAAAGGTGCGAGCCATGAAGGAGTGGTCGCACTTGAATTCGGCGGCCGATATACAAAGATTTCTTTGATTTGCTGGGTACTACCGCAAGTTCGTGAAAGGATTCTCCGAGATGGCCCTTCCTCTTACTTCGTTGACGAAGAAAGGTGTGGCATTTGAGTGGACTCTCCAATATGAAGCGGCGTTCCAAGAGCTAAAGGATAGGCTTACCTCCGCCCCCATCCTTGCTCTTCCATCTGGGAAGGAAGGATTTCAGGTTTACACGGACGCGTCATATCAAGGGATGGGAGCGGTATTGATGCAGCCCGAGCACGTAATGGCATATGCTTTAAGGCAGTTAAAGAAACAAGAAATCAACTACCCGGTTGATGATTTGGATTTGGGAGCACTGGTGTTCGCTTTGAAGGTCGGGAGGCATTATTTATATGGCGTCCACTGCGAGATCTTTTCCGATCACAAAAACTTGAAGTATGTCCACACTCAGAAGGAGTTGAACCTGAGACAACGACGGTGGTTGGAATTTCTATGCGACTATAAGTTCACAATGAAATACCACCCCGGGAAAGCAAACTCGATAGCCGATGCATTGAGTAGAAAAGTGTCAGGCTCTAGCCCAGAGTCTCGGTTGATGAGTATGGAGTTGTCTCGGATAATCGAGGAGATGGAAATTACTCTAGTATTCAAGGCTCCTTTGGCAGAGTATACGAAGTATTTGGACAGCATGAGCATAGTTTGTGATATCCGCCACCGGATTCGGGTGGAGCAAGGCATGGATGCGGCCTTGGCCCCAGCAATCAAGGCTATTGAAGATGGGACCACCGATGAGTACACACTAAAATACGCCCTCGTTTATTTTCGTGGCCAACTCTATATTCCCAAGGGAGGCAAAATCCGGGAGGATATCTTGAAAGAGGCACATTCCTCTCAATATTCTGTACACCCGGGTATTGCCAAGATGTACGCCGGCTTACGGAAGACCATGTGCTGGCCAGGAATGAAGAAGGATGTTCGTTACTATGTTACATATTGCGAAGCTTGTTAAATAGTGAAGGCTGAATGCAGGAGTCCCAGTGGTTTGTTGTAGACGTTGCCCATCCCCGAATGGAAGTTCGAGGATATCTCCATGGACTTTGTCCATGGGCTACCTCGCTCCCACTCCGGGAATAATTCAGTGTGGTTTATTGTTGATCGACTAACAAAGGTGGCCCGGTTCATTCCAATGAATAAGGAAGCAAACATGGATGTTTTGGTATGCCTTTTTGTGGAGCAATTCGTACGGTATCATGGCATGCCCAAGACAATTGTTTCGGATCGGGATGATCGGTTTACATCCAAGGAGTGGAAGGCGGTACAGGCATATTTGGGCTCGCGCCTAACCTTTAGTACAACATTTCACCCTCAGATGGACGGGCAATCTGAGCGGATCATCAGAACACTGGAGGATTTATTTAGGTTGTGTGTGCTGGATAGAGGAGAACCGTGGGAAAGACTTATACCACTGGTGGAATTCTCCTGCAATAATAGCCATCAGGCTAGCATCGGTATGGCGCCCCATGAAGCCCTTTATGGAAGAAGGTGCAGGACTCCCTTGTCTTGGGTGCAAGATGAAGATCCGAAGGCATTGGGAAATGAATATATAGATGAGATTGATGCGGCGGTCAGATTGGTACGGGATCGCATGTTGGAGGCTCAAAGTCGGCAGGTGAAGTATTATAATGCAAAGCACCGAATGGTGGAGTTCCAAGTGGGTGATAAAGTGTTCCTCAAGATTCGGCTGATGCTTGGAGTGTCGCGGGTGCGTGGGGTGAAAAAGCTTAGCCCAATGTATGTTGGGCCTTATACTATACTAGAAAGGATTGGCCTGTTGGCCTATCGGATAGAGTTACCACCAGAAATAGAGAATCTCCACGACGTGTTCCATGTATCGTCGCTTCGAAAAGTACTGTTGTGGCCCGACCAATATATTCCCACTACTGATGGTGCAGTGGCGTCAGATAGGTCTGTGCGACTATAGCCGGTGCGGATTGTTGACAGCGAGACAAGAACATTGCGCCGCAAAAGTGTTCCCTTGGTGAAGGTACTATGGTCCAACCATGGGAAGGAGGAGTACACATGGGAGCATATGGATTTGATGCAGCAAAGCTACCCGGAGTTGTTTGCTCAAGGTAATTTTATTTAAAAGCATACATTAAATTTCCTGTTATGCTTTTCTCCCCACAACCTAAGCCTGATTTCGGGGACGAAATCTTTTATTTTGTTTATAGGATTTGTAATGTCCTGAATCGCTCTAGGCCCCTCGTGTGTGTTTTTGAGTCGGGAGGGTTGACTCGATTCCTGAGAAGTGCAGGGAATTGGACTGCACTTGTGGGGAGTGGAGAAATCAGTGCAGAGGACACGGGTAGTGACACGGATGTGTCACTAACCGTGTGAATGTGACAGAGTAGAGACACGGGCGTGTCTCTACCATGTGGCAATGTGTCGAGTTGAACTCGACGCGATGTGTCGAGATCGACGAACTGCGCGTCGACATCGATGACACAGGTAGAGACACGCCCGTGTCTCTACCCGTAATGCAATGTGTCGAGTTGAACTCGACGAGATGTGTCGAGATCGACGAAATGCACGTCGACATCAACGAATTACATGACAAGGGTAGCGACACGCCCGTGTCTCTACCCGTTTGGCATTGTGTCGAGTTGAACTCGACGAAATGTGTCGAGACCAACGAATTATATGACACGGGTAGAGACACGGGTGTGTCCATACCCGTGTGCTCCAGTCGATGATTTTGATCCAGATCGACGAAGTGTTGAGATCGTCAAAATGTATCCAGAGAGGACACGGCCAGGGAATACGACCATGTCATGTGGACACGGGTCGGGACACGGGTCAGGACATGGTCGTGTCCCTACCCGTGTCAAGTATTGAACCGACACAGAAACTGTCATTGCCGTTTCGCCCAACCAGGACACGAGTAAGGACACGGCTGTGTCCCTACCCATGTAACTTTTCATATATAAGGGGAAGAGAATGTAACGTCCCGAATCGCTCTAGGCCCCTAGTGTGTGTTTTTGAGTCAGGAGGGTTGACTCAAGTCCTGAGAAGTGCAGGGAATTGGGCTGCACTTGTGGAGAAGTGGAGAAATCAGTGCAGAGTGCCTCGGGTGGTGACACGGGTAGTGACACGGGCGTGTCACTACCCTTGTGCGTCGAGTCCCACTCGACAAGCCGTGTCGAGACTGGCGAGATGTGTCGACACCAAGTGACACGGGTAGTGACACGGCCATGTCCCTACCCGTGTGCGTCGAGAGGATCTCGACGAGGCGTGTCGAGATCGTCGAGAGTCGTCGAGATCGTCGAGCGGGGTCGACACTAAGTGACACGGGTAGTGATACGGGCGTGTCCCTACCCGTGTGCAGTGTCGAGATGTAACTCAAGAAGTACACGACCAATAACACGGCCAGGCACACGGCCGTGTCATGTGAACACGGGTCGGGACACGGGTGTGTCCTTACCCGTGTCAAACATTGAACCGACATGGAAACCGCCACGGCCGTTTCACGGAAGCAGGACACGGGTACGGACACGGCCGTGTCCCTACCCGTGTCATATTTTGTTTATAAGGGACAGAGGAAACCCTAGCCGTTTTCACTCTCATTTCACCCCCTGTCTCCTGTGAGAACTCCTGGTGAGAGGAAAACCGCTGGAGCAAGTTCTACCGGAGGAGATTCGCCATCGCCGTGAAAGGGAAGATGCCGCCGAGGAGAACTACGCGATCCATGGCAAGAAATGGTGGTACTGCTGGAGCCAATGTGAGTTTCCTACCCTCTCCCTTGATGCTAGATCTTAGATATTTAGGAGAGACATCGGTTCAAGAGAGCTTGATGGAAAGGAGAAGATTTCTAGGTTTGGCCATGCTAGGATTTGAATCCTAGATTTTAGATCTCTTCAACCCTTCCCCTTTTCTTCAATACGACGATGGGTGAATGGTTTTGTGAGGAGTTTTGGCCCTTGAGGTTGAATAAGGGAGGAGGACATTTCTGGAAAATTTAGGAAGGATCGCTTGAGGAGGAAGACGGACCGATGCCGTTCATTTTCTTTAAGATGCGCACAGAATCTGTATTCTGCGCGCAGCGATCTTCTAGGCCATTTTCTTATAGGATATTTGCAGATCTGGGCTTTTGGATAAACACGAAAGTTGTAGCCCTCGCAAATACCTTTCCAACGAGTGGTTTGACGACTTCAGGTGATGTCTGTAGCCCCGGGAAAACCTAATCGAATTTGCTGTCCGGCAATTCCTGTACACAGAAATTGTGTTCTGTGCGCAGTGAACTTTGAAGCCGATTTCGAGTAAGTTATTTTCAGATCTGTGTTGTGACCTGAATATGAAAGTTGTAGATCATGAAAAGATCTTTCCAACGAGGGGTTACACACCTCCACCGGATTCCTGTAACTTCAGGAAACTCCGGTCGAAGTTGCTGTCCAGTGCTATTCCTGCGCTGAAATTCTGGGTCTCTACATACATTGTGGATTTGAAATTGGTGGATCCAATGTCGCAATTAATTCGTGGTTTTGGTGAAATAATTTTATGTTAACCACCAAAGTGTTATGGATGATAATATTTACTGTTTTAGAAATCAATTTATTATTGCAAGATAGCTTGAGGCATGTTGATTTCCTTATGTTTAATGGGTTGATTTGATAATACATCGGTAAGTTGTCGTAAGAGCAAATCTTGTTTATATCATGTTGAAATCACTTGGGATGATATATAGATGGGTAACCCATGGCCATGCATATGTTTTATATCGGATTGAATTTAGGAGTCCAATACTTAGAGAGTCGTCTCCCTACGAGTAGTGTTGTGAAGGGATGAAAGTGCGGTGTTGACCGTCACTTGTTTTGGTTATGTGGAGATAAGGTGTGGATGGATGGTTGGGCTGTGTCGTCGTGTTTACTTCCGAGGCCCCTTCCATGATATGTTGATGTGGTAATTGCATGTGGTGTGAGTCGACACGCGATGTCGTAATCCTGGGTTAAGGATAGTGTGGCAGGTCTACGGGCTCGCCAGTCGTCACACCGACGGGAGTTGGCAGTTAGACTTGGTCGGTCTGGGCTGTGTCCTCGGTGTTCACGTCCCGAGGCCCCTCCGGCCATGTGAACGGTTGGGCTGTGTCCTCGTGCTTTCTTCCGAGGCCCCTTCCGGGTCACGCAAGGCCAGTTCCGGCTGTGTTCTTGGTGCACATCTACCCAAGACCCCGCTGGGCAATAGTACGCATGGGCTCCGCTGTTGTGTTCTTAGCGTTGAGGCGTACGGAGGCCTAGGTGAAGTAGTGTGATACCCGCCTAGAAGTAGAAGTGCCCGTTCTACTGTCACCGCCTGGCCACGGTGGCTGATGCCTGAGAGGTTAGCTACCTGCTCGAAAAGTGGGAACTATAGTCTGTGTCGACATAGCAATCGCATGGGTGTGCATGGGTGAGTCATTGCATAGCATTCATAGCATTTCATATCATTGCACCACAAGATCCTCATCGTATAAGTTTGTATGGGCACTCTTATACGATGAGTTACTTTTATGTAACCCGATCCTTAACTTATAAGTTGTATGGGCATTCTTATAAGTTAAGTTACTTTCCTGCTGTTACTTATACTTGCTAGTTTAGTGTAGCTCTTACTTAAATGTTGATTATGATGTTGTTACTCTTACATTACCTTGCCACCTGATTGTACTTCCTTTACTTGCATACTTATTATATACTATACTCTTGTTCCTTTTCTCCGCCCGGTGTCGAGGAGTCGCCGGGGAGCGGATGTGAAACCACTTAGTCGTTTCGACTAACGGTTGCTACGTCTTCCTTTTTAGGAGGTCACGCCGCAGGTAGAGCAGCCGCAGACTACGCAGCAGGACAGCCAGGCCAGGGAGACAGGGCCTGATGTGACGGTGCCGTCGATACCGTCTGTTACAGATGTTAGTGTTTTGATTACTCTGATGTAGCCCGTTTGGGCAATGTTTAGCTGTACTCTGATATATTATAGAAGCATGTTTTAGCTTCTCATTATTGATGTATTGGGACATTATAACTTAGTGTGGATTTTGACTTCTCTTGTTTATTTATTTGGTTGGGTTGGCATGATTTATTGATATTATTGTAGCCGGCGGAATAGGCGTCTTGTGGTACAGATTAGCCCGTGTGCTAATGCTACCGCAAGGCGGCTGTTCCGGGCATAAGACTCCCCCTTCGTGCCGTGTTTTGGGATCCGGGTAGGGGGGGTCTTACAAATGGTATCAGTTTGCCACGATCCTCAACTAAGAAGTCATTCAACAATGGTGCCACCCCCGTTTGGTTAGTCAGTTGGGGACAAACTGACTTAGCGAAAGCAGTGGTGTGCCCATATGTAATTCACATTAAGTTTGTCCAACTTTGACCTTAAGTTTAGCCAACCTAACCACAAATTTGTCGTGTATGTGTAGGTCCCACTGCAGGTTGAGCCGATGGGGGGTACTCCTACCCCTCCCATACCCACTCAGTTCGAACAGTCTGAGTTGGGGCAGACGCTCACCGACATTCTTGATGCTTTTAAGGCACAGCAGGCTCCGGTGCAACAACAGGCCCCGAGCTCCAACTGGCTGAGCACCTTCCGGGCTCTCTCCCCTCCCGTCTACCTTGGGACGGAGTCAGCCGTACGTACAGAGGAATGGCTAGACACGATACAGGAGTTGTTGGCTGGTATCCGTTGCCCAGCCAACATGGCAGTGACATTGGCAGTGTCCGTCTTGGACTTACATGCGAAGAGGTGGTGGAAGTCCCTCATGGGCTCTACCTTCCAAGGCCGGATCTACACTGAGATAAGTTGGAGTGAATTCTCGGGTATTTTCTTGGAGCACTTTATCCCTACATCGGCCCGAGATGAGCTTGAGCAGAGGTTCCTTCTACTAAAGCAGGGATCAAAGTCGGTGACAGAATACCAGCGGGAATTCCAGCATCTCGCAAGGTTTGCGGATTCTTATGAGTTGGATGACAGAGGTTATGCCAAGCGCTTCTATAAAGGACTGCGAGATCCCCTAAGGCAGTCCCTTTTGTTTATAGCGGATGGTAGCTTGGCGGAGATCATTGATATGGCGAAAAGATTGGAGGCGGACCACCTGGGATGCAGTAAGAGGCCTGCGGAGGACGTGATGGAAGCCGGCCCAAGTAATAGAAGGATACGGGACTTCAGAGGAGGAAGAGGTTATCAAAGAGGTGGAGGGCGTGTCCACCGAAACTATAGGGTGGAGCATCCAGTTCCGCAGCCGCCTGCGTTGCCTCCACCCCCACAGCCTCAGCGATTTCAACAACCTGAAGGGCGTCGTGGTCTGGTGTGCTTCGAATGCAACCAGCCGGGCCACATCAGGCGTTTTTGCCCGCAGCTATATGGGAACGTCCCTCCTGCTCTCCCTCCTGCTCTCCCTCCAGCAGCCCCACGAGGGCGGGGATATATGCGTGGTCGAGGACAACGACCGCCAAGAGGAAACCCCGGACCGGTCCGAGATCAGGTGTACGCACTTGACATGGCGCAGGAACGGAACCCACAAGATGTGATTGCAGGTATCATTTAATTAATTTACATATTTGCATGGTCTAACTGGAATTGATTAGAACTTACTAGACACTAGCAATAAGTTTTGGTGGTTGGTACTTAGGCACCGTGATTATTGGCGGGAAGACGACCTATGCGCTGTTCGATACCGGTGCCTCACACTCTTTTGTGTCCGAGGATTTCATAAAAGACGTGGGGGATGTACAGTACTTCACGGGAATAGCCCGACGTGTACGCCTTCCGGATGGCTCGGAGATGATCGCAACCGCCAAGTGCGAGTTGGAGATATTTATTGATGGGAAGGCCTTTGATACGCCGGCCACGGTTCTGAGAATGCCGGAGTTGACATCGTTTTGGGCATGGCATGGCTGGATTGGCACTTCGCGAGGATCGACTGCGCGGAGAAGCGGATCTATTTGAGACATGGAGACTCTGACGTCATCTTCCAAGGTATTGGCTTCGCTCCTCGCATGTTGTTATCTTCCGTCCAGGTTGTAAAAGCTCATATGAAGGGGACGAGGTCTTCATGACCTGGTTCGAGTTGAAGGAGGAAGCGTTGGAATTATAGGATGTACGGGTTGTGCGGGATTTTCCCGAGGTATTTCCTGAGAAGCTACCAGGATTACCTCCGCATAGAGAGGTTGACTTTCAGATCAATCTAGTACCAGGTGCCAAGCCTGTATCCAAGGCTCCGTACAGAATGGCTCCGAAAGAACTCGCGGAGTTTAGAGTTCAACTGCAAGAACTAGTAGATTCAGGGTTCGTTCGCCCCAGTTCATCACCATGGGGTGCCCCTGTGTTGTTCGTAAAGAAGAAGGATGGAACCCTGCGATTGTGCATAGATTATCGGGAACTCAATCGATTAACGGTGCGGAACACTTATCCGCTACCTCGGATCGACGAGTTGTTCGATCAATTAGTGGGAGCACATTGGTTCTCTAAACTAGACTTGCGCTCTGGATACTATCAGTTGAGGATACAAGAGGGGGATATTCAGAAAACAACATTCAGTTCGAGATATGGGTTGTATGAGTTCACAGTAATGTCCGTTTGGGCTCACGAATGCACCTTCGGCCTTCATGAGCCTGATGAACAAGGTGTTTGAACCATACTTGGACATCTTCGTCATCGTTTTCATCGACGACATCTTAGTCTACTCAAAGACGGAGGAGGAGCATGTCGAGCACCTGACCTTAGTTTTGAAGAAATTGAAGGAGCACGCCTTGTATGCCAAGTTTAGCAAGTGTGAATTCTGGATTAAGGAGGTTGCCTTCTTGGGGCATGTGATCAGTGGAGCAGGATTAGCTGTGGATCCAGCTAAGGTGCGGGCCGTGAAGGAGTGGTCGCCCTTGAAGTCGGCGGCCGATGTACGAAGCTTTCTTGGACTTGCTGGCTACTACCGCAAGTTCGTGAAAGGATTTTCCAAGATTGCCTTCCTCTTACCTCCTTGACGAAGAAGGGTGTGCCATTTGAGTGGACACCTCAATGTGAAGCGACATTTCAAGAATTGAAAGATAGGCTTACCTCCGCCCCCATCCTTGCACTTCCGTCGGGGAAGGAAGGATTCCAAGTTTACACGGACGCATCATATCAAGGGATGGGAGCGGTATTGATGCAGCACGGGCATGTGATCGCTTATGCTTCAAGGCAGTTAAAGAAACATGAAATCAATTACTCGGTTCATGATTTGGAGTTGGAGCAGTGGTGTTCGCTTTGAAGGTCTGGAGGCATTATTTATATGGCGTCCACTGCGAGATCTTTTCCGATCACAAAAACTTGAAGTATGTTCACACTCAGAAGGAGTTGAACCTGAGACAACGGCGGTGGTTGGAATTTATATGCGACTATGAGTTCACCATGAACTACCACCCCGGGAAAGCGAACTCGGTAGCCGATGCCTTGAGTAGAAAAGCGCCAGGCTCTAGCCCAGAGTCTCGGTTGATGAGTATGGAGTTGGCTCGGATGGTCGAAGAGATGGAAATTACTCTAGTATTCAAGGCTCCTTCGGCAGAGCATGCGGAGTATTTGGCCAACATGAGCATAATTTGTGATATCCGAGACCGGATTCGGGTGGAGCAAGGAATGGATGCGGCCTTGGCCCCGGCAATCAAGGCAATTGAAGATGGGACCACCGATGAGTACACACTAAAAGACGGCCTCGTTTATCTTCGAGGCCGACTTTATATTCCCAAGGGCGGCAAAATTCGGGAAGATATATTGAGAGAGGCGCATTCCTCTCAATATTCAGTGCATCCGGGTATTGCTAAGATGTACGCCGGACTGCGGAAGACCATGTGTTGCCGGGAATGAAGAAGGATGTTCGCTACTATGTTACACATTGCGAAGCTTGCCAAAGGGTGAAGGCTGAATACAGGAGTCCCAGTGGTTTGTTGCAGTCATTGCCCATCCCCGAATGGAAGTTCGTTGACATCTCCATGGACTTTGTCCATGGGTTGCCTCGCTCACGCTCCGGGAATGATTCAGTGTGGGTTATTGTGGATCGACTGACAAAGGTGGCCCGATTCATTCCAATGAAGAAGGAAGCGCACGTGGATGTTTTGGTACGCCTTTTTGTGGAGCAATTTGTACGGTATCATGGCGTGCCCAAGACAATTATTTCGGATCGGGATGGTCGGTTTACATCCAATGAGTGGAAGGCGGTACAGGCGTATTTGGGCTCATGCCTAGCCTTTAGTACCGCGTTTCATCCACAGACTGACGGGCAGTCAGAGCGGACCATCAGAGCGCTGGAGGATTTATTGAGGTTATGTGTGTTGGACAGAGGAGAGCCGTGGGAAAGACTCTTGCCCCAGGTGGAATTCTACTACAACAATAGTCATCAAGCGAGCATCGGCATGGCGCCCCATGAAGCCCTTTACGGAAGAAGGTGCAGGACTCCCTTGTCTTGGGTGCAGGATGAAGATCCGAAAGCCTTGGGAAATGAATATATAGATGATACTGATGTGACGGTCAGATTGATACGGGACCGCATGTTGGAGGCTCAAAGTCGACAGGCAAAATATTACAATAAAAAGCACCGGATGGTGGAATTCCAAGTGGGCGAAAAAGTGTTCCTTATGATTCGGCCGATGCATGGAGTGTCACAGGTGCGGGGAGTGAAAAAGCTCAGCCCAAGGTATGTTGGGCCTTATACTATATTGGAAAGAATTGGCCCGTTGGCCTATCGGTTGGAGTTACCACCGGAACTAGAAAATCTTCACGACGTGTTCCATGTATCGTCGCTTCGAAAAGCACTATTGCGGCCCGACCAATTTATTCCCACTACTGATGGTGCGGTGGCGTCAGATAGGTCTGTGCGACTAGAGCCGGTACGGATTGTTGACAGCGAGACAAGAACATTACGCCGCAAAAGTGTCCCCTTAGTGAAGGTGCTATGGTTGAATCATGGAAGGAGGAGTACACCTGGGAGCCAATGGATTTGATGCAGCAACGCTACCGGAGTTGTTTGCCCAAGATAGTCTTATTTAAAAACATATGATAAATTTCCTGTTAAGCTTTTTCCACACAGCCTAAGTCTGATTTCGGGGACGAAATCTTTTATTTTGTTTATAGGATTTGTAACGTCCCGAATCGCTCTAGGCCCCTAGTGTGTGTTTTTGAGTCAGGAGGGTTGACTCAAGTCCTGAGAAGTGCAGGGAATTGGGCTGCACTTGTGGAGAAGTGGAGAAATCAGTGCAGAGTGCCTCGGGTGGTGACACGGGTAGTGACACGGGCGTGTCACTACCCGTGTGCGTCGAGTCCCACTCGACAAGCCGTGTCGAGATGGCGAGATGTGTCGACACCAAGTGACACAGGTAGTGACACGGCCGTGTCCCTACCCGTGTGCGTCGAGATGATCTCGACGAGGCGTGTCGAGATCGTCGAGAGTCGTCGAGATCGTCGAGCGGGGTCGACACTAAGTGACACGGGTAGTGACACGGGCGTGTCCCTACCCGTGTGCAGTGTCGAGATGTAACTCAAGAAGTACACGGCCAATAACACGGCCAGGCACACGTCCGTGTCATGTGAACACGGGTCGGGACACGGGTGTGTCCTTACCCGTGTCAAATATTGAACCGACATGGAAACCGCCACGGCCGTTTCACGGAAGCAGGACACGGGTACGGACACGGCCGTGTCCCTACCCGTGTCATATTTTGTTTATAAGGGACAGAGGAAACCCTAGCCGTTTTCACTCTCATTTCACCCCCTATCTCCTGTGAGAACTCCTGGTGAGAGGAAAACCGCTGGAGCAAGTTCTACCGGAGGAGATTCGCCATCGCCGTGAAAGGGAAGATGCCGCCGAGGAGAACTACGCGATCCATGGCAAGAAATGGTGGTACCGCTGGAGCCAATGTGAGTTTCCTACCCTCTCCCTTGGTGCTAGATCTTAGATATTTAGGAGAGACATCGGTTCAAGAGAGCTTGATTTAAAGGAGAAGATTTCTAGGTTTGGCCATGCTAGGATTTGAATCTAGATTTTAGATCTCTTCAACCCTTCCCCTTTTCTTCAATACGATGATGGGTGAATGGTTTCGTGAGGAGTTTTGGCCCTTGAGGTTGAATAAGGGAGGAGGACATTTCTGGAAAATTTAGGAAGGATCGCTTGAGGAGGAAGACGGACCGATGCCGTTCATTTTCTTTAAGATGCGCACAGAATCTGTATTCTGCGCGCAGCGATCTTTTAGGTCATTTTCTTATAGGATATGTGCAGATCTGGGCTTTTGACTAAACACGAAAGTTGTAGCCCTCGGAAATACCTTTCCAACGAGTGGTTGTACGACTTCAGGTGATGTCTGTAGCCCCAGGAAAACCTAATCGAGTTTGCTGTCCGGCAATTCCTGTACACAGAAATTGTGTTCTGTGCGCAGTGAACTTTGAAGCCGATTTCGAGTAAGTTATTGTCAGATCTGGGTTGTGACCTGAATATGAAAGTTGTAGATCATGAAAAGATCTTTCCAACGAGGGGTTACACGCCTCCACCGGATTCTTGTAACTTCAGGAAACTCCGGTCGAAGTTGCTGTCCAGTGCTATTCCTGCGCTGAAATTCTGGGTCTCTACATACATTGTGGATTTGAAATTGGTGGATCCAATGTCGCAATTAATTCGTGGTTTTGGTGAAATAATTTTATGTTAACCACCAAAGTGTTATGGATGATAATATTTACTGTTTTAGAAATCAATTTATTATTGCAAGATAGCTTGAGGCCTGTTGATTTCCTTATGTTTAATTGGGTTGATTTGATAATACATCGGTAAGTTGTCGTAAGAGCAAATCTTGTTTATATCATGTTGAAATCACTTGGGATGATATATAGATGGGTAACCCATGGCCATGCATATGTTTTATATCGGATTGAATTTAGGAGTCCAATACTTAGAGAGTCGTCTCCCTACGAGTAGTGTTGTGAAGGGATGAAAGTGCGGTGTTGACCGTCACTTGTTTTGGTTATGTGGAGATAAGGTGTGGATGGATGGTTGGGCTGTGTCCTCGTGTTTACTTCCGAGGCCCCTTCCATGATATGTTGATGTGGTAATTGCATGTGGTGTGAGTCGACACGCGGTGTCGTAATCCTGGGTTAAGGATAGTGTGGCAGGTATACGGGCTCGCCAGTCGTCACACCGACGGGAGTTGGCAGTTAGACTTGGTCGGTTTGGGCTGTGTCCTCGGTGTTCACGTCCCGAGGCCCCTCCGGCCATGTGAACTGTTGGGCTGTGTCCTCCTGCTTTCTTCCGAGGCCCCTTCCGGGTCACGCAAGGCCAGTTCGGGCTGTGTTCTTGGTGCACATCTACCCAAGACCCCGCTGGGCCATAGTACGCATGGGCTCCGCTGTTGTGTTCTTAGCGTTGAGGCGTACGGAGGCCTAGGTGAAGTAGTGTGATACCCGCCTAGTAGTAGAAGTGCCTGTTCTACTGTCACCGCCTGGCCACGGCGCTGATGCCTGAGAGGTTAGCTACCTGCTCGAAAAGTGGGAACTATAGTCTGTGTCGACATAGCAATCGCATGGGTGTGCATGGTGAGTCATTGCATAGCATTCATAGCATTTCATATCATTGCACCACAAGATCCTCATCGTATAAGTTTGTATGGGCACTCTTATACGATGAGTTACTTTTATGTAACCCGATCCTTAACTTATAAGTTTGTATGGGCATTCTTATAAGTTAAGTTACTTTCCTGCTGTTACTTATACTTGCTAGTTTAGTGTAGCTCTTACTTAAATGCTGATTATGATGTTGTTACTTTTACATTACCTTGCCACCTGCTTGTACTTCCTTTACTTGCATACTTATTATATACTATACTTTTGTTCCTTTTCTCCGCCCGGTGCCGAGGAGTCGCCGGGGGAGCGGATGTGAAACCACTTAGTCGTTTCGACTAACGGTTGCTACGTCTTCCTTTTTAGGAGGTCACGCCGCAGGTAGAGCAGCCGCAGACTACGCAGCAGGACAGCCAGGCCAGGGAGACAGGGCCTGATGTGACGGTGCCGTCGATACCGTCTGTTACAGATGTTAGTGTTTTGATTACTCTGATGTAGCCCGTTTGGGCAATGTTTAGCTGTACTCTGATATATTGTAGAAGCATTTTAGCTTCTCATTATTGATGTATTGGGACATTATAACTTAGTGTGGATTTTGACTTCTCTTGTTTATTTTTTTGGTTGGGTTGGCATGATTTATTGATATTGTTGTAGCCGGCGGAATAGGCGTCTTGTGGTACAGGTTAGCCCGTGTGCTAATGCTACCGCAAGGCGGCTGTTCCGGGCATAAGACTCCCCCTTCGTGCCGTGTTTTGGGATCCGGGTAGGGGGGGTCTTACAGAGAAAACCCTAGCCGTCTTCACGCTCACTTAGTCCCTATTTTCTCGGAGAACTTCTGCAGAAGGAGAACTGCAGGAGCAAGTTCTAGGGAGGGAAAATTCGCCATCAACGTGAAGGAGAAGATGCCGCCAAAGAGAATTACGAGATCCATGGCCGGAAATGGAGGAACCGCTGGAATCTATGTGAGTTTCCTACCCTCTCCCTTGGTGCTAGATCTATAGTTATTTTCCCTAGGTGAGATATCGACTCATGAGAGTCTTGATGGAGAGGAGGAGTTTTCTAGGAAAGGCCATACTAGGACTTGTGTCCTAGGTTTTAGATCTCTTCAACCACTCCCTTCTTCTATGTGAAGATAGGGGATGGTTTCGTGAAGGGTATTGGCCTCTTGAGGCTGAATAAGGGTGGAGGAAAAATCTGGAGGTGATCGGAGAGGATCGACTTGAGGTGGAAGATGAACAGATGTCGTTCATTCAGCCTCTAGATGCGTGCTGAACCTGTATTCTGTGCGCAGCGATCTTATAGGCCATTTTCACGAGGGATAAGTCCAGATATGGGCTTTCGACTAAACACAAAAGTTGAAGCCCTTGAAAACACCTTTTCGACGAGAAGCTGCATGACTTCAGGCGACATCTATAGTCAGGGAAATTCTGAAAGAAAATGGTGTTCGATAAAACCTGCATGCAGAAATTGTGTTCTGTACATAGCGGACTTCAAGTCTGATTTCGATTAGGATAATATCAAATCTGGGCTGAGGTCTGAATACGATAGTTGTATACCATGGAAAGACCTTTCCATTGAGGGGTTACACGTCTTCACCGGATTCCTGCACCTTCCGGAATCTCCAGTTAAAGTTGCAATCCAGATTTACTCTGCATCTAAATTCTGGGCTTTATATAATATGGATTTGGATTCGGTGGAATTAATATTGCTAGTAACTTGGCTTGGATGAACTCTTTATGGCTAAATATTTTAGTTGCATGAATAATGAAGCTTATTAATCAGATTTCATATAATTAAATTGTGAAGCAAGCTTATTTAAATAGATTGACTTGATAGAAATTGATAGAGTGTTACTTATGCACATCATGTTTATAATATGACCTTACCATTTGGAAAGAGTGATATATCTTTATATGTGCATCATGTTATATTATGTTGTTATCATTTGGAAGGTCATATAGACTCATAAATTATGGCCATGAGTCTGTTTGACTAACGGAATGGGTATAGTTGTCCAATACTCAGAGTGTCGTCTCCCTACGGGTAGTGTTGTAAAACGATGTAAGTGCGGTGTTGACTGTCACTTGTTTTGTTTGTGTTTGGATAGAGTATGGATAGATGGTTGGGCTGTGTCCTCGTGCCTTCTTCCGAGGCCCCCTCCATGCCACGGTGGTGTGTAATTGCATGAGTTGTGAGTCGACACGTGGTGTCGTAATCCTGGGTTAAGGATAGTGTGGCAGGTCTACGGGCTCGCCGATCATCACACCGACGGGAGTTGACAGTTAGACTTTGGGCGGTTGGGCTTGGTCCTCGGTGTTCATGTCCCAGGGCTCCTTCCATGCCAAATGAACCGTTGGGCTGTGTCCTCGTGCTTACTTCTGAGGCCCCTTCTGGGCCACACAAGGTCGTTTCGGGCTGTGTTCTTAGTGCACATCTACCCAAGACCTCGCTGGGCCATAGTACGCATGCGCTCCGCTGTTATGTTCTTAGTGTTGAGGCATACAAAGGCCTAGGTGAAGTAGTGTGGATACTCGCCTAGTAGTAGAAGTGCCTGTTCTACTATCACCGCCTGGCCACGGCGGCTGATGCCTGAGAGGTTAGCTACCTGCTCGAAAAGTGGGATCTATAGTTTGTGTCGACATAGCAATTGCATGGGTGTGATCATGGGTGAGTCATTGCATAGCATTCATTTTATAACATTGCACAACAAGATCCTCATCGTATAAGTTTGTATGGGCACTCTTATATAATGATTTACCTTTATGTAACCCGATACTTAACTTATAAGTTTGTGTGGGCATTCTTATAAGTTAAGTTACCTTCCTGTTGTTACTTACACATGTTAGTTTGTTGTAGCTCTTAATTATTTGCTAGATCATGTTATTGTTACTCTTACACTACTGCCACCTGCTTGTACTTCTTTTACTTGCACACATATACATTACCCTTGTTCCATCTCTCCGCCCGGTGCCGAGGAGTCGTCGGGGGAGCGGATGTGAAACCACTTAGTCGTTTCGACTAACGATTGCTATGTCTTCCTTTTTAGTAGGTCACGCCGCAGGTAGAGAAGCCACAGACTATGCAGCAGGACAGCCGGCCTGAAGTGACGGTGCCGTCGATACCGTCGGTTACTGATGTTAGTATTTTGATACTCTGATGTAGCCCGTTTGGGCAATGTTTAGCTGTACTCTGATATATTGTTGAAGCATGTTTTAGCTTCTCCTTTATTGATGCATTTGGATATTATTACTTAGTGTGGATTTGACTTCTCTTGCTTATTATATTTGGTTGGGTTGGCATGTTCTATTGATATTATTGTAGCTGGAGGAATAGGCATCTTGTGGTACAGGTTAGCCCGTGTGCTAATGCTACCGCAAGGCAGATGTTCCGGGCATATGATTCCCCCTTCGCGCCATGTTATGAGATCCAGGAGGGGGGGGGGTCTTATAGGAGAAAACTCCTTACATTGAACAAAAAGCACCCAAGCAGCCCTCAAACAGCTATATGGTCCAGAAAAAGTGTGCCCTTGGACCTTACAAATATGGGCTATTTATAGGGAAAAAATAATCAAAGTACACTCCCTCCGACACGGGCGTGTCGGGGGGGGGGGGCGTGTCACAACTATTTGCGATGTGATCCGGCGATTTGACGGCATAGTTGACTTCGGGCTTCATACGAGGATGTCACGCCCCAGGTCACGGGCGTGACTCTGGGCGTGTCGGGGAGGTAGATCCGGCGCAGGTTGCACTAAAAGTCGCGGGCACGGTTCTTGTCGGGCCATGTAGAGGAGTCACGGGCGTGTCGGCGCCTGACACGGGCGTGTCTGGTCGGATCGACGAACTTCGAGGGATTTTCGTCGAGCTGGAAAATGTCGAGCGAAAAATGTCGAGCAAGTGACACATGCGTCTCGGTTTGGCTGACACGGGCATGTCAGGTTGGTCGACAAACGTCGAGAGCGTTTCGTCGAACTGGAAGCCATGATCGTCGATCGGGAAAGACACGGGCGTGTCGTATCATGGGACACGGGCGTGTCCTTGTCGGTTCGACGAACGTTGAGCTGGGTCTGGATAGCTGATCGTTGAGGGCGTGACATGGGCGTGTCGGGTTTGGGACACGGGCGTGTCAAGTCGATTTTTTTGAATTTTTCCGGAAAAATTTCAGGAATCAAAATTAAGTTAAGGTAGCTAAATATTTACAAAAAGAAACATATTTATAAACAAAAATAACTAAAAACTATGAATAAAAGTGAAAATGATATAAATAAAATACTAAAAAATGCGTATATTTACAACTCATCAAATACTCCCATATTTAAGCTTTTCCTATTCCAGAGCAAAACTTTGAGGTGAACTTATAAGGAATAAAAAAAACTCTAAGTTTAGCTACAGCTTAATTAAATATAAGAGAGATCTAAATAAACATAAATGGTGTAAGAGTTAAGTCCAAAAATTATGTAGATTATTTAAATAGCGCTAAAGTTTTGGCCAAAAGACTTCTTGATGTAATAAAATAGAAAGCAATAATTGTAATGGTTAGATAAATGAAAATAGTTTGGAATTATATGAACTTTAGCTTATTATAGTTTTACTGGAAATAATGCAATTTATAAACTATGCTCTCAAAAAGATTTTTGAATTAATTCTAGAATCGTGAAATTGGCTAAGGGGGTTGATGTTGGTTTATGAAGAGGGTTTGGATATTGAGGTGAGATGATTTTTTTTCTCAAACCTCCATTTTTTTTCTTTTGGATTATTAGGAAAATGAAATCTTATTTTCCTAATATCATTTTTTTTCAACTTCATAATAAAATTGACCCAATGTATATGTGTGAGAGTAATGAATTTTATCCTCTTACTCCGTAACATATAATCTTTTTAAATTATTGGGTGCCTATGTTTACGGAATGAAATCGTATTCTCATTGAAATAGGATCTTTTTAAGGGATAAAAATTTTATCATGCCATGTAGGTCATGATAGGTAAGTGGAGAAAAGAAAACTAGAATTTTAATTAAAAATTTTTGAGAGCAACCTTAATAAATTGTACGTTCCAATTTTTTAGAAAGCTAAAGGTAAACAGAATTGAATTCTATAGTCATTATTTTCTAACATAATACACGTGCTCCTATCAATGAAAAATTAGAAGTAGTGTCTAAAACGAGTTCGCTATTTTTAACAAAGCATAATGAATTCTTTAAAACTTAACCCTGACTATTCAAATGTTTTAATCAATAATTAATAAACGAATAGCAAACAAAAATTAATAAAATTCACATATAAATTAACTCAAAACAAAATTTTTGGATAACAATAAAATTTAGAATGGTATATTTGATTTATTTATTTCAAAATATTTTTTGGATTTTTATAGCTTTTATCATCATTTTTTGTGTTTTTAACTTATTATTTTTTTTGAATTTTTGTTTTGTTTTACTCATTTTTTTTGAAAATATATTTTGACTTTTATCTTTTTTTGTAATCTTGTGTTTATGTCTCTAATATATACATACTAAAAAAAGGAAAATGCGAAAATAAATTTTTTTTTTTGAATTTGTAAGTTTTGCGAATTTTTTTTTTATAATTTTTAAGAAAATTTTCACTCTAGTTACAAAGATTGGGGAAAAAGAGACATAATGTACAAGAATGAGAGAGAAAAGGAAGGGGGAGAGTGAAAAGAGTATTTACAAAAAGAATATTTACAAAAAAAGATCTACAAAGGAAAAAAAATATTTACAAAGTAAAATCTAAATATATTTTTTTGTTGAATTTTTGTTTTGTAATTTTTTTTAATTTGTGTTCTATAATTTTTTTGAATTTTTGTTTGAAAGAAAAGAAATTTTTTATGGATTTTTTCATTTTAAAATTTTTTTGATTTTTTCATTTTAAAATTTTTTGTTGTTATATATATATTTTTTATTTTTGAAATACAGAAAATAAAGCACGAAAATACCTCATACTTAAGTCCAACATTGTCCCCAATGTTGTAACGTAAGTATGCAGAACAAAAGAAAAGATAATATATACAAAGAAAATAAAGAGAGGGGGGGGGGGGAAGAAGCTTCCGTGAAACGCGTTCGGGGAGGAAGCGTCGATTAGAAACCCTGCGTTTATTATAAAAAGTAGCAAACAAAATAAATAAAAAGCGAAAAAGATAAGCGGGGGGTGTCTCCCAGGAGCGCTTTGTTTATAGTCGTGTAGCTTCAGTACTTTTGCGGGTTTATAATGTTGAGGAAAGTTATGGTTTCGTTATGCTCAATCACTGGGTCGCCCGCTATATACGACTTTAACAGATGACCATTTACTTTAAACGAACTTATTTCCTGGTGGGAGATGAGTACGGTCCCATATGGAAAAACTTCTTCGACTAGGAAGGGGCCGGTCCAACGTGATTTTAGTTTACCCGAAAAAAGCCTAAGACGTGAATTGTAAAGAAGGACAAGATCGCCCGGAGAAAATAATTTTGGGAATTTTATTTTTCGATCGTGATATAACTTAGAACACTCGTTATAGAACTTATTGCTCTCGTAAGCGTTCGCACGACATTCATCGAGCTCGTTTAGTTACAGTTTTCTATTCTGAGCGGCTAAGTTGGTGTCGAGGTTTAAGATTTTTAAAGCTCAAAGAGCGCGATGCTCTAGTTCTAGAGGTAAATGGCACGCTTTGCCATAGAGTAACTGGAACAGCGTACAACCAATTGAGCGTTTGTATTCCGTCCGATACGCCCACAACGCATCGTCGAGTTTAACGGACCAATCTTTCATATTTAGTGAAACAGTTTTCTCTAATATTCGCTTAATCTCTCGATTGACTACCTCTACTTGACCACTAGTTTGAGGGTGGTAGGGGGTGGCGAGTTTGTGCGTGACTCCGTATTTAGCTAACGTCTTAGCTATAAGAGCGTTACAGAAATGTTTTCCCCTATCACAAACAATTGCGTGAGGTGTGCCAAAGTGAGAAAATAGTTTTTTAAGAAATATAACGACGACTCGCACGTCGTTGGTGGGGAGAGCTTGCGCTTTCGCCCACCTCGATACGTAGTCGACCACCACTAAAATATATATATTTTTGAAAGAGGGAGGTAGGGGGCCAAAAAAATCTATGCCCCATAAATCGAAGAATTCGCATTCTAAAAACATGTTTTGGGGCATCTCGTCGCGATGAGAGATGTTACCCGACCGCTGACAGCTATCGCATGCGCGTACAAAAGTGGGCGCGTCTTTGAAGAGAGTGGGCCAAAAGTAGCCCCCTCTAGCGCCTTCGGAGTGGTCCGGTTGGCTTGATAATGCCCACCTGCTAGACCCTCGTGGCAGTGCTTAAGAATTTGCAAGCACTCCACACTGCAACGCATCTTCGGATCACTTGGTCCGCGCAGATACGAAAAAGAAATGGGTCCTCCCAAAAGAAATTTTCAAATCAGAAAAGAATTTCTTCTTTTGATGACTTGAAAACTCTTTTGGGAGCACCCGCGCTACTAAGAAATTTACAAAATCTGCGAACCAAGGCAAAGATGTCGAATAATTATGAATGGCTAGGAGGCGTTCCTCGGGGAATCTGTCATTTATTTCAGATTCGACGATCGCTTCCGCACCCGGATTTTCTAAGCGGGAGAGGTGGTCTGCCGCTAGATTTTCCGCGCCCTTTTATCTCGGATCTCCAAATCAAACGCTTGTAGGAGTAGAATCCATCGAAGAAGGAGGGGCTTCACATTATTTTTAGCTAATAAATATTTAAGGGTGAAGTGATCGGTAAATATGAAAACTTTAGATAGCGTTACATACGAGTGAAACATATCAAAAGCAAAAATGGCGGCTAGGAGTTCCTTTTCCGTTGTCATGTAATTTACTTGTGCCGAAGTGAGCGTCTTGCTAGCGTAAGAAATAGGATGAAAATGTTTTTCCATGTATTGCCAAAAACGATGTCTAAGGCAATATCATTAGCATCACACATAATTTCGAACGGAAGGGACCAATTAGGTGCCACTAAAATAGGTGAAGTGATAAGTTTTTGTTTTATTAAATTAAAGGCGGACTCGCATTTGCTACGAAAGATGAAACATGATTCCTTTTCCAAGAGGTGAGTTAGCGGCTTTGTTATTTTTGACAAGTCTTGAATAAATCGTCGGTAAAAGCCCGCATGGCCTAAGAAACTTCTAATAGAATTTACATTTGTTGGTTGCGGAAGTTTTTCTATGATTTCTATCTTGGCCTTATCCACCTCCAACCACTTAGACAAAACCATATGGCCGAGGACAAAACCTCCTCGAACCATAAAGTTACATTTTTCCCAATTTAAAACAAGGCTTGTGTCCTCGCACCGTTGAAGGACACGATCTAGATTGTGAAGGCAATAGGGAAAAGAGCGTCCGAAAACAGAAAAGTCATCCATAAAGAATTCCATACTGTCTTCTACTAGCTCGCCAAAGATCGCTAGCATACATCTTTGGAATGTAGTCAGCGCATTATAGAGTCCAAATGGCATTCTTCGGTATGCGAAGGTGCCAAATGGGCAAGTAAAAGTTGTTTTCTCTTGATCATCGGGGGAAATGGGGATTTGGAAAAACCCCGATAAACCATCAAGAAAACAATAATATGGATGACCGGATAAACGCTCTAAAATCTGGTCCAGAAACGGTAGTGGGAAATGGTCCTTGTGGGTGGCATCATTAAGTTTTCTATAATCGATGCACACTCGCCAACCCATAACAGTACAAGTGGGGACGAGCTCGTTATGCTCATTTGCCACTACGGTTAGACTGCCCTTCTTGTGCACGACATGCACGGGACTAACCCATGCACTGTCCGAAATAGGGTAGATAATCCCCGCATCTAATAACTTAATAATCTCGACTTTAACGACGTCTTTCATGTTTGGGTTAAGACGACGTTGTGGCTGAATAATTTTGCGGCAATTATCGTTAAGAAATATCTTATGGGTTCAAAAGGAGGGGTTAATCCCATTTAAGTCAGATATTTGCCACGCAATTGTGTGGCGATGTTTAAGTAAAACTTCCAATAAATCGAAATTCTCTGAATCACTCAAGTACAAAGAAATAATAACGAAAAGTGTATCGCCTTTTCCCAAAAAGCTTATTTGAGTGATACGGGTAAGGGTTTGAGGTCTAGGATGGGCGATTCTTCTAGGGAGGTTTTAATTCCTATGTCTTTCTTACCAATTGGTTCAAAAGGCATGTCTATAGAGGTATCCTCTGTTGAAGCCAAAAATGACATCTGTGGAGTTCGGGGTCCCAAAATAGTGGCGACCGCGCACCTACTACCCTCAGCGAATGATCTAGGCACAAGATTAGGAACACAAGGGATAGACCCAAGGTCTCACCGTGGAGGACCCACCGCATACCCGGAAGACTAACAAACACTTCCCCTCCCAAGCCAAAGGCTGAGCTAAGACACTTTCGAAGGGCACTCTCGGCCGACTGGAACATATAAGGAGGGTCTCAAGACCAACTCTATCCTATCCATATGTGTCTCCTTGGGTCTACATAAAATGCTCCTCACCCGCCCTACTGATGGCGCAAACTCGCCGAGCAATTCCATGACACACTGCCCAAGTTGGGCCACTAACAAAGTAATTCCGCTATTCTAAAAGGCTGTCAACAGGCCATCAGGGGCTTCCCAGCAACTATACCTCGGGACCCCTACGGGGCGAGCAGTTCACGAGCACACCACTAGCCCAAGATGGAAGGAGCAAACCATACATACACAGAGCATCACAGATATTAAAAAAATATTACAGGAATATGAATTCCATACTTCGACACGTAGGCCGTCAATATAAGCAAAAATAGGCCTTCGAGGGCCGACACAAGCTTGGGCATAATCCCGCTACTCCCCGCTTGGAACTGTAACAACTTTACGCCAACGTCTCATCAAGCGACTGCTAGATGAACAACCGTCGGCTAACATAAGCTGGCCAAACACATTGAACACACCCCTTTTTGGGGGCTACGACGCGCATTCCCTACAAATGGATAATACACAATTTCCACGGAGTCTTCTCCGGGAACCTCAGAACATCACCAATCCGGCTCACATGTCCGAATGGGCTTCACACAGCATGCCTAAACCCGTACTCACGCTTCCGGGTGCTAATGTAGTTAATTACAGGGACGTACACGTAACCCGTCGGAGAGCTCCCTTCCCCCACCCGTTGGTGGGGAGGGGCTTCCCTGCAAACATGTAAACTGAGGGCTTCACCTGCCCAAGTAGAAACATCGTTACCCTTGACACGTGTTTGGCTGCGGTGTCGGGAGGACAAATTTGGGCCGACCTTACTGGGAGTGATGAATTCCCACCTCTTCGTTTGCTGGTGGCCAAACCCTTGTTGGAAGAGGAAGTAAACGTTCCTCTTTTGCTCCATTTTTCCATCGTGGTCGAGCCTCTTACCGGTAGTGGGAAAGAAAATCCCGATCTCACAAACGGTGGCCGATTCGAGCTCTGGGTGGCTGATCTATGCTGTACGAGGCCGATCTCGGCTCCAAGTGGCCGGCCTCTGCTGTATGAGGCCAATCCCGGCTCCAAGTGGCCGACATTGCCCCAGGCGGCGACGGGAGGAAAGAAGGGAGGCGGCGTCGGGCACTGCTGCAGGCCGGCGGGACAGAGAGAGGAGCGGGCTTACAGCTCTAGGCCGAGAGAAAGAGAGAGAGGCGGCGCTCGGGCCGCTGCTAGATGAGAGCTTGTGCAGCGGGTCTACCTGGGGCCGAGCCGAGCTCAGGGTGCTGATGACGATGTCAAACCAAACCTATCCCCCACACACGATGTAACACCCCCTATCCGTCGCATAGCATATAGCAGTAGGTCCGGCCGGGGCCCGACGCCATATACCACAGACAGACCGGGTGGTTACGTATGGAAACCATCCAACCAATCTCAACGTCTTACACAGAGCTTTCTAGCGGAAGCAGTTTAAATAAGTTGTAAACAAGAACCCAGCATTAGAGCACGAATGTCCACTATTACATAATTAGGAATGTTATACAAAATACCCAAAATCGGCCTTAATGCCTTACAAAATGTTTCACTTGAATAATACATGATTTACAAACCTCGGCACGCAGGCCGGTCATACATGAATAAAACAGAAAACATTTCCACTTGGGCCTTCGAGGGCCAGCTTCGCAAAAAGGGCTTTAGCCCGCTATTGACCGCTTGGTCCAGCTGCACCTGCAAGCAACAGGCCACCGCACGGTGGCGAACAAGGCAACGGTCAGCAATGCTGACCAAATTATAACGATCCCGCCCCCAACTCGGGGCGGCGATGCTCCTTCCCTGCATTTCATTAGCATAAGCGAGCAATGCATATAGCCATAGCCATTTCATCACAGACATTGGCTCGCACGGCCACACGCCCCGTGCACTCATGGCACATTCTCGGTGAACCGGTCGATGTCACGTCAATTAAAGCCATTAACATTCCGGACTCACCACCGCCACTTAGACGGCCATTCCTATGAGCAATTTGTCTTCCTGGCCTGGGTCACGTCAATTTAAGCCATTGACCGCCGAAGACTCACATCTATGCCAACGGCGAGTGCCACGTAACCTCAGGTCTCTCTAACCGAACGACATAAAGCGGGTACGGTTCCATCTAACCCGTGCTCACATCGCAACGACAATTTAAGCCATTTGTGCGGGTCAAACTTCCACCGAGTCCCATTCTACCGCAAATCACATAACCCCGTTATGTTCAAGTTGGCTCTTAGGCCACCAAGTTGGCAAGATCTCGTATCCGCCCAGTTTTCCGGGTGCACCTTTGGGTTAGTCCCCAAGGCTCCATGCTGCAATCTACCGCGTAGAAAACCCGAAAAACAAACCATAGCACGGAGTCTTCTCCGGCCTTATGCAATGCAACATCACCGATCCAGACTAACATGTCCGCGTAGGCTTCACACAAAATGCCTATGTCCGTTCTCGCATACGGACTCTAAACAACGGGGACTTTACATATCTACCCGAAGGAACGCCTCCAACTCTCCGCAAACTCGCGAGAGCGGGGTTCCTATGCTAAGAAAGAGAGCTATTCATGCTCAAGATGAGGATCGTTACCCTTGAGTTCCTCTTTGGCGCCATCGCAAAGTAATCGGATAGAAATCACCGCACTAGCGTTGCCTCCGTGGATCCGGAGTCGGCTTGCGATTCGGAGCTCCGAAGCTCCTCCAATGGCGGATCTAGCTCTTCTTCTTCTTGCCTTAGCTCTCCTCTCTCCAAGGATTTAGAAAGAGAACAAGTGGAAAAAGTGAGGTTTTCCAAGTCAACTCACGGGTATATCCTCTCAGGAACAACCCCCAGACGTTGGATCTCAACCTAAGAAAACGAACGGCTTTGATTCGGGGCTGAAATGCCCAATCTAGACCGAACACGGCCTGGCACACGCCCGTGTCCAGGGCTGTGTGCCGCATTCGCCGTCAAAATCGAATCTCCTGGAACCACACACGGGTATCGAACACGCCCGTGTTCGAGCTGACATGCCCGTGTTCAAGCTGACACGGCCGTGTAGCCGGCCGTGTACCCCATGATTTTTCCCCGTTTTCAACCCGAGCACTGCACGGGTTCTAGGACACGCCCGTGTCCTTGCCTGTGTCACCTTGACACGCCTGGGCCCCAGGCCGTGTACATAGTCTCGACATTTCGTCGCGTGTAGTTCGACAACTTGATGACACAGCCTTGGACACGCCCGTGTCCTAGGCCGTGTGCCTTGTCTCGACAATCGTCGAGCGAATCTCGACGACTTTCCCGGGACGATCGTCGACACGGGTCGACACGCCCGGCGACACGCCCGTGTCGCGGGCCGTGTGCCCATTCTCGACGAATCGTCGAGTATAACTCGACGATTTCACGGCTAAGTGTCGACACGGGTCGACACGCCCTGCGACACGCCCGTGTCGCAGGCCGTGTGCCCATTCTCAACGAATCATCGAGTATAACTCGACGACTTCGCGGCTAAGTGTCGGCACACGCTTGACACTCCCTGGGACACGCCCGTGTCCCAGGCCGTGTGCCTTCAGCCAGAAACCAAAACTGGCCCAAAACGTCCCCCTTTGCTCCTTTGAGTTTCGGGGCGTTACACACGAGCCTTTAGACCTGCCAGCTAGATGAGAGCCTGCGCAGCGGGTCTACCTGGGGCCGAGCCGAGATCGGGGTGCCGATGAAGATCTCAAACCAAACCTATCCCCCACAGGCGAGCCTTCAGACCTGCCAGCTAGATGAGAGCCTGCGCAGCGGGTCTACCTGGGGCCGAGCTGAGCTCGGGGTGCCGTTGAAGATCTCAAACCAAACCTATCCCCCACAGGCGACCATTCAGACCTGCCAGCTATATGAGAGTCTGCGCAGCGGGTCTACCTGGGGCCGAGCCGAGCTCGGGTTGCCGATGAAGATCTCAACCAAACCTATCCCGTATAGGAGAGCATTCGGACCTGCCAGCTAGATGAGAGCCTACGCAGCGGGTTTACCTGGGGCCGAGCCGAGCTCGGGGTGCCGATGAAAATATCAAACCAAACCTATCCCCCTCAGGCGAGCCTTTGGACCTGCCAGCTAGATGAGAGCCTGTGCAGCGGGTCTACCTGGGGCCGAGCCGAGCTCGGGGTGCCGATGACATTCTTAAACCAAACCTATCCCCCGTAGGAGAGCCTTCAGACCTGCTAGCTAGATGAGAGCCTGCACAGTGGGTCTACTTGGGGCCGAGCCGAGCTCGGGGTGCCGATGACGTTCTCAAACCAAACCTATCCCCCACAGGTGAGCCTTCGAAACTGCCAGCTAGATTAGAGCCTGTGTAGCGGGTCTACCTGGGGCTGAGCCGAGCTCGGGGTGCCGATGACGAACTCAAACCAAACATATCCCCCACAGGCGAGCCTTCAGACCTGCCAGCTAGATGAGAGACTGCGCAGTGAGTCTACCTGGCATCGAGCCGAGCTCGGGGGGCCGATGAAGATCTCAAACCAAACCTAACCCCCATAGGCTAGCCTTCAGACCAGCCATCTAGATGAGATCCTGCACAGCGGGTCTACCTGGGGCTGAGCCGAGCTCGGGGTGCCGATGAAGATCTCAAACCAAACCTATCCCCCACAGGCGAGCCTTCGGACCTGCCAGCTTGATGAGAGCCTGCGCAGCGGGTCTACATGGGGCCGAGCCGAGCTCTGGGTGTCGATGAAGATCTCAAACCAAACTTATCCCCCACAGGCTAGCCTTCGGACCTGCCATCTAGATGAGAGCCTGCGCAGTAGGTCTACCTGGGGCCGAGCCGAGCTTGGGGTACCGATTAAGATCTCAAACCAAACCTATCACCCACAGGCGAGCCTTCGGACCTGCCAGCTAGATGAGAGCCTATGTAGTGTGTCTACCTGGGGGTCTCCTCTCCAACATAAATATAAAGCAAACATAAAGGTAAACAAATAACTCAAAAGAACTGTTAACTCGATCAATCAGGTCAAAGTCCGATACAGGGCATCTCTAACCGCTATGTCCACCCTCCTGAGAACCAGGGTCGATCATATAATATTCTCCCTAAGGCACGTTTTGATCTCCAGGATCGAACATCCTAGCTATAAGAGGGGAACGGGAGGGGACTTCTTTCATCACATGACCCTGGTCGTCACTTGGTTCCTCTTTTATAGCCATGACGTTCGGCTGAGTTTTTCCGTGCTGGCCACTCTCCATGCTCACCGCACCATAACTGTTGAAGCCAAAAATGACCTCTGTGGAGTTCGGGGTCCCAAAAGAGGGGTGACCGCGCACCTACTACCCTCAAACGAACGATCTAGGCACAAGATTAGGAACACAAGGGACAGACCCATGATCTCAGCGTGGAGAACACACCGCATATCCGGAAGAATAACAAACTCTTCCCCTCCCAAGCCAAAGGCCGAGCTAAGACACTTTAAGAGGGCACTCTCGGCCGACCGGAACATCTAAGGAGGGTCTCAAGACCAACTCTCTCCTATCCAGATGTGTCTCCTTGGGTCTACACAAAATGCTCCTCACCCGCCCTACTGATGGCGCAAACTCACCGAGCAGTTCCATGACACACTGCCCAAGTTGGGCCACTAACAACATAATTTCGCTATTATAAAAGGTTGTCAACAGGGCATTAGGGGCTTCCCAGTAACTATACCTCGGGACCCCCATGGGGCGAGCGGTTCACGAGCACACCACTCGCCCAAGATGGAAGGAGCAAACCATACATACACAAAGCATCACAGATATTAAAAAATATTACTAGAATATGAATTCCATACTTCGGCATGCAGACCGACAATATAAGCAAAAATAGGCCTTCGAGGGACGACACAAGCTTGGGCTTAAGCCCTCTACTCCCTGCTTTGAACTATAACACCTGTACGCCAACGTCTCATCAAGCGACTGCCTGCTGAACAACCATCGGCTAACATAAGCTGACCAAATACATTGCACACACCCCTTTTTGGGGGCTACGACGCACATTCCCTGCAAATGGATAATATACAACTTCCACGGAGTCTTCTCCGGGAACCCCAAAACATCACCAGTCTGGCTCACACGTCCGGATGGGCTACGTACAGCATGCCTAAACCCATACTCACGCTTCCGGGTGCTAATGTAGTTAATTACAGGGATGTACACGGCAACCCGTCGGAGAGCTCCCTTCCCCCACCCGTTGGTGGGGAGGGGCTTCCATGCAAATATGTAAAATGAGGGCTTCACCTGCCTAAGTAGAAACATCGTTACCCTTGACATGTGTTTGGCAGCAGTGTCGGGAGGACAAATCTGGGCCGACCTTGTTGGGAGTGATGAATTCCCACCTCTTCTTTTGCTGATGGCTGAACCCTTGCTGGAAGAGGAAGTAAACCTTCCTCTTTTGCTCCATTTTTCCATGGTGGCCAAGCCTCTTACCGGCGGTGGTAAAGAAAATGCCGATATCACTAACGGTGGCCGATTCGAGCTCCAGGCGGCGGAGCTACGCTATACGAGGCCGATCCCGGCTCCAAGTGGCCGGCCTCTGCTGTATGAGGCCAATCCCGGCTCCAAGTGGCCGGCCTTGCCGTAGGCGGCAATGGGAGGAAAGAAGGGAGGTGGCGTCGGGCACTCCTGTAGGCCGGCGGGACAGAGAGAGAGTAGCGGGCTTGCTGCTCCAGGCTGAGAGAAAGAGAGAGAGAGGCAACGCTCGGGCCGCTGCTCCTCTCGGACGAAGAGAGAGAGCGAGAGGTGGCCGGGGGGTGGGTTGCTGCTCCAGGCGGCCAGAGAGACAGAGAGAGAGGCGGTGCTCGGGCCGCTGCTCCAGGTGGCCGGAGAAAGAGAGAGAGGTGGTCGGGGGGTGGGTTGCTGCTCCAGGCCGATGAGAGAGAGAGGCGGTCGGGGCGGCTCCTCCTTCAACCCTAAAAACTCGATCTCCTGTATTTTCTTTTTCCTCTTTTTCTGCTCCCCCACCCCGAGCCCTCCTGCCTCTCTTTTTTTCTTTTTTCTTTCCTTTTTTATTTTCTTCCCCCTGCTCACTCCCCCTCATTTCTTTAATCCATCCAAACTTATTTATCTCAATCCTCTCATATAATATATATAATATAATATATATTAAAAAATTAAACACACACATATCTATATTTAAACATATATATACATATAAATGTTAAGCCTATACACATAAAACCTCCGCGCCAACACACCAGGACCCGCACGTCTTCGAACGGGGCTATACCAAAACATCGCCCATAGCACGCCTCTGGCCAGCTAATTGGGGACGGTCCCACTTGGCAGGATACAGGGATGTACATCCTGATCGCATTGAGAATTTTCGAGCACATAAATATCGTCATTTAAAAATACGGACTCAAAAATGGGAGAAGAACGATCTCCAAAAAAGGTATCTAAAGAATAGCAGAAATTGTCGCTCGTTGACAAATTGTCCATCGAGGGATTAATTGAGAAATAACTTGATCATCTCCTAGTCAGAGGAGAAGACTACTATTACTAATATATATTAGTGCGCGGGAGGTGGCGAGAAAATGGCGACCGAGTATTTTTGGTACCTCGGCGTCCTCCTCGATGTCTAAGATGACGAAGTCTACGAGAAAGGTGAACTAGTTTACTCGGAGAAGGACGTCCTCCACTACCCTGATAGGGAACTTAACCGAGCGATCCGCAAATTGGATGTGCATATTCGTAGAACTAGGTGTACCCAAACCGAAACGTTGAAAGAGCGAGAACGGCATCAGATTAATGCTAGCCCCTAAATCAGCTAAGGCGTATTTTATTAATATATTGCCAAAAAGGCACGGGATGGAAAACCGTCCCGGGTCATTTGGTTTTGTTGGCAATTTATTAGTAACGGCCGCCGAGCAGACATCATTGAGAGATACATGCGAAATATCCTCTAATTTACGTTTATTAGAAAGTAATTCTTTAAATAATTTCGCATATTTGGGCATTTACGAGATAGCCTCGCAAAAAGGAACATTATTATGAATTTGTTTTAATAATAAAATAATTTTTTATATTGCGCGTCCTTACGCTCGTTATCTAATTTATGCGGATATGGTAAGGCCTTGTTTAAAATAATTTTTTCGTTTAAATTCGGTAAAGGTAACATAGATGAAGAAGAGGGAAGAGGGGTCGGAGGTGAAATATGTACCTGCGGATCGATCCATTTTAGATCGATCACCTCCTTTCTGCTACGGAGGGTTATAGCATTGGCGTTCTCCCGCGGATTGGGATCTTTGTTTCCAGGTAGTGCCCCGAGCACCTGCTTGGACATCATCCTCGCCAGCTGTCCCACCTGTTGTTTAAGTGTTTTTAGAGATCCGGTGATGTTCCGAATATTTGATTCATTGGACGCTATATATTTAGAAAGATTCTCCTCCATCGGGGAGGGTTTTAGAAGAGGGGGAGGAGGCAGAAATCCGGGCGCATAAGAAATAGGGGGACGCTGAGCATTGTTCGTGTTGCTCCAAGAAACATTGGGGTGATTCTTCCAACCCGGATTATAGTTATTACTATAAGGGTTGTTGTTGGGGTTGAAGGAAGGACGACCCGAATTTCCTACGAAGTCCACGAACTCTTCAGCCACGTAGACGTTAGGGGGAATAAAACAAGGCGGAGTGGAGGAGGCAGCAGATATCTCCGCCACCTGCTTTGTTAACCTTTCAACTTGAAGGGTTAACAGAGCAGTGGCATCCACTTCAAAAAGGCCGGCCGCCGGCTTTGTCCATCCCGCGGGACGTTCCATTGATAGGCGTTCATAGCAATCTCTTCGAATAAAGCCTTGGCGGCCTCGGGGGTTTTGTTATTCAAGGTACCCCCGACAACCGTAACAATCATTTGACGCGTCTGAAAGTTAAGGCCATTATAAAAAATTTGTACCTGCAACCACGTATGCATCGCATGGTGCGGGCATCGGTGGAGGATCTCCTTAAACCGTTCCCATGTCCCATAAAGAGACTCAGGATCATTTTGCACAAACGAAGAAATGTTCGCCCGCAACTTTGTAATTTTTGCGGGCGGAAAGTACTTCGTTAGGAATCGCTCCGTCAACTCAACCCACGTGGTGATACATCCTCGCGGGAGGGAATTCAACCATGCCTTGGCTTTGGACTTAAGGGAAAAAGGAAATAGGAGCATGGGAATGGCATCATCAGTGACGCCATTATTCTTGAAGGTGTCACATATTTCCAAAAAGTTGGACAAGTGGACATTCGGGTCCTCATCCGGCAGTCCATCAAACTGCACGACGTTTTGTACCATTTGAATGACACTTGATTTTATTTCAAAATTATTATTCGCCACCGTAGGGAGAACAATACTAGACCCAGTATCATCCAGGTTAGGCCGAGCGTAATAAGACATAGTACGCTCGGCCGCCGTGGCAGGTTTAGGGTCGTCCAAAACTATGACAGGGGGTTCTCCGATAGATTCTTCGGGGTCTAAAGAAGGAATTCAGCGTTGAGATCGAATATGTGCAAGAGAGCATTCCATCTCAGGGCCGAAGTCAAAATCTTCAGACTTGGAGGGTTGTCCACGGGTCATACACCCTAAAAAAAATAAAAACGAAAGAAACTCTTTTTTCTGTTTGTTCTTTTTGTTTTTTTTAGAAAATAAGTAAAAGTAATAGACTCCGTAATTCGGAATAACAACTGAAAAGAGATCCCCAGCAATGGCGCCAAAAACTTGATGGCCCGCGAACAGACTATTATATGGGTGGTTGGTTCGATGAGTCGATCGCCGCGGGCTTGCTAAGGTAGGCCAGTGTAACTATCGCAAGTCGTACTCGATATTTGGGAGAATATCGAGGTCGTATTATTCCCGGGGTTGGGTTGATTATTCTTACTCCTCCAAGAGGACTATAATTTTACTGAAAGTAAGGTGGATATTTTAATTAACTAATGACGAAAAGAAAAGAAAGAAGTGCGAAAATGATTTTAGAAAATTCGATGAAGGGTTAACCCTCGGCACTGAATCAGATTAAGAATAAAATAACTTTTAATAATTATTGAACTTAGTTTTCAAATTAATAAAAGTCAACTTGGCCTTGGAGGTTCCACAGATATGAGCTCACCTAGCTATAGGGATATCGCTCACCTGAATGCTAAGACTATTCGACCGAACGTTAGTCCGACAAAGGATTCATCTTAACGCCCGTTTTACGCTAAGAAACACGCTATTGGGTGGGGAACCAAATCCGGAAGAATTATGCTTGTCCTCTTTCGAGGGTATGCACGCAACTCTCTTTAACCACGGGTGTTCTGTCCATACGCATGACCTCTCGCCTAGCTAGCATATGGATAACGGAAATAGGGCCCACACATCGATTTGTGGTCCTACGCGTCGATTACCCGAGGTATACCTTAAGTCCTAAAATTAAAGTGAAAATAAAGAACTTTAATTATTTCGAATCATTTAAATGTCCCAATGCTCTTCGATGCTGAGGCTAATAACGTTTAGCCACACATCGGTATGGGGACGGCTTTATACTTTGATGAGTCATGAGTTCGTAACTAAACGCTAAAGGATTATAAGAAGAAATGAAAATAGCAAACATTTAGAAAACTGAAAAGTTAGCTAAAAAGAGAACTCACACACACTTCAAATTATAAATAAATAAAAAAACTAAGTTACAAAAAAGGAAAATTACAAGTCCAACTCAAACGAGTAGGCGGGAAATAAGTGTGCGTCATTTAACTCTTAACGAGTAGGCATAAAAATAGAAAAGAAAAGAGAAAAAGAAAATTACAAGTTCTACTCAAACGAGTAGGCGGGAAATAAAAACACGCCATTTAACTCTTAATGAGTGGGCAGAAAAAAATGCGCACACGCACAAACTCTACACAAATTGAACGAAATCAATAAAACTATCTCCTACACACAACGCACTCTACATAATTGAAGAAAGAGATAAAATAGAGCATTAAAATTTATCTCCTACACACACATTGTACATAATTGAAGAAATCATGAAAAGTATGCTCATACACTCTCACACACAACATGAAAATTGAAATGACAAAATGAAATCCTAACTCCTACACTCACACACACAAACTTAAAGCAAAATGAAAGTTACCTAAAAATTAAAACATCTACTTTTTTATACTTAGGTTTTGCCAAAAATAGATAAAAAGAACAAAACAAAGTTAAAAGAACAAAAGTTTTTCAAAACAAGTTAAAAAAACAAAGTCTTTCAAAAATTAAAATTACAACATTTTCATTCTTAAGATTCCATAAAAGTGATTAAAGAGAGAAAAGAAAATGAAAAGAACAAAAAAGGGTTTTACAATCCTACAAAAAAAACTAAGTAAAAAACAATACAAAATCACTTTAAAACTTCTTTTACAAACTCTTAAGCATGAAATTTAAAAACATTAAGGAAGAACATGTAGAAAAAAAAGAGATAAACATATCATACAATATTTGGAAATAATATCTATAACAAACTCTAACATTGAGACAAGTAAAAAAAAATGAACAAGTTACACTCATACACACACACACACACACTTTTCATAAAAGAGAAGAATAAGGAAATACAAAAGAAATAAAATATCATTGAAATTGGGCCACTCAAATGCATTCCATACCATCATGAGGAGAGAAAAACTACAAAATTTATTTAAGGGAAAAAGTTGGATTACAAAGCAATAGCAAAAGTTAAAACAAACATGAAAGGGAGGGGGGAGAAATCTCCTTACATTGAACAAAAAACACCCAAGCAGCCCTAAAACAACAATATCATCCAAAAAAAGTGAACCCTTGGACCTTACAAAAATGGGCTATTTATAGGAAAAAAAATCAAAGTACACGCCCGCTGACACGGGCATGTCCGGGGGGGGGGGGTGTCACTACTGTTTGCGATGTGATCCGATGATTTGACGACATAGTTGACTTCGGGATTCAAATGAGGATGTCATGCCCCAGGTGACGGGCGTGTCTCTGGGCATGTCGGGGAGGTAGATCCGGAGCGGGTTGCATCAAAAGTCGAGGGCGCGGGTCTTGTTGAGCCAGGTCGAGGAGTCACGGGCGTGTCGGCGCCTGACACGGGTGTGTCTAGTCGGGTCGATGAACTTCGAGAGTGTTTCGTCGAGCTGGAAAATGTCGAGCAAAAAATGTAACGGGCGTGTCGGTTTGGCTGACACGGGCGTGTCATGTTGGTCGACCAACATTGAGAGTGTTTCATCGAGCTGGAAGCCTTGATTGTCGATTGGGAAAGACACGGGCGTGTCAGATCATGGTACACGGGCGTGTCCTTGTCGGTTCGACGAACATCGAGCTGGGTCTGGATAGCTGGTCATCGAGGGAGTGACACGGGCATGTCGGGTCTGGGACACCGGCATGTCAGGTCGATTTTTTTGACTTTCTCCTGAAAAATTTCAGGAATCAAAATTAAGTTAAGTTAGATAAATATTTACAAAAATAAACATATTTATAAAAAAAATAACTAAAAACTATGAATAAGAGCGAAAATGATATAAATAAAATACTAAAATATGCGTATATTTACAACTCATCAGCCGTGTCGGCTGGAAGAATTCTAACCGCAAGTGGCGAGTAGCGACCCGTGGCTCAGCAGAGATCTTGAAGAAGGTCAAGGGTCAAGGGTTTCTATAGACACCGATGCATTAAAGGCAGTCGCAGTCTCCGGCTTAGTTCTACATTTTAGAAGTTTTTCCGAAAGTTAAAAATGTGCAGGGATTATGTTAAGCCTGGAATCCGCGACCTGTTCGTGCAACCTTCCAGACCGGGTGACCTGGTTCTTGAAGCCGCCAAGCATGTCAAGCAGGCCGGTCATTAGAGACCGGGTGGCCTGTGCCTTCTAGCCGCCACCTACATTAAGTAAGCTTATCATCAGTGAAGCCGGGCGGTCTCCATGTCAGGCCGCCGCCAGCGCCAGCCCAGCTCAACTCCAAGTCCCAGGGCCCATACCATCAGCTCGCTAGGAGGAATCCGCCAGGCCGAGCGGCTTCCATCCTTTCTCTTTTTCTGCTCTTTTGCTTCCCCTCGCCTCTGCCAGGTTCTCCTGTACCGCGTGCAGCTGGTAACTTTAGCCCTGCCCGTTTGGGCAGAACTCGAGCCTCTAAATAGGGGGTAGGTACACTCCCCAAAGCACACTGACTTGTCTCCAAGATCTCGCTTGTTAAGAGCTGCGGCCTCAGGTCTAGTGCCTTACGGCTTACTGTCCGGCAGACTTGTCCGGTTTGCTCTTTTTTCTCCTTGTAACTGCTTCACTTTTAATCAAAGGAAAGCTCGTTGCAAGAGAGGCATTCAGGCCGCGATGGGAAAAGTCGGGTATTGTTGTGGTTCACAGCATGGCTGTTTTCTTTCTCTCGTCTGCTTTATAGATAGCTGCTTGTAGTTTGTCGTTTCCCCTCTATTCCCCGATGCTCGAACCGTTAGCTGGTGGTGCCCGACTCCCTGTCCGTTTTTATCCATCAACATGAAGCTTTCGCTATTTTTATAACCCAGGCTTCTTATCTAAATTTACTATCCTCGTAGGCCTTCCAGGCCAAGCCGAAGCCAAAGAATCTTCTATGCTGGTTCTCCACTTGCCACCTCCTTCCCCCAACATGATGGAAGATTTCATGGATGCCTCGCTCGACCCTGCCGAGATGTGCAAGCGAACTGTTGGGGTCCTGAAGAAGCATGAAATCATTCTGCACAGAATCTAGGAGGAGAGTGTTATCGTCGAGCAGTGGTTGCATGCACTTGAGCAATACTACGTACTGCTTGAGGATGAGGTAAAGCGCGGCACAGCCAGCGGGATCACTTCCCAAGTACGCTCATGGATCAAATCAATGATAATATGTGTTTTATCCACCAAGATGTTGAGCTGGCATGATTTGTGGCGGAGATGTCTGCATATATGTGGCGATAATATAAACAAAAGGAGGTCAACATATAAACTTACAAGGCATGATTTGTGCATTAGAAACCTGAAGATACCCAAATAGTTTAACTACAAAATGTACTAACAAATTCCCCCAATATTAAGCTTTGCTTGTCCCCAAGCAAAGATATAAAAACCAGCTAACATAAAAAGTGACTAATCAAAGAAGTTTTAATTATGCTTACACAAGTATAATGTGAAATTCTAAGTAGGGAGAAGGTGAAACGTAAACCTAAAGCAGTTACTTAGGCATGGTTAAATAATTTATAAACTTTACTAATGAAAATAAATCATCCAAAATTTTAACAAAATTCTTTAAATAAATTTAAGTAAAGCAAAAAAATGAAAAAACGCATTGAGTTTTTACTAGATGCAAGAGACACATTATAACTATATAAATCAAATAACAAAAATCTTAGTTTAAATCAAAAACTTTGCTAATCTACTTTTCTTCTTTACTTAGCTAATAAATAAAATTCAAAGGCATATATCAAAAGGGCTTATTAGGACCGAAATATTTTGTTTAGGATTATGATTAGGAGCGGAATTCAAAGATAAACAAGGAGGCTTTAAAATCACACTAAAACAAAATAAAGAGTTTCAATAATTTCATCATAAATAAAATATTTTTCTTTCTTTTTTAAATCAAAGGCCAAAAATAATTTTTTCTTTTTATTTTGAAATTGGCCAAACGAAAGTAAACACTTCTTTTGAACATACTTTTTCAAGAAGTTCTCCGAATAAATCACGAAATAACCTATCAAAATCATGAAAACTTTTAATGAAACTCAAAAGGTTAGTGTGATTATATAGGTTGGAAAATTTAGCTTTGGTGAACATGAAATGATAAGTAGAGCTATCAATTGAAATCGGAAAAAGGCTCAAAAGCGGCTAACTAGGGATAAAAAAGTTTAGGTTGGCAAGAAGGCTCAAATGAAAACAAAAACGGCCTAAATCATTTTCATGCTTCTAAATTTATCTAAAGCATTAGCTTTGAAAAATTTCAAAAAGGAAATCCTAGATAATTAATGAAGACTAATGAAATTATCATGAAAATAGAAATAATAAGCGACTTGAATCAATCATATCTACTACACTAATCAAAAGCTGACATTACAAAAATTATCCAAAAATAAAAAGGAAAATAGTGGATGAAAGGTTTCTGAGAATGTAAAGAAGATAAAGAACGAAACCCATAATAAAAGTATGTGTTTTTAGAAAAACATTTTACAAAAACATGCTACAGTGAATCAGAAACACATCATGCCAAACACTTTGCTTGTGAAACATAATTAAAAAGAATGATTAGAAAGATCGTAATTTGCTGAGTTGTTATAGGGAATATTGAGAAAAATAAAGCAAAACACAAGAGGTAATATTGAAATACCAAAATATGTTAAAACTATTAAAGTAAAAACAAATAATATATATACATATTTTTTTGATTTTTTATATGATTTTTTGAAATATTCTCTATTTTTTTACATTTAAGATGTTCTCTTTTTTTTGGATTTTTAAGATATATATAAAAAATAATTTTGTTTTTCTAAAGGAAACAAAATAGAGATAAGCGAAGGAGGAAGTCCTCCCCCAAACTTAAAATGGACATTGTCCTCAATAGAGAAAGGAGGAGAAATAGTGAGAGAAATTAAAACAAAAATGAAAGTATAAAAGTTGTGTGACGAATGTTGTGTCACGAATGATGTGTGATGTCGCTCCCCCATTCTTGGGCTTTAAAACTTCTTGACATGTCTTCTTTGGACTTTATGATGGATTCAGCAGCATTGGAGCAGGCGATCGCAGAAGCTTCAGCTTGTCGGAGCCGTCTAGGACAAAACGTGTAAAATATAGAAAACAAAAAAATAATTTGGGTTGTCTCCCAGGAGCGCCCTTTGTTTAAAACGTTGATTGAGATCGACGCAACAAAATAATATTGTCAAAAATATTATTGTCCAAAATAATATATAAAGTTTTTAACAAAAATAAAAAAGTATTAAGTTAATCAAAGTTTATGGAGAAGAAACTTTACAATGTTCAGAATAGCATCATCATCACCAGAAAAATAGAGTTTAAGACGCTGCCCATTCACTTTGAAATCACCCTTATCAGGGTGTGAAATTAACAGTGTCATACGAGAAAACTTCTTTAACAGAAAACAGCCCAGAACATCGTGACTTTAGTTTGGCATGGAATAAACATAAACGTGAATTACACAAAATAACTTGGTCACCCGTTTTGATGCATTTGGGTCCCTTAAGTGTTTGTCGTGAAAACGTTTCGTCCGCTCTTTAAAAAATTTGTTATTTTCGTATGTTTAAGAGTGCCACTTGTCGTGTTCGTTAAGGTGAAATTTTGAAAATCGCCGACAGAGTGGGTATCAAAATTTAAAAATCTTAATGCCCAAAAATCACGGTGTTCTAGTTGTACTGGTAAATGGCATGATTATTCATAAACCAACCAATACGGTGTACATCTGATGGAGGTGTTGTACGTTGTTCGGTAGGCTCATAGAGCATCATCTAATTTGGTTGACCAGCCTTTTCTAGATGTGGAAATAGTCTTTTCTAAAATACGTTTTATCTCTTTGTTCACTACTTCGACTTGATCGTTAGTTTGAGTGTGGTAAGCAGTTGAAAGCTTATGTGTAATGCCATATTTTATAAGAGTTTTTGAAAACTACGCATTACAAAAATGTGAACCTCTATCACTAACGATGGCTCGTGGTGTACCGAATCGAGAAAATAATTTTTTTAAGAAAGCAATTATGACTCGGGAGTCGTTAGTAGGAAAAGCTTGGGCCTCAGCCCATCGTGAAACATAATCTACATCGACTAAGATGTATTTGTTCCTGAAACTAGAAGGAAGGCAGCCAACAAAATCAGTTCCCTAGAGGTTGAAAATTTCACACTCGAGGAAATCATTTTGCGACAATTAATTTTTATTGGAAATATTGCCCGACCGTTGGCAACTATCACGCTTACTCACAAAAGATTAATCATCTTTAAAGAGGCTGGGAATGTAAAAACCTGCGCAAAGCACTTTGTGAGCTGTTCGAGCAGCTTGATAGTGACAACCTGTCAGTCATTCATATACGTGTTTTAGAATATCTTGTCCTTTGTTCAAAAGAAACACATCTCCTTATAACATGGTCTGCATAAACTTGGAGAAGATGTGGGTCCTCCTAAAAATAGTTCTTCAACTTAGAAAAGAATTTCTTCTTTTGCTGAGAGGAAAACTCCTTTGGGAGGACACGGGCCACTAAATAGTTGGCAATGTTTGCAAACCAGAGGGAAGGAGAAGTGTTAATAGAAAATAGATTCTCATCTGGGAAGAAATAATTAAACATTGTTTCATCTAAATTTTCTAGATACAGATTATCTAGGCGAGAGAGATGATCGGCGGCCAAATTCTCAGCCCCCCTCTTATCGCGGATTTCTAGGTTCAACTCCTGTAGGAGTAAGACCCAGCATATCAGGCGTCGCTTAGCATCCGTCTTAATAAGTAAGTACTTGAGGGCCGAGTAGTCCGTTAAAACTATACTTTTTGAAAGCGTAATATATGGCCTGAATTTATCGAAGGTAAAGACAACAGCTGGGAGCTCCTTCTCTGTCATGGTGTACTTTTCTAGTGCACATGTGTGTGTTTTACTCACATAATAAATGGGGTGGAAGTTTTTAGATATCCGTTGACCTAATACGGCTCCCACCGCGAAACTACTCGCATCGCACATTATCTCAAAGGGAATGTCCCACACTGGAGATATCAAAATTGGTGCATTTATTAATTTATCTTTAATTGTTTCAAAAGCAGATAGACAAAGGTCATAAAAAACAAATGGGGTGTCGTTTTCTAAGAGTTGAGTAAGGGGTTTGGTGATTTTGGAGAAGCCTTTCATGAAATGAAGGTAAAAGTCTGCATGACCTAGGAAACCTCTTATATCTTTAACATTCATGGGTTGCGACATCTTTTCAATTACTTCTATATTAGTGATATGTACTTAAATCCCTCATGCAGAAATCTTATGTCCTAAGACTAACCCCTATGTTACCATGAAATAGCACTTTTCCCAATTTTGAGAGAGGTTAGTTCCTTCTCATCTTTCTAAGACTTCTTCTAAGTTTTCTAAGCAAATTTGGAAGGCATCTCTGAACTCGGAGAAATCATCCAGAAATACCTCCAAAATACTTTCTACGTACTTGTCACAACCCAAACAACATTCTTCGGTAATCGAAGGTGCCAAATGAGCAAGTAAACGTGGTTTTATCTTGGTCCTCGGGTGAGATGGGGATTTGAAATACCCCAAGAGGCCATCAAGAAAACAGTAAAAGCTATTGCCGGAAAGACACTTTAAAATTTGATCGATGAACGGTAAGGGAAAGTGGTCCTTGTGGGTGGCGTCATTTAACTTACGATAATCTATACACATGTGCCAGCCTGTCACCGTCCGTGTGGGGATTAACTCATTATATTCATTAACTACTACCATGATCCCTCCATTTTTCGGCACTACCTGAACAGGGCTAACCCACTTACTATCTGATTTGGGGTAGATAATTCCTACATCTAAGAGTTTCATTACCTCACATTTATGACTTCTTTCATGTTTGGATTTATACGACATTGAGGTTGGATGAAGTTATGCAAATTATCTTCCATTAAGATTTTGTGGGTGCAGAAAGATGGGCTTATGCCCTTGATATCAGATATCTTCTAAGCGATGGCTCGATGATGTTTTCGTAAAGTTAGAAGGAATTTGTCATTTTTAAATCAGTTAGGTAGGCCGAAACTATCACTGGCAGTTTGGAATCTTTTTCTAGGAAGACATACTTGACATGAACAGGTAGTTCTTTTAATTCTAGTGTACGGGGTTCTTCATAAAAAGTTTTGGAAGTTCTTTCTTTTTCAAAAATGATATCTTCGCAGACTTTTAACTTATACGAAAAATGAGAAGTGGGTGAATCAATGGCCATGATAGTTTCATGCAGACTTTCAGTAGGAAAAATTGAGGAAGAACAAAAATTAGAAAATTCATCATCAGAAATGTTGTAGGAAAATTCATCACTTAAGGTATCTAAGAAGAAACATGAGTCGTCATTGTCCAGGGTATTTTTCATCGAAGGGGTGATAGAGAAGGTCACGTCATCATCTCCTACTTGTAGGAAGAGCTTGCCATTACTTACGTCAATGATAGCTCGGGAGGTGGCAAGGAAGGGTCGTCCAAGGATCAGGGGAACCTTGACATCTTCTTTGATGTCCAATATAATGAAATCCACCGGGAAGATGAATTTGACGACTTTGACTAGAACATCCTCCACAATTCCTAATGGGTGCTTAACGGAACTATCGACATTCCATACGTGTGGGGTTGAGGCTACCAATCCCTAACTTCTTAAATAACGAGATGGGCATTAGGTTGATACTTGCACCTAAATCGGCCAATGCATGCTTGACAAAAAGATCACCAAAGATGCACGGTGTTGGGTGTATTGGAAAATGTGTACCAGATTTGAAGAAGCCTCACCTTACTCAATGATATGCATCAAGTTGTATTTGATGTTATTTTGAGTTTATATGTGCAGGTTAAGAAAATTCAAGAATGCAGGAAAAAGTTTCTAAGTCCATGAGTCGA
This sequence comes from Platanthera guangdongensis, assembly GCA_039583875.1. Taxonomy (NCBI): domain Eukaryota; kingdom Viridiplantae; phylum Streptophyta; class Magnoliopsida; order Asparagales; family Orchidaceae; genus Platanthera; species Platanthera guangdongensis. Next base: position 162,578,657 of record CM077152.1, on the reverse strand, counting down.
CACTAGAAGAAGCTGTGTCGACACCAGAAGAAACTGTGTCGACACACAGAGGCAGTGTCGACACAGAGAGAAGTTTAGTCGACATTAACTGTGTCGACACACAGAGGCAGTGTCGAAACACAGAAACGATTGGTCGACTACAACTGTGTCGACACACAGAGGCAGTGTCGACACATAGAAGACTTTGTCGACATCAACTGTGTCGACGCACAGGATTTGTGTCGACACATGGCAGAGTTTCAACAAAGTTATTCTTGTGAAGAAAAGAAGTGAATGTGTCGACAAAATAGAACTAGTGTCGACACATTGTACAGAAGCTGTGTCAACACCAAGAGAGCTGTGTCGACACCACCAAGGCATGTATCGACACTTAGTCTACTTGTGTCGACAAATGATGAAGTTCAGTCTCGACACTTGATGACAGAGACAGAATATCAAGAATTGACTGGAAGACTTGACAACTATAATATCCAACCGGTCTACTGCAACTGTCAGTGCTGTCAAAAGATTGTTAGAAACCAGATAAGACGGTTACCATGGAGAAAGTCTATATAAGGACATTCTCTATCAACAAAAGACAAGAATAACACACATAGAGATACATACAAACTGAAGAAGATTTTCAACAGAAGATCTAAGAAGACATTCTCAAGTGGTGATCTACTCAGAGATTGTCAAGAGAATTAAAAGAAGAATTCAGTAGAATCTTCAGAAGAATTTGGAGAGAGAGAGCACCATCTATTCAAGTAAAGAAAGGGACTTACATCAACAAGTCTCTCAAGTGCAGAGTTTGAACCAGTATGCCAAGAAGGATTCAGATTGATTTCTAAATTTCAAGAAAGAAGCTGATTGAGGAGCAACTTTAAAGGAGATCAACCCTACTGTGTTCAGATTCAAGAAGCTTTGAAGAAAGCTAAGTCAGGTCGATCTCTAATGTCAAATTCTTTCAAGAACTGATCAAGAAACTGTCCATCCTATCTCTCTCAACCAGGGTGGTGGTTAAAGTGTAGATTTACATCTATTTTTATAGGATCTTTTTAAGATCTGAGTTGTAAGCCTGATTTTATAAAGGATGTATTGTAGGAGATAAGTTCTCTGAGTAGTAGGCCTTGTTGTAGGCTGAGGTAGGGCTGTGAGCCTGAGTTGTAAGAGATTGTCATCTCTGAGTTGTAGGCCTTGTTGAAGGCTGAGGTAGCGCAAATTGCCTGAGCTGTAGGAGTGTGGACTCACTCTGAGTTGTAGGAACCTTGTTTGGGTTCTGAGCTGTAAGTTCTGAGGATCTGAGTATACGGAAGGAAGTTAGGCCGAATCCAGCACACTGCTAGATAGGCAAAGTGGGAAAGTGGATGTACCCAGACCTTAGGGAACCACTATAAATCAGTGTGTAATTATGAATGTGTGTGGTATTATTATCTATACTGTGATAGTTGTAGAACTATCTATTTTTGTTAATTAACTATATTAATAGTTCAGCCTTAGTAGAAAAAAGAATTACATATAATCCCCCCCTCTAGGTATTTAGGAACCAATTCTTTCAAGTGGTATAAGAGGGAGGTTACTCAAAGAAAAACATAACTGTCTGAGTAAGATCTGTGGGGCAGAATTATGTTAAAGAAGATGGGTTCAGGAGAAAACCATAAAGAACTTGGTTCAATGAAGTTCCCTGTCTACAGGAAGGAAATTTTTGGAATATGGAAGGAGAGGGTGGGATTATTTATAAAGGCATCTGATCCTAGAATTTATATAAGAGTTCAGGAAGGACCATATATTCCAATGAAGGTTTCTGTTCTTGATGCTAATCAGAGGATTCCTAAAGATTTTTCTGAAATGACAAAGGATGAGATCATCTTGGCCATAATGGATAAAAGAGCAGAGAATATTATAGTGAGTACCATAGACAATTCAACATTCCAGAATCTGATTCACTGCAAAACTTTCAAGGAAATATGGGACACATTGGTTGTCTACATGGAGGGTTCTGAAGAGGTTAGGCAAGATAGAAAGTCTATGCTTAATCAAGAGTATGAGAGTTTCAGACAAGACAAGTCTGATAGTATAACTGAATGTTATAAGAAGTTCTACAGAATAGTAAATGAATTAATGTCCTATGAAAGAATCTTCAGTACATATGAGCTGATTGACAAATTCCTTATGTAACGCCCCGAAACTCAAAAGAGCGACGGGGGACGTTTTGGGCCAGTTTTGGGTTCTGACTGCAGGCACACGGCCTGGGACACGGGCATGTCCCAGGGCATGTCAAGCTTGTATCAACACTCAGCCGGGAAGTCGACATTTTGGTCCCGACATTGTGTCGAGAATGGGCACACGGGCTGCGATACGGGCGTGTCGCAGGGCGTGTCGACCTTTGTCGACACTTAGCCCGCGAAGTCGACACTTTGCATTCGACGAAATGTCGAGACATGGCACACGGCCTGCGACACGGGCGTGTCGCAGGGCGTGTCGACCCGTGTCGACACTCGTCCCCGGAGGTCGACACTTTGGTCTCGACATTGTGTCGAGACAAAGCACACGGCCTAGGACACGGGCGTGTCCAAGGCCGTGTCAGCAGGTCGACGATCTTCGCTCGACGAAGTGTCGAGTGTCGAGACCGTGTACACGGCATGGAGCCCAGGCGTGTTGAGGTGACACGGGCAAGGACACGGGTGTTTCCTAGAACCCATGCAGTGCTCGGGTTGTTTTCGTGGAAAAATGATGGGGGTACACGGCCGGCCACACTGCCGTGTCAAGTGGAACACAGGCATGTCAGCGTGAACACGGGCATGTTTGATACCCGTGTGTTGTTCCAGGCGAGTCGATTTTGACAGTGAATGAGGCACACGGCCCTGGACACGGGCGTGTGCCAGGCCGTGTGCGATCCAGATTGGGCATTTCAGTCCCGAATCAAAGCCATTCATTTCTTTAATTGATGATCCAACGGCTGGGGGTTATTCCTGAAGGGATATACACGAGATTGAACTTAGAAACCCTCACTTGTCATAAGTTATTATCTTTCTAAAAGCTTAGAGAGAGAGGAGAGCCAAGGAAGGAAGAATGAGCTAGATCCGGCCATTGGAGGAGCTTCGATGCTCCAAATCGCGAGCCGACTCTGGATCTACAGAGGCAAAGCTAGTGCGGTGCTTTTCATCCGCTTACTTTTCCATGGCGCCAAAGAGGAATGCTAGGGTAATGATTCTCTTCTTGAGCATGAGTAGCTCTCCTTCTTTGCATAGGAAGCCCGCTCTCGCGAGTTTGCGGTGAGTTGGAGGCGTTCCTTCGTGTAGATATGTGAAGTCCCCGTTGTTTAGAATCCGTAAGCAAGAACGTACATAGGCATGATGTGTGAAGCCTATCCGGACATGTTGGTATGGATCGGTGATGTTGCATTGCATAATGCCGGAGAAGACTCCGTGCTATTGGTTGTTTTTTGGGTTTTATACACGGTAGATTGCAACAGGGAACCTTGGGAATTAACCCGAAGGTGCACCCGGAAAACTGGGCGGATGCGTGATCTTGCCAACTTGGTGGCCTGAGAGCCAACTTGAACATAACCGGGTTATGTGAAATGTGATTGAAATGGGACTCGGGAGAAGTTTGACCTGCGCATATGGTTTAAATTACCGTTGCAGGCGCATATGGTTTAAATTACCGTTGCGTTGTGAGCACGGGTTAGATGGAACCGTACCCATTCTATGTCGTTCGAATTAGAGTCGTTGGCATAGATGAGAGTCTTCGGCGGTCTATGGTTTTAATTACCGTGACCCATGCCGGGAAGACAAACTGCTCATTGATTGGCCGTCCAAAGGGATGGTGGTGAGTCGGCAGACTTACACTGCATTCACCGAGAATGTGCCCTGAGTGCACGGGGTGTGTGGCCATATAAGCCTACGCCTGTGATGTAATGAATATTGTTATATTGCTCGCTTATGCTAATGAAAATGCAGGGAAGGAGCATCGCCGCCTCGAGTTGGGGGCGGGATCGTTATAATTTGGTCAGCATTGCTGACCGTTGCTTTGTTTTGCCACTGTGCGGTGGTTTGTTGCTTGCAGGTGCTGCTGGACCAAGTGGTCAATAGCGGGCTAAAGCACAAGTGCGAAGCCGGCCTTCGAAGGCCTAATTGGAAGTGTTTACTATTTTAGTCATGTATGACCGGCCTGCGTGCCGTTGTTTGTAAATCATGTAATATCAAGTGAAACATTTTGTAAGGCCTTAAGGCGTGTGTTGGTATGTATAACATTCCTGTTTTGGAGTAGTGGACATTCATGCTTTAGTGCTGGGTTCTTATTTGCAAGCTTTTTAAACTGCTTCCGCTAGATTGCTCTGTGTTGGACGTTATGATTGGTTGGATGGTTTCCATGAGTAACCACCTGGTCTGTCTGTAGTATATGGAGTCGGGCCCCGATTGGACCTACTGCTATATGCTATGCAGTGGATAGGGGGTGTTACAATTTGGTATCACACTACTGGTTTTGGTCGGGCTTAAAATGAATTCGGGGTCGAATTCATTTTAAGGGGTGGTGAGCACATTGTGTGCATCATCGTTATAACAGTAAAAGAACCCATAAATGTCCACTTAGGAATGAAAATACACGTGTTTGAGGAACCTGTGTGTTCCTATAATTGTTGTTTGCAATTTTATTTGGTCGCTTAACGGTGTTTTGTACCACTATAGGTGACCAGAAGTGGTGTTGGGCCATCAGAACGCCGAGTTTCTGAGGCTAGCAGTGCACCAGATGTTGCTCCTGCAACACCTCTATCGGCTGAGAACGTACGATTGGTGGCCGAAGCAGTGTTGGCCGTGATAAATGTGCAGCCTACAAGGCAAATGCAGCAGCCCGCTCCTGCGATGGAGCAGGTACCGCTGCAAGAGGCTGAGCCGAGGAGAGTGGAGCAAGTGGTAGTGGAACCGGTGGTGCCAAGGAGGGCAACCGAGAGGCAGATTAAGCATGTAATGAGATTTAACCCTCCGGTATTCTCGGGGTTGGGAACCCCATCTTAGGCTGAAGACTGGCTCTCCAGGGTGAAGAGAGTCATAACAGCAACGAATACGGAGGAGTGGCAAATGACCACCATCGCTACGTTCCTTCTGGACGGTGAAGAGAGAATGTGGTGGGAAGGATTGGAGCTGCACTTGTTGAGAGGTAGGCAACTTATTGACGTCTCAATGGAGGAGTTCTCGAGATTGTTCTTGGCTAGATACCTCCCTTCGACGCAGAAGATAGCATTGGAGAATGAATTTCTGAAGTTGGTTCAGTGTGAGAAGAACGTGGATGAATATCTCCATGAGTTCACTCGTTTGAGTCGATATGCTAGCTCCACCATCGTGGATGAGGAGCGCAAGACGAATCGATTCTACGAAGGCTTGAGAGATGAGTTGAGATTGCTACTCTCGGGGCCGATGATGCAGGTTTTCTTAACCTTGGTCAATACTGCCCGGTCCTTGGAGAAGGACATGAAGAATGTGCAGGCAAAGAAAAGCTTGGGCGAGAAGAAATCTGGGTTCAAAGTGCTGACTACTTCAAAGTCTGGCTATCAAAGATTCTTTAAGAAGCATAGGACTTCGGGTCCAGCTCCTTCTGGTGCTTCTGTGGCGACTACGAGTCGGACACCGGGCGCTTGTTTTACTTGTGGAAAGACGGGGCACTTTACCCGCGACTGTTGGAGCAGACGTCCCAAGTCCGAAAGAAAGCCGGGAGCTACTTATGAAGAGAAGGGCAAGGCGGTGGAGTCGACCGCATCCCACTATGCTCCGGCCCAACCAAGGGTGTATAATCTTGGCCAACAGGAGGCCATCAAACAGGCGGATGTGGTGACAGGTACGGTTTAATTTATAGCAAGTCAATTTCTTTAAATACTTATTATACACATGTTACCTTACCCATGTTTGTTTAGGATTTGTATTGATTTGTGAAAATCCGGCACGAGCACTCTTCGATACGGGAGCTTCACACTACTACTTGTCCGAAGGATTTATATCAGACATCGGAGTCCCTTCTTCGATGGCAAAGGATAAGTTGGATGTGTTGTTGCCCAATGGGTGTTTGATGCGAGCGGATAGGATCTGCGATGTTAAGATTCGTATTGGGAATCAGGAGTTCGATCTGCAGGCATCTTTACTTTCGTTAGTGGAGTTCGACGTTATATTTGGCATGGACTGGCTCTCGGAGCAGCAGGCCTATATTGACTGCGGTCGCAAGGAAGTCAAGCTGGGAGCAAGTCGTGAGACGACTTTTATGGGCTTAAAGTGGTCGAGCAAGACGTTGATGTCTGCTCTCCAGGTGGTGAAGGCGGTTCGTGCCGGTGCAGAACTATTCTTTACACTAGTGGAGGTTGCAAAGCCGAAGCCCGCGTTGGATTGTATTTCAGTGGTATCAGAATACCCTGATGTGTTCCCCGCAGATCTTCCTGGAGCCCCGCCTCAACGGAAGATAGATTTTACGATTGAGCTAGTGACAGGTGCAAAGCCTGTGTCACGATATCCTTATCGTCTAGCGCCTAAGGAAATGGCAGAGCTGAAAGTTCAACTGCAAGACTTGTTGGAGCAAGGGTATGTGCGCCTGAGTTCTTCGCCTTGTAGCACACCAGTCCTCTTTGTTAAGAAGAAGGACGGAAGCTTGAGGCTATGTATTGATTATTGGGAGCTCAACAAGCTGACGGAGAAGAACAAGTACCCGATCCCCCGGATTGATGATCTTTTTGATCAGTTAGTCGGGTCGACGGTGTACTCGAAGTTGGATCTCAAGGATGGGTACTATCAGTTGCGAATAAGGGAGAGTCATATCCCGAAGACATCGTTTATATGAGGTACGGGCATTATGAATTTACGGTCATGCCTTTTGGGCTGACTAATGCGCCGTCAATGTTCATGGATTTGATGAATAGGACTTTCAGGGAGTACTTGGACCATTTCGTGATCGTCTTCATCGACGATATTTTGGTGTACTCGCAAAGTGAGGAAGATCACTTCAAGCATCTTCATTTGGTTTTGGAGACGTTAAGGAGAAATCAGTTGTATGCCAAATTCTCGAAGTGCGAGTTTTGGCTATCCTCAGTGGCGTTCCTCGGGCATATAGTGAGTGGAGAGGGTATTGTTGTGGATCCGGCGAAGATCGTTGCGATACGGGAGTGGCCCGAGCTTGTTACGGTAGCGGAAGTCCGGAGTTTTCTGGGTCTTGCCGACTATTATAGGCGCTTCGTAGAGAACTTCTCGCGGATAGCGTTACCTCTCACTACTTTGACGAGGAAGGAGCATAAGTTCGTTTGGACGCCGGAGTGCGCGCGAGCTTTTGAGGAGTTGAACTGTCGGTTGACCACGGCACCTGTGCTGAGTTCGCCATGTGGGACCGAAGGCTATGAGATTTATAGTGATGCTTCAAGCAGCGGTTTGGGTTGCATGTTACTGCAACATGGAAGTGTAATAGCTTATGGCTCGAGACAGCTGAAGGTGCACGAGAGGAATTATCTGGTCCATGACTTGGAGTTAGCGGTCGTTATATTTGCCTTGAAGCTGTGGAGACACTATTTATATGGTGTGAAGATTGATATCTACAGCGATCACAAGAGCCTGAAGTATCTTATTGATCAGAAGGATCTGAATATGCGGCGGCGTAGATGGATGGAGTTCCTGGGGGACTATACATTCAAGATCGACTACGTGCCTGGTAAAGGGAATGCGGTTGCGGACGCGTTGAGTCACCGAGCCCCAACTCAAGCCAATTGGCTGTCGGTGCATGATGAGCGGTTGGTGTGGGAGTTGGAGGCGTTGGAGTTTATTTGTGTGGATAGGCAATCAAGTGCTGAAGCAGTTCTGAATTGTACTGAAGTCCAATATGACCTGGCTGATCGTATTCGGCAGGCTTTGGATATGGATGCTCATATGAAGCAGTTCATGGTAGAGGCTCTGGATGGGTCAAATTCCCAATTCATCGTGGAGGATGGATTACTTTGGAAGGACGGTCGTCCGTGCGTCCCAAGTGTGGGTAATTTGTGGGTGGAGTTGTTGTACGAGGCACACCATACCAAGTACTCGATTCACCCGGGGAGCATGAAGATGTACCGTGATGTGAAGAAACTATTCTGGTGGTCGGGTTTGAAGAAAGATGTGGCGCTCTACGTAGCGAAGTGCCAAACTTGCGCCTTGGTGAAGGCGGAGTGCCAAAAGCCGGGAGGATTTCTTAAGTCCTTGCCTATTCCGGAGTGGAAATTAGACCACATCTCTATGGATTTTGTGCACGGTTTTCCATGGTCTCAAAAGGGGAACGACGCCATTTGGGAGTTCGTGGATCGGTTAACGAAGGTTTCACATTTTATTCTGCATAGGAAGGATGATCCGGTGGAGAAGTTGGCAAAGCTTTATGTGGATAACATTGTACGGCTTCACGGTGTGCCCCGCAACATCGTGAGTGACCGAGATGGGCAGTTCACGTCCAATGATTGGAGGCTTGTGCAACAAAGGTTGGGAACAAAGTTGAAATTCAGCACAGCCTTCCATCCGAAAACGGATGGGCCGACCGAGAGTGTCAATAGAACCATGGAAGACATGCTTCGCATGTGTGTCTTGGATTTTGGAAAGCAATGGGAAGACCACCTTTATTTGGTGGAGTTCGCATACAACAATAGCTACCAAGCAAGTATTCAGATGGCGCCTTTCGAGGCCCTATATGGTAGAAAATGTCGCACGCCGTTGTCTTGGTTAGAAACGGGCGAGTCAAAGTTGTATAAGCGATCGGAAGTGGAGGATGCTACTTCTTTGGTGAGAACCATTCGGGTGAGGTTGCTTATCGCTCAGGACCGGCAAGCGAAGTACTATAATGCCAAGCACAGGAACGTGGAGTTCGCTGTGGGCGACTATGTGTACTTAAAGATCAAGGCGTTCAAGGGTGTCTCGCGGGTGCGGCGATTAAAAAAGCTAAGTCCGAGGTACCTTTGGCCGTTTGAGGTTCTGGAGTGAGTTGGTGAAGCGGCCTATCAGTTGAAGCTTTCTGTGGAGCTTGGTGGATTACATGATGTATTCCATATTTTGTTGCTTCGCAAGGCAGTGCAAGAGCCTACGTAAGTGATCGCGGTTGATCAAGTGCCGGTGGATAGTGGGCTAACGACAAAGGTTAAGCCCGTGCAGATTGAGGACTCGGAGGTCAAGCGGCTACGCAATAAAGAGATCAGGATGGTCAAGGTCCGGTGGGACAATTGCGGTCGTGAGGAGCTCTCTTGGGAGCGAGTGCAGACTATGCTTGACGAGTATCCGTAGTTGTTCCGCTCAGATACAAATTTTGGTTTTGTCCATGTCTTTCCTGTTGGGTATTTCATCCACATGAACCCAGATTTGATGAAGTCACCCTGGAACTAAGATGAATTAAGTTGTATTTGATGCTTGGTTTGAGCTATATGTTTGCAGGAGTTTCACTGGGAAGTGTAGACCAATGTCAGCCCATAGTGGGTCACCAAACACTGGAATTGTGCAATGTAATCCCGCATTATATATTCCGAGGTGTTGACTCATGTGTGGTCTCTCTATTGGGATACACTTCATATTCAAGCTATTGGACTATGGGAAAGGCATTGGAAGTTGGCTACTCTAGAAGAATCAGTTTTATTTTTACATTAGAATTTTTCTAAGTATTTTACTCGAGTAGAGCTTTCACCTACTCGAGTAGTTTGGGTATAAGTTACTCGAGTAAAAGGAATCCTGTACTCGAGTAAACATAGTCATATACTCGAGTAGCTAAATCACCTACTCGAGTAGACCAAGTCATATACTCGAGTAAGTATACTCACATACTCGAGTAGTTCATTTTCCTACTCGAGTAGATCCTGTGTCACCCGTGTACCTTGCAGTTTCCCTACTCCAAATTTTTTTTTTCTAATCTTTTACTCGAGTAGAACCTTCACCTACTCGAGTAGGTGACTTCCTCTCGAGTAATTTTGTTCAACCACTCGAGTAGTTGCCAGCAACACTCTTCAGAATGTTTTTCAAGTATTCCACTCGAGTAGTACTTCTTGTACTCGAGTAGGTTATGTATATACTCGAGTAGGTCCTCCAGTACTCGAGTAGATTCTCTATATACTCGAGTAGCTCTTCCAGCACTCGAGTAGATCCTCAATATACTCGAGTAGGTCACTTCGTATACTCGAGTAGTTTTGTCTATATACTCGAGTAGTTGTTCTCTACATACTCGAGTAGTCTGTTTATTCTTACCCGAGTATGTTTCCCATCATATACTCGAGTAGATATTCAACTACTCGAGTAGTTATTGACTTACTCGTGTAGTTGGCCAAATATTTCCGAAAATTTTCTAAGTCATTTTTCTGACGGGATTTTTCAAATCACGCGACATGATTGGTCCACGTGTACATCATTAAGACCGATTATGACCGTTAGTCTCTCCTATATAAGGTCTTATCAGAAAATGACAAACCCTAAGTTTTATCAAAGCTTTCTTGTAATCTCTTTTTCGAGAAAGATTCTTCAGCAGCCTCTCTCTGACTCTCGCGAAACGGAAGCCGCCGCCTCCGCCTTCTTCTCCGGCCAAAGCTTCTACTTTCAGAGGTTTATTCTGAAGAAAAGTTACAGATCGAGATCGACTTTACTGATCATACTCTCTCTCGATTTTTGTAAAAGGAAGTAGATTCAGATCGAGGCCGAGACCTTCTTCACCGATTTCTGAAAATGCTGCAAAGTTAAAAAGAAGAAGATCCTGGCCATTTTCTTCAGATCTGAGTGATTTACTGTTTGTATTCTTGTAAACACTTTATTAATTTTGTAGGAGAAATCTTCTCCGAGTGTAGGAGTTTTTCACTCCGAGTTTGTAGGAAGTGTTATCTTTCGAGATGTAGATCCGTTTTGTTGGATTGAGTTTGTAGGAACTTTGTTCCGAGGGTAGGATCGACTTGTGATCCGAGATAGTGGAGTAGCCGAGTCTAGTTGATTACTAGATCGGTGAGGGAAAGTGGATGTACCCAAGGTTGGGGAACCACTATACATCTTGTGTCGTGTGTGATATTGGTAGATATTTCTGTGCAGTGCTCTAATTAATTTTTTATTCCGCAAAAGACACACAAACCACCTATTCACCCCCCTCTAGGTGATTTAGGTCGACAATAATCTTCTATCAATTGGTATCAGAGGGAGGTTGATCGTTAAAAGGTTAACACCTTGATCAGATCCAGATCTGTTGTCTGAAAGATTCTACCATAAAATGGACAAGGGCAAAGATTTCGCCAAGCTTCCTCTGTACAACAAAAACAACTTTACCATGTGGAAAGAAGGATAAAATTTTTCATAGAAGCTGTGGATCCAAGGATCTTCATGATCATTGAAGAAGGTCCTTACGTTCCCATGACTATGTCCACTATCGACCCTACCAAGAAAGTTCCCAAAAAGCTAATGGACCTCGACAAAGACGAGATTGCACTTGTCTCTCTCGACAAGAAAGCTAAGAACATCATAGAAAGTGCAGTGGATGACTCGATGCTGCAGAATTTGATTCACTGTCAATCAGCTAAGGAGATGTGGCACTCCTTAGTCACTTTGATGGAAGGGACTGAAGAAGTAAGCGATGACCGAAGATCCCTTCTCAATCAAAAATATGAAGCGTTCCGACAAGGGAACAAGGAAACAATTGTGGACACCATTGAGAACTTATTCAAGATTGTAAATGTCCTAAGGGTATATGGTCGTGTCTTCACAAACGGAGAACTGAACGACAAATTCTTGAGATCCCTAACCAAGGAGTGGGATAACAAGGTATGTGCCATCAAGGAGTTCGGGAAGCTAGCTGAAACGGACCCGTAAAATCTCTTTGCAAAGCTTATGTCCTATGAACTCCGAATCAATACAAGAAAAGCTGAAGAAGAGAAGGGCAGGTCTGCTCTAAAGGAGAAATCTGTCACTCTGAAGGCAGACACCTCCAGAAACACTAAGGTTGCCTCCCCCACTCCAGCTCCAGAAGTTGATGAAGAAGAAGAAACATCAGAGCCCAGCACCTCAGGCTCTGAACTATCTGAAGGAGAGTTCTCCTTGCTCTCAAGGAAATTTAAGAAGTTTCTTAATAAAAAGAAACAATGGAAAGGCAAGGATGTCTAACACAGAAGATCGCGGCGCGATGACCATCGACAAAGAAAAGGCTCAAGCAGCCACGACAGGTATAACACTAAACAGAACAAATACGTTTCAATTGACATCATTTGCTACTGTTGCAATAAGCCAGGTCACGTCATTGCTGACTGCCCTCACAAGAAGAAGGAGGGTGGCAGAAGGGAAGACAAGAAATCCTCACACAACAAAATGAGGAAAGAGAAGAGCCTCTTAACCAAAAGGAGCAAGACTCTGAGCGACTCCGACTCATCTGAGTCAAGCGAAGAAGAAGAAGCTTACTTTGGGCTAATGGCTCAAACAGATGATGAACAAGAGCCCCAGTTCACTGGGAAGGTAAATCCTCACACTCCTCTCTCTGAGTCTGAAGTCTCTGAACATGACTGCGAGAGTAGCTCCTCTGACGATGAGTCAGAATTGATGGCCCAGTATAAGGAGTTAATCATGGCTTACGACAAATGTCATCGAGTAGTGAAGACTCAGGCTAAAGAGATCAAATCTCTAAAAGCCAAAGAGAGCAACTTGAGAGAGAAAGTCGCAAAGACTGACTCCCTCGAAGAAAACTTCAATAATGCTATTGAAGAATACAACAAGGCTCTCGAGCACCTTGACCTGAATGAGAAGATCATCAAAGGATTGGAAGCCGAACTTGAGGCTGAAAGGAAACTTGTTGAGAGTTTCTCGAAGCCCAAAACAGTTCTTCCATTCGTTGCTGAATTCTCGGCAAAGGCCAAGGGAGCTGGACTAGGCCATGAAGAAGCTCCTAGTAAATCCTCTAGGAGAAACAAGAATCAACGGAAAAATAAGGCCGCCAAAAAGGCCTCAGCCGAAGAAAAGGGAAAAGCCCCTCAAAATCAAACCACATTCAGAAAGGTCATCTTTCCAACAAATGAGTTTGATTTTCACTCATCATACGGGCACTTTGCTAGGCCTACTCATATAGAGCCAAAGTCCCGCTATCAAGGATGGGCTCGACCCCGAAACTTTGGTGAAAGTGTCTTTAAGGCACCTTATGAAGAAGTTGTTCTTCAGAGCTATGGCCCTTTCAATCATGGGCATAACTTCAAGAACGCGCCAAAGACAAATCCTGCTGTAGAAAAGCCTATAAAGGAGAAGAAGGCATGTGATTGCCATCACCATGAGGCATCTTCCTCCAAGAATGCTACCCTTGCTAGACCAAAGTTCCAAAAGGTCAAACAGGAGATCTTGAGGCAAAGGTACAATAGATTTGACTGTTGGTGCTGTGGCAAGGTTGGTCACTTCGCCACAGATTACTGGTTCAATTCCAGAAATACTGCAACCCCTCATGTCAGCAATATGAGAAAGATCGCTCATAATGCCAACACTCGTAGGGGGAGCACTCTAACCAGAGACTAAGGACCCAAACGTGTTTGGGTTCCTAAGGCGAATTGGTTATGATTGCAGGGATATCCAAAGGCCAACAAAATGCCTATCTGGTACTTGGACAGCGGATGCTCTCGGCATATGACCGGGACAAGAAGCCTTATTCAGAACTTTACTCCAGTCGTGAACGGACCAAAGGTCATCTTTGGAGGTTCAGACCGTGGAATTACTAGAGGCTATTTTATGATTACTAACGATAATGTATCCTTCTCGGATGTGGCCTATGTTGAAGGATTGGAACACAATCTCATTAGCATAAGCCAACTCTGCGATAAAGGATACATAGTTAAGTTCCATGCTGATAAGAGCTTGATTAAATCCATTGACAATATGGAAACGATTATATCCGGCACTCGAAGCAGGAATATTTTCTGTTTAAATTTCATCTGTATAGATTCCTTCACACCAGTGTGTCTTTTGGCAAAAGATAGTGCGTCTCTTGGTGACCAATGTCACAAGAGACTAGCACATATTAATTTCAAAACAATTAATAAACTATTTTCAATGAACTTGGTACGTGATGCCCCAAATGTCAAATGCGTCAAAGGTAGACTTTGTCATGCATGTGTAAAAGGCAAGCAAACAAGGGCTACCTTTAAAAGCACTGTTGGCAAATACTCTAACAGATGTCTACATCTATTGCACATGGACTTGTTTGGTCCACTGCAGATTAGAAGTTTGGGAGGCAAGGAATATACGTTGGTAATTGTTGATAACTACTCGTGCTTTGCGTGGGTGTTCTTTCTGAAACACAAGTCAGATACCTTCGATATCTCTACCAATTTTGTCAGGCAAGTCCAGAATGAATACAACTGCTCCATAGTCAAAATCAGAAGTGACAACGGAACAGAGTTCAAATCTGGGGCCATGACAGAATTCTGTGAAAGCTTAGGTATCTTTCATGAGTTTTCCTCTCCTCGTACTCCACAACAAAATGGAGTGGCTGAGAGAAGGAACAGAACACTCATAGAGGCCTGCAGGACCATGTTGAGTGATGCTTCATTACCGGAGTACTTCTGGGCTGAGGCTATCAACACTGCATGCCACGTGCAAAATCAAGCACTCATAAACAAAGACCACAATAAGACTCCTTACGAACTTATAAAAGGCAGAAAACCAACAGTCTCTTACTTTAGAATCTTTGGCTGCAAATACTTCGTACTTAACAATGGCAAGTATCATACCACCAAGTTCAGCAAAAAGAGCTTTGAAGGTATTTTTGTAGGATATAGTAGCCATAGTAAGGCGTACATGATTTTCAATAGAAAAACCCTGGTGGTGGAAGGGTCGATACATGTTGTATTTGATGAGACGAGCTTGCTGCAAAGCAATCCGTCTAGTGTGCTCATTGAAGATGCAGGTGAGAAGCTGAAAGAAACTAGCTTGGATGATCCATCCGAAGAAGAAGGTGAGAAGTTCATTAAGATCACCACTCCCACTCCTATTGGAGAGGCTGATGATCAAAATGAAGAAGTCATCCAGGATGAAGAAATCACTCCGGTGCTTGAAGATAATCCAGATGCAAGGACTCTAGAGCTTAGACATCTGAAGGATCACCCCATGGACCAGATCATAGGAGATCCCCGGGATGGTGTCAGAACTCAGAGAGTTTCAACTAATGAGAATCTTCATTTGAGTTTTCTCTCACAGGTTGAACCAAAGAAATTTGAGGAAGCAAACTCAGACGCATCGTGGATAATGGCAATGGAAGAAGAGCTAAATCAGTTCAAGCGCTACAATGTGTGGATACTGGTTCCAAGACCCAAGGGAAAGAACATCATTGGAACAAAATGGGTCTTCAGGAACAAGATGGATGAATACGGGACTATCATAAAGAATAAGGCCAGACTCGTCGCTAAAGGATATCGTCAAGAAGAAGGAATCGACTTCGACCAGACATATGCTCCAGTGGCCAGGCTGGAGGCAATAAGGTTGTTACTAGCATATGTTGCTTTCAAAGTCTTCACTATCTATCAGATGGATGTGAAGTCGGCCTTCCTGAATGGTAACTTAAAGGAGGAAGTGTATGTGGAACAACCTCCAGGTTTCGTTGTTCCCAACTTTCCCGATCATGTCTATTTTCTGCACAAGGCCCTATAGGTCTGAAACAAGCTCCTCGAGCTTGGTATGAAATGCTGTCTACCTTTCTACTTGAGAACAAGTTCACAAGGGGAAAGATAGATAAGACATTATTTCTTAGGGAAATAAAAGGCAAGATTTTGCTAATGCAAATCTATGTCGACATTATTATATTTGGCTCTACAGATAACAACCTCTGCAAAAAGTTCTCAAAACTTATGCAAGGGAAGTTTGAAATGAGCAGTATGGGCGAGCTGAAGTATTTCTTAGGGCTTCAAGTGAAACAATCTGAAGATGGAATTTTCATCTCACAGCCCAAATTCACCAAAGAGCTAATTAAGAAATTCGGAATGGAGAACGCAACCTCTATGAGGACTCCAATGGGCTCAACTATGTCTCTGGACAAGGATGAAAAAGGGAGACCTTTTGATGAAACCAAGTACAGAAGCATAATTGGATCCTTACTCTACATTACTGCCAGTAGGCATGACATAATGTTCTCAACATGTTTCTGTGCTAGATTTCAGGTGAACTCTAAGGAATCTCATTACGCTGCTACAAAGCGGATCCTGAGATACCTTAAAGGCACACCAAATCTTGGCTTATGGTACCCAAGAAGTAATGATAGTGAACTAATTGGATTTTCAGATGCAGATTTTGCAGGTAGCAAAGACGACCAGAAAAGCACCTCAGGGACTTGCCAATTCTTCGGAAGAAGGCTAATTTCCTGGAGTAGCAAGAAGCAGAACTGTGTCGCAATCTCAACGGCCGAGTCAGAGTATATCTCTGTAGGCATTTGTTGCGCACAGTTGCTATGGATAAAGAATCAGTTTGAGGACTACAACATGCAGTTCAAGGATATCCCCTTGTACTGTGACTCCTCGAGCGCCATTGCAATAGCCAACAATCCAGTCTCTCACAGCAGGACAAAGCACATTGAGCTACGGTACCACTTCATCCGGGAACATGTGGAGCATGGAGACATAGATCTCCAATATGTGCCTACAGATAGGCAAGTTGCAGATATCTTCACAAAGCCGTTGGACGAGACCAAGTTCTCGTTCTTCAAGACAGAGCTTGGGATGCTCAACAAAGAGGACTAAAGAAGGCTGAATGACTAAGAAGCAAGTAATTGCAAAGGGTTAGTCAAAAATCCATTCCTTCTCAACTTTATCAAAATTCACTCGAGAAGCTTGAGGCATACTCGAGTATCTAGAGACCTACTCGAGTATATGAATGAACCCACTCGAGTATGCATAGTGACCTACTTGAGTATCTGTAGACCCACTCGAGTATGTGTACTGACCTACTCGAGTATCTAAAGACCTACTCGAGTAAGTCTTTCACCTACTCGAGTAAGTCAATACCTACTCGAGTAAGTCTATCCCCTAAACGAGTAAGTCCTTATCTACTCGAGTAGTTTTTCTTACATACTCGAGTAGCTCTAGTCGACCTACTCTAGTAAGTCCTTATCTACTCGAGTAGCCTACCTCTCTCTCGTGTCCTGATTTCCAGTTTTTCAAAATTTGTTTTATTCGCCACCCAAGGCTATATGCCGCCTCTTTCTTTAAATTAATTAGCGGAAATTGAAGAGTTATATATATATATGAAATTCCGAAACATCAAACCTACTCGACATCTTTCTATCTCTCGAGTACCCTATCTCTTCGCCTACTGTGTCGACTCGCCTCCGCCGAAGTTGCAGAGCTCTCTCTCTAATTTCCTCCAGTCAATCGCATCCATGGCAACTTCTCACAAGATCGGCGTCGGCTCCGAACTCGTCACCGACGGTATTGCCGAGCTCTCCGACGATTTCCACAACCTCCTCATCCTTCTCGACACTGCCGGCCTCTCCTTCATACTCCAAGAACCCTGTCGCGTTCTCTTCCCCGCAGTTGCAGAATTCTTCACAAATCTCAAGGTTCGACGTAATGGCAAAGTTCTCAAAACTACAGTTAAGGGTCTGAAACTACAGTTAACCAAGACCTCTGTCTCTCAACTTCTCTGATTATCTATTGTTGATGAGGAAGATGAGTTGGATGATGAAGACTCTGACCGAACAGCTCTTTTCTGTGGCCTTTCTCCTGACGCTCAGTATATCAAGAGGTCCGATATGAATGCAGAAGGCAAATTCTTGGTTGATGTTATTGGCAAAATTCTCCTGTGCAAGACTTACTCCATCAGAGAAATTCCCTTATACTTCTTCGATATAATGCAAGCCATTGTATGCCGCAAGAAGTACGAATTTGGTATGTTGATTCTGGACAAGATAAAGGATAGCATGAGCTCCCCCAACTACGTAAGAATTATATCTCTGCTCCTTCATGAAACAAATCCTGAAGTATTCAACTTCTCAAAAGGGACTCCACTTCACCACATGAAGAAGGTCTCCATCTCTTCAATTCAGAGATGGGATCTCAAGCTCAAGAACTCTGCCCAAGCTGCAAAGGTTTCAGAAATTCCAGAAGTTCCAGCTGTAGAGGACAGGACTCCATCTCCCTCTCCTCATCATGTGGCCAGCTCCTCTGGTGCACCAAGTGAGGGGGGGCCTGCTCCTTCTAGCCCAGTCAGGCAACCCTCTCCTCAGCCAGATATTCCATCCCTACCTCACACTCCAAAGAGTCCAGCCACTTCCTCAGAGCAAGCCCCTCAAGACACTCTTCTGTCCACAGCTGCTGCCATAGATGCCATGATTGCAGAGCTCACTGAAGATGTGCTTCCCCCTCCTCCTCTATCTCCTCAAGCTCAAACCACTGAACATCACAAAGACTTGTCTCCAGCACAGTCTCCTGCCCATTCTCCAGCCAGAACTCCAACACCTTCTCCACCTCCTCCAGCAGATAAGCCAGACACCATTCTTATTTCTAATGAGCCTTCTCCTGAACCAGCTGAGGCCCCTCTCAGAAACCTTGATTTCTCCATTCCCCATGATACAGAAGAACTGGATGCTGCCATTCATACCACCAGAGCTCCCAGCTCAGTGCTTATTAAAGAAATAGCTCCTTGGGTAACTCCTCCTATCCCTACTGCTGCTCCCTCTACTGCTACTGCTACAGTTTCCTCCTCCTCAGATCAACTGCAAAGTATTGCCATCCTTCTTCAAGAACAAAGACATTATTTTGACACCTCCCTAAAGGTGGTCACTGACAAGGTCACTGCTCTTGAGACTGAGATGAGCAGAGGTTTTGCTGAAATTTAGCATAACACTGACAAGCTAAAGTACTTGTTCCAACTTGGTGGTAAAGCTCTTGACCATACTATCACTAGTATTAGCAATGTCATGGAACAAGGTGTAACCTTGGCAAACAATCAAATAGAACTAAATAAGAGAAATGAAGCCAACAAGATGACAATCTGTGAAGAAGTTGGGACCTTCAAAGATGACACCATAGAGAAAGTATCTGTTGAAATCAGAAAGGGGGAGGGTTTGATAAAAGAACTCAAAGCACATGTAGAAAAATCTGATGCTTAGAAGACAGGTGAATGGCAAACTCATGTGAAGACCATTCATGATGATGTGCTTGCCCAAATACAGAGTGTCAAATTTCACACCTATGACACGGCTGTCTGGATGCACAATCAGATCTTTCCAGATCTTGCAGTTGATCCAAACCTCATTCCCCATCATCTCAATCCTCTAGCCACAGAAGTCACTGCTCCAGCTGTTCCTCTGCAACCCACCATCTCTCCCAGGCCTGGAGACTCAGTTGCTCCACGAGACACTTATATTCCAGGCTGGGAAGACGATCCTGCTGATATATTCCTTCAAGCTCCTCCAGAAATCATATCCAAGAAGAAAAGGAAATATGGTGAAGGCCCCTCTGCCAGCAGAACTGCTTCTTCCAAAGCACCTGAACATGCTGAAGCCTGGTCTCCAACCTTAAAATCTCTCATCTTGGACACACTCAGGCTGGTCATGGATCACAATGAGAACAGAAACATGCACTATAGTTCCCAGGAATGGGAGTTATATGAAAATTCTATGCTGAAAAGGAAAATCCATGATATAGAATTTGGGAGAAATAACCATGCTGCTCCTCCAAGGCCTCCTAAGTACTTTCCTAAGCCTTTCAGCTACCTAAGGAGACAACAAGAGAAGATGGATAAGCAGCAATCCCAAGCCCAAACCTAAAAGATGATGAGAAATTGAAATGACAAATTGTAGACTTAATGTTTTTGGAAACTCATATATATATAATTCTTCATTCCTGTCTAATTATCATTTTCATTATCCTTTGCTTACTTGCTCATATTTTTCTACTTAGTTTTTTTTATGTCCATAATTCACGTTAGTGTAAAGGGTTCTGACTTCAACAAATAGGTGGAGATTGTTGGGTATTTCATCCACATGAACCCAGATTTGATGAATTCACCCTGGAACTAAGATGAATTAAGTTGTATTTGATGCTTGGTTTGAGCTATATGTTTACAGGAGTTTCACTGGGAAGTGTAGACCAATGTCAGCCCACAGTGGGTCACCAAACACAGGAATTGTGCAATGTAATCCCTCATTGCATATTCCAAGGTGTTGACTCATGTGTGGTCTCTCTATTGGGATACACTTCATATTCAAGTTATTGGACTATGGGAAAGGCATTGGAAGTTGGCTACTCTAGAAGAATCAGTTTTATTTTTACATCAGAATTTTTCTAAGTATTTTACTCGAGTAGAGCTTTCACATACTCGAGTAGTCTGGGTATAAGTTACTTGAGTAAAAGGAATCCTGTACTCGAGTAAACATAGTCATATACTCGAGTAGCTAAATCATCTACTCGAGTAGACCAAGTCATATACTCGAGTAAGTATACTCATATACTCGAGTAGTTCATTTTGCCTACTCGAGTAGGTCCTGTGTCACCCGTATACCTTGCAGTTTCCCTACTCCAGATTTTTTTTTTCTAAGTCTTTTACTCGAGTAGAACCTTCACCTACTCGAGTAGGTGACTTCCTCTTGAGTAATTTAGTTCAACCACTCGAGTAGTTGCCAGCAATCCTCTTCAGAATGTTTTCCAAGTATTCCACTCGAGTAGTACTTCTTGTACTCGAGTAGGTTATGTATATAATCGAGTAGCTCCTCCAGTACTCGAGTAGATTCTCTATATACTCGAGTAGCTCTTCCAGCACTCGAGTAGATCCTCAATATACTCGAGTAGGTCACTTCGTATACTCGAGTAGTTTTGTCTATATACTCGAGTAGCTGATCTCTATATACTCGAGTAGTCTATTTATTCTTACCCGAGTATTTTTCCCATCATATACTCGAGTAGCTATTCAACTACTCGAGTAGTTATTGACTTACTCGTGTAGTTGGCCAAATATTTCCGAAAATTTTCTAAGTCATTTTTCTGACGAGATTTTTCAAATCATGCGACATGATTGGTCCACGTGTACATCATTAAGACCGATTATGACCGTTAGTCTCTCCTATATAAGGTCTTATCAGAAAATGACAAACCCTAAGTTTTCTCAAAGCTTTCTTGTAATCTCTTTTTCGAGAAAGATTCTTCAGCCGCCTCTCTCTGACTATCGTGAAACGGAAGCCGCCGCCGCCGCCTTCTTCTCCGGCCAAAGCTTCTACTTTCAGAGGTTTATTCTGAAGAAAAGTTACAGATCGAGATCGACTTCACTCATCATACTCTCTCTCGATTTCTGTAAAAGGAAGTAGATCCAGATCGAGGCCGAGACCTTCTTCACCGATTTCTGAAAAAGCTGCAAAGTTAAAAAGAAGAAGATCCTGGCCATTTTCTTCAGATCTGAGTGATTTACTGTTTGTATTCTTGTAAACACTTTATTAATTTTGTAGGAGAAATATTCTCCGAGTGTAGGAGTTTTTCACTCCGAGCTTGTAGGAAGTGTTATCTTCCGAGGTGTAGATCCGTTTTGTTGGATCGAGTTTGTACGAACTATGTTCCGAGGGTAGAATCGACTTGTGATCCGAGATAGTGGAGTAGCCGAGTCTAGTTGATTGCTAGATCAGTGAGGGAAAGTGGATGTACCCAAGGTTGGGGAACCACTATACATCTTGTGTCGTCGGTGATATTGGTAGATATTTCTGTGCAGTGCTCTAATTAATTTTTTATTCCGCAAAAGACGCACAAACCACCTATTCACCCCCCTCTAGGTGATTTAGGTCGACAACAATCTTCTTTCATTTCCTTTATATAATTTCGTGGACGAGATTATTTTAAGAGCGGGAGAGTTGTAACGCCCCGAAACTCAAAAGAGCTACGGGGGACGTTTTGGGCCAGTTTTGGGTTCTGGCTGCAGGCACACGGCCTGGGACATGGGCATGTCCTAGGGCGTGTCAAGCTTGTGTCGACACTCAGCCGGGAAGTCGACATTTTGGTCCCGACATTGTGTCGAGACTGGGCACACGGCCTGCGACATGGGCGTGTCGCAGGGCGTGTCAGCCCGTGTCAACACTTAGCCCGCGAAGTCGACACTTTGCATTCGACGAAGTGTCGAGACATGGCACACGGCCTGCGATATGTGTGTGCCGCAGGGCGTGTCGACCCGTGTCGTCACTCATCCCGGGAAGTCGACACTTTGGTCTCGACATTGTGTCGAGACAAGGCACACGGCCTAGCATACGGGCGTGTCCAAGGCCGTGTCAGCAGGTCGACGATCTTCGCTCGACGAAGTGTCGAGTGTCGAGACCGTGTACACAGCCTGGTGCCCAGGCGTGTTGAGGTGACACGGGCAAGGACACGAGTGTGTCCTAGAACCCGTGCAGTGCTCAGGTTGTTTTCGGGGAAAAATGATTGGGGTACACGGCCGGCCACACTGCCGTGTCAAGTGGAACACGAGCGTGTCAGCATGAACACGGGCATGTTCGATACCTGTGTGTTGTTTCAAGCGAGTCGATTTTGACGGCGAATGAGGCACACGGCCCTGGACACGGGCATGTGCCAGGCCGTGTGCGATCCATATTGGGCATTTCAGTCATGAATCAAAGCCGTTCATTTCTTTAATTGATGATCCAATGGCTGGGGGTTGTTCCTAAAGGGATATACCCGGGATTGGACTTAGAAACCCTCACTTTTAATAAGTTATTATCTTTCTAAAAGCTTAGAGAGAGAGGAGAGCCAAGGAACGAAGAAGGAGCTAGATCCGGCCATTGGAGGAGCTTCAAAGCTCCAAATCGCGAGCTGACTCCGGATCCACGGAGGCAAAGCTAGTGCGGTGCTTTTCATCCGCTTACTTTTCCATGACGCCAAAGAGGAACGCTAGGGTAACGATTCTCTTCTTGAGCATGAGTAGCTCTCCTTCTTTGCATAGGAAGCCCGCTCTCGCAAGTTTGCGGTGAGTTGGAGGCGTTCCTTCGGGTAGATATGTGAAGTCCCTGTTGTTTAGAATCCGTAAGCGAGAACGGACATAGGCATGATGTGTGAAGCCTATCCGGACGTGTTGGTCTGGATCGGTGATGTTGCATTGCATAATGCCGGAGAAGTATCTGTGCTATTCGTTGTTTTTCGGGTTTTCTACACGGTAGATTGCAACAGGGAACCTTGCGGATTAACCCGAAGGTGCACCCGAAAAACTGGGCAGATGCGTGATCTTGCCAACTTGGTGGCCTGAGAGCCAACTTGAAGATAACCGGGTTATGTGAAATGTGATGGAAATGGGACTCAGGAGAAGTTTGACTTGCGCATATGGTTTAAATTACCGTTGCGGGCGCATATGGTTTAAATTACTGTTGCGTTGTGAGCACGGGTTAGATGGAACCGTACCTGTTCTATGTCGTTCGCATTAGAGCCGTTGGTATAGATGAGAGTCTTCAGCGGTCTATGGTTTTAATTACCGTGACCCATGCCAGGAAGATAAACTGCTCATTGATTGGCAGTCCAAAGGGATGGTGGTGTGTCGGCAGACTTAGACTGCGTTCACCGAGAATGTACCCTGAGTGCACGGGGTGTGTGGCCATATAAACATACGCCTGTGATGTAATGAATATTGTTATATTGCTTGCTTATGCTAATGAAAATGCAGGGAAGGAGCATCGTTGCACCGAGTTGGCGGCGGGATCGTTATAATTTGGTCAACATTGCTAACCGTTGCTTTGTTTGCCACCGTGCGGTGGTTTGTTGCTTGCAGGTGCTGCTGGACCAAGCGGTCAATAGCGGGCTAAAGCCCAAGTGCGAAGCCGGCCCTCGAATGCCTAATTGGAAGTGTTTACTATTTTATTCATGTATGACCGGCCTGCGTGCTGTGGTTTGTAAATCATGTAATATCAAGTGAAACATTTTGTAAGGCCTTAAGTCGTGTGTTGGTATGTATAACATTCCTGTTTTGGATTAGTGGACATTCATGCTTTAGTGTTGGGTTCTTATTTGCAACCTTTTTAAACTTCTTCTGTTAGAATGCTCTGTGTAGGACGTTATGATTGGTTGCATGGTTTCCATGAGTAACCACCCGGTCTGTCTGTAGTATATGACATCGGGACCCGGCCGGACATACTGTTATATACTATGCGACGGATAGGGGGTGTTACACCTTAGGTCATTGAATAAGGATTGGGATACAAAGATATGTGACATAAGGGAAGTGGCCAGACTGGCAGAGATTTCACCTCCAACACTATTTGGTAAATTGATGTCATATAAGATGCAGCTGTTGGACAGAAAGGAGGAAGAAAAAAATACAAAGGTTGACCATAGAGAAAAGTTTGTGGCCTTCAAGGTTGAAGACATAAGGAAGAATAGGAGAATGTCTCCATCTTCTCCTAAGAAAGATGCAAAAGTGAACTCAGAAAATTCTGATAATCCCAGTTCAGACAGCAGTAATTTAGATGAAGACTTTGCTGCTTTCACTAGGCTATTTCAGAGATTCTTAAAGAAGAAGTAGTGAAAATCTAAGCCATCCTCATATCAGTCCAAGGATGACTATTATTAGAAGAGAAAATCATCCAGGAAGGACAGGAGTGGGACAAAGCCTAGCAAGTCAACTAGATCAAAGAGCATTTGCTCCTGCTGCAACAGACCTGGACATGTTGTGGCTGACTGTCGAGACAAAAGGAAGGAGTCTACTGACAAAAATAAGTCTCATCACGAGAGCAAGAAGGAGAAATCCTTGGTAGCTAAGAAAGAGAAAAGTTGGACAGATCAATCAACTTCAGAGTTTGAAACTGATGCTGAGGCCTATATTGGTTTGTTTGCAACTGAAGAAGAGGATGAGTTCTTGAGATTAATGGACTCTATCTATGAGCAAGAAGACCATCAGTGCAAAGTACTGATGGCTATGTCTGAAGAAGACCAGTGTCAGGATCAACCTGGCCCCATTAAGGTAAAAAGTTCATATATAGATTCTGATTACTTCACTGGGTCAGAATCAGATGCATTTGCATCAATAGATGTGGATGGGTCTGAATCTGAAGGAGATATTCATCAGCTTATAGATGAATATGTTGATTTGTTGCAGGCACTCAAGAGAAGCAAAAACCTGGCCAAAAATCTGGCTAAGGAATTTGCAGCTCTTAAGTTGGCTGCATATGATTCAGAGAAGCTGCTGGATCAGGAGATGAAAGAGATTGCCAGGCTGAAAAATGTTAATGTTATTCAGATGGGTACAATCACATTCAAAAATGATCAGATCAAAAGTCTGGAAGACAGACTTCAGAAAGAGAAGGAGATAGTGGCTAGTTTCTCTAAGCCAAAATCTGTCCTACCCCTAATTGATGACTTTGTGTCTCAAAAGGGTAAGGCAGGATTAGGCTTTAAGAGAACTGCATGGGCTGTAAAGTTCAATATGAAAGGCAAAACCCCAGCACAAAACAAGAGATCTTCTGTTAACAATACAGCTAAGACTGTACCTAAAAAGAGGTATAATAAGTATGAGTGCTGGTATTGTGGCAAGATATGCCATTATGCCTTAGACTGTTGGCATAATACCAGTGTCAGGAAGGATAGCAATCTACCTGTTAGAAGAGAAGCAGGCAGATTTGTCAAGTTTAAGGCTAACTTTAACCAAGGACCCAAAAGTTATTTGGGTTCTAAGGTTAAGTAATCTTTATTGCAGGTGAGTCCAAGTTACCATGCCCCTATATGGTACTTGGACAGTGGATGTTCCAGGCACATGACTGGAACAAGGGGATTGCTGAAGGAATACTCAACAATACTGAATGCGCCTAAAGTAATTTTTGGTGGTTCTGAAAAAGGAGTCATCAAAAGGTTTGTTAACATTTCTAACAACCTAATCACTATCACTCAAGTGACTTATGTGAAGGGTTTGAAACACAACCTAATAAGCATAAGCCAGCTGAGTGATCTTGGATATGACATTTCATTTGTCAAGAATGGGTGTCATATCAAGAGATCTAGTGATCAAAAAGTCATATTGACTGACTATAGAAATAAAAATGTGTATTGCCTAAATTTTGAGTGTGAAAATAAAAATTCTCCTATTTGTCTTGTGGCTGATGAGAAAGCCTCTCATTGTGTCAAATGGCACAAGAGGATAGCTTATCTTAATTTCAAGACTATTGGCTAACTCTTTAGTAAAGAGTTAGTGAGGAATGGTTCTCAAGTTAAGTGCTATAAGGATGGGATATGCTCAGCTTGTCAAAAAGGCAAGCAGACCAGATCCTCCTATCATAGCCTAGGAACCAAAGACTCTGTGAGGTGCTTATACCTCCTGCATATGGATTTATTTGGTCCTATGCCAGTTCATAGTGTAGGTAGGATGGTCTACACTTTTGTGGTAGTAGATGACTATTATAGATTTTCATGGGTATTCTTTCTGAGGCAGAAATCTGAAACCCCAAATGTCTTCTACAATTTTGTCAAATAAATTCAGAATGAATTAGATAGTTCAGTGGTAAAAATCAGAAGTGACCATTGAACTGAATTCCAATCTGAAAGTATGACAAGGTTGTGTGAAGAATTTGGGATTCATCAGGAATTCTCCTCACCTAGAACACCTTAGCAAAATGGCATTGCTGAAAGAAAGAATAGGACATTGATTGAGGCTGGAAGAACACTATTGAGTGACACTACTCTCCCAGAATAGTTCTGGGCTGATGTAGTAAATACTGCATGCCATGTGCTCAATAGGGCTTCCATTACCAAAAGCCACAAAAAGACACCCTATGAGGTTATGAAAGGCAGAAAACCAAACTTATCCTATTTTAGGATCTTTGGTTGCAAGTGCTATACACCTAATAATGGCAAGTCTCACCTAACTAAGTTTGCTGCCAAATCCCAAGATGGGATATTTGTTGGGTACAATAATAATAGTAAGGCTTTTAGGGTCTACAATTTGGCTACTCAAGTTGTAGAAGAGTCTGTTCATGTCATATTTGATGAATCTAGACTTATTAACAGTGAGTTGCCAAGTAGTTCTTGTAGCTCCATAGGTATACAGCAGAAGATGGACCAACTTACTATCCGAGAAGATCCAACCGCAAAGCAGGATGAGGAAAATGTTAGTTGCTGTCCAGGGGGAGTATAAGACACTTAAGAGGAAAATGAAGACCATGAGGTGCAACATAATGAAGAGATTGAAGAAGGTCAAACTGTTGATAGATTACCTCCAACAGTTAGACAGTTAAAGGATCATCCTGCACACCAGGTCATTGGTGATCCAAGACATGGAGTACAAATAAGGAGCATGAACTTAAATACAATTCTTTGCTCAAGATTCTTATCTCAATTGGAACCCAAGAGATATGAAGCAACAATTCAAGACCCACACTGGAATGATGCTATGCATGAGGAATTAAATCAATTCAGAAGGTGCAAGGTCTGGGAGTTGGTTCCAAAACCAAAGGGCCACAATGTCATAGGGACAAAGTGGATTTATAGAAATGAACTTGATGACAGTGGGATAATAGTGAAGAACAAGGCAAGACTAGTTGACAAAGGATACAAACAGGAAGAGGGCATTGACTTTGATCAAACTTTTCCTCCAGTTGCAAGTTTGGAAGCAATCAGGCTATTCCTTGTCTATGCAACATATCAAGGCTTCAAAGTGTTCTAAATGGATGTTAAGTCAGCATTCTTAAATGGAGACTTAAAAGAGGAGGTCTATGTAGAACAACTCTCAGGTTTTGTTGATCCTCTCAAACCTAATTATGTTTATAGACTTAGTAAAGCTTTGTATGGGTTAAAACAAGCTCCAAAGTCTTGGTATGAAACCCTTTCTAATTTCCACATTGAGAACAAATTCTCAAGGGGGAAAATAGACAAGACTCTATTCCTTAGAGAATCCAAAGAAAAGATTATCCTAGTCCAAATATATGTTGATGATATAATATTTGGTTCTACTGAGAATATCCTTTGTAGAAAGTTTGCAAGACTTATGCAAGGGAAATTTGAAATGAGTAGTATGGGAGAACTTAAGGTTCTTCTTGGGTCTCTAAGTAAGACAGACTGATGATGGCCTATCCATATCTCAGTCTAAGTTCACCCCGGAGTTAATTAAGAAGTATGGTATGGAATCATCCACTACCATGAGAACTCCAATGGGGACAAGTATATCTCTAAGAAAAGATGATGTAGGGAAACTTGTAGATGAGTCTTTGTATAGAGGGATAGTTGCCTCCCTCCTATATCTGACTGCTAGTAGACCAGGTATCATGTATGCTACATGTGTCTGTGCTAGGTACCAATCCTGCCCTAAAGGATCTCATTATACTGCTGTCAAAAGGATTTTTAGATATCTTAAGGGCAGACCTAATCTAGGCCTTTGGTATCCTAGGAATAGAAATTTTCTACTAATGGGCTATTCAGATGCAGACTTTGCAGGTTGCAAAGTAGATAGGAAAAGCACAACAGACATCTGTCAATTTCTAGGAGGAAGACTGGTATCATGGAGCTGTAATAAGCAGACTAGTGTGGCAATTTCCACAACTGAGTCTGAGTATGTTGTTGCAGGAAGTTGCTGTGCATAGCTGTTATGGATACATCATCAGTTGGAAGATTATGGTATTCAGGTAAGTAGAACTCCACTATTATTTGATTCTACTAGTGCTATTTCTATTGCTCATAATCCTGTTTCTCATAGTAGAACAAAGCATATAGAAATAAGATATCATTTTCTTAGAGATCATGTATGAAAGAAGATATTTATTTAGAAATTGTTAACACTGATTTACAAATTCCTGACATGTTCACAAAGCCTTTAGATGAAACTAAATAAAATAATTTCAAAATTGAATTAGGAATGTTGAACATAAATTAGTTTAACAAATTTGGCTAAGTAAAATTGTGTCGACACAAAAAGTTGTCTGTGTCGACACATAGTAGTTGGTGTCAACACTCCAGGGAAGTGATGTCGAAACATCCAGAAAATTTGTGTCGACACTTCAGAGAAGTAGTGTCGAACCATCCAGAAGTGGTGTCGAAACTTAGAATCAATACATAGATTTCGTCGAGCGCAGAATCGACACATATCGTCGAGCGCAGATTCGTCGACCTCAGATCATCGACTTCACATGCTCTTCGTCGAACACGACCAAGATAAATTGAATTATGTCGACATATAGAAGTCAACACTTCTGTCGAGACATTAGAATTTTGTGTCGACAAATTTCCACTGCGTCGACACATTAAGAGATTTTTGACGCGACTTTTGACATTCATTATTTAGAAGGGTATAAATAGGTCAACAACATATTCTGTCGACACACTCTCCATATTTTCGTGACCAAAACCTTCTGTCGACAACTTATCTCTTCTCAATCCAAGATTTCTCTCAACCCCAATGGCGTCAAAACTTGAAGATAACATCAACGAAGGCTATGAGCTAGTTCGCAAGGCTTTTGATTTTGTGGAACCAGAGATTAAAACAGTAGTAACCCTAATTGCAGAATATGGGTTGGAATTTCTGGTATCTGAACCTACAATGATATGGAAGAAAGAAATACTGGAATTCTATGGCGCAACTACTTTAGATTCGACTGGACTTAAGATCAAATCTACAGTTCAGGGAGCTAAAGTTAATGTTAACTTAAAGGGCTTGAGGAAAATTCTTCACCTCCCAAGAACTTAGGAAGAATAAGAAGTTCCCTCTACCAAGACTAGGGAAGCACTTCAGTTGTGTGGATTGGATCCCACCATGAAGATTGGATCTGCAATGAACAGAAAAGGGATGAATCTCAAGGAAAATTCCTTTCTGAAGTGGTTGGAATGGTCATACTTTGCAAGCTAGGGGAACATGATAGGGTTTCAGCCTATATGTTCAGCCTGATGACGAGGATTATCTTCAGACTAAACACAGACTGATCTGCAGTAATTTTTGAAAAGATTAAGGAAAGTATCAAGAAGCCAAATCTGGGAAGAATCATGAGTCTATACTTGGTTGGAATAATTCCAGAAGTAATGTAATAGACTGCTAGATACAAGATTAATCATATGAGGAGAATGGATATCAGGATAATCTCCAGATGGGATAGGGACCTCACAAAGGACATGCCTGATGTAGAGAGGCCAAAGATTCCTGAAAAATCTCCTGCACAAGATATTACAAATGGTGCTCAGGTACAGGGGGAGCCTCATCTTGAGGAAGAGCCAACACAATTAGAAAGTGAAATGGCTACACAAACTATACTTGAGGTAATCCATGAAGTCAATCAATCAATTTTCAATAATGAGGATGAAATACTAACTATGCCCTTGGTTGATGTTGACCAGACAACTCACCTCAACACTCAAGCACAAGATGTTGTCGTGGAGGATACATCTACTGCTGCAGATGCTACTGACTTGGTTGTGCCTCAAGTCCCAACTCAATAAGAGTTTACCGTAGAAGAGTTGTTCACTGATATGGAGCAAGCTGAGACTCAGGGGAAGAAAGAAAGAATTGAGTGGGAGCAAGCTAACATTAAGGGGGAGCAACCTAGGAATGAAAAGGAATTGCCTCCTAGTCCAAAGGAAAGAGTTGATATTGCAAGTACCTCAGCTTCTAAAGATGAAGCAGAAATTCAAGCCAAAAAGTGAAAGCTGATGTTTTTCAAAAGAAGAAGCCACATCTATAAAAGGGCATTGCAAACTACTCCACAACCTGCCCCAGCACAAGATTATAGCTCTTTATTGGTATCCTTGCATGTAAAGTTGATTGAACAAAGGATAGCCATGGAGTAGTATATAGATGAAACTCATAAAGTTTTGCAATTCTCCGTGGCACAAGATATAAAATTCATTAGATTTGAAGTAAATCAGAACAAAAAGGAAATGACAGATTGCTTCCACAAAGGTGACAATGTTGTAGTCTATCTTGCAAAACAACAAGTAGTCATAAAGACTCAAGTTGATGATATAGTTGTTAAGCAAGGCTATGTCCTTGAAAATCAACTGAGGATGAATGACAATCTTACTGAATCACATAATGTGATTGTGATAGAGTTAAAGAATACTACTGCTGCTCAGACTGAGGCAAGTGCTAAAGCCAAGTCAGATTTTGACAAAAAATTACAGGAAGAATTAGCTGTTGTACAAACAACTATTAAGACTTCACAAAAGATCATTTCTGATCAGATACTGAAAATAAGGTCATTTTATAAATATGGTGTTAATTATTTAGATGAACAAGTACGATTTCATAAAGATGACCTAGGAGATCATATTGAAAGAGAAGTCATAAAGGGGAAGAGAGTATTAGTCAAAGCAGGCTCAGATCATGCTAAATGGATATCTAATAGCATCAAAGGAACCCTTGGATATCCACCCCTCTATGATGATGATAATGTAGCTGAGTCAGGTGTGTAACCTGCTTATTTAGAAGGTGATCAACTTGAAGTTGCTCCGGTTATTTACCCTCCAGCAGATTTTAAGATAATTCAGCAAGAAGTACAGTCTATGTACATCCCTCCAGAGGGTACTAAAAATTTTATCCTTGAGAAGGTAGAAATGTCAGAGGCAGCTGTGAATAAGGAGCAAGAAGCTCAACTGTCAAAGAAGAGATTTAGAGAAAAGGCTGAGTTGAAGCCTGATTTTGAGCAGTGGAGTCCAACTTCCAGGAATATTATCTTGACTACCTAGAAAGATGTAAAGGACAAGACCCATGACAGTGGCAAATGGTACACTAAGCAAGAATGGCAAAAGCATGAAGCTAGACAGGAAGCCATTTTACAGTATAGAAGAAAGGCAAAAGCTGGGAAGCTAGCTCCTAATTATCAAGAGCCTAGCAAGTTTTTCTCAAAGCCTTTTCACTATTTTGAAAGGCAAAGAATAAGGGCTGAAGAACAAAAGAAGAAATATCTGAAGGCAAGAAGGTAGCAGAAGACACTGATGCTCCAGTACAAGCCAAGATCCAACCATGTAAAGGAATAGTATCAAGGAGCCTGAGCAGCCTTATGATAGATTTACTATATTTTACAACATTGTAATCTTTTGTGTTAAAACTCTATGTAACCTATTGAGAAATTTTTGAAAGTTTAAACAAAACAATGATTAATGCTCATTATGTTTGCATCATTATTCTGTGATGTCATTTTATATATGTTTTGTTTATTAGTTACCCTGTCATATAATGTTTTTATACATCATAATGTGTGTTTATTATGAATGGTGTATATCATTGACTAAGGGTTATGACTTCTCCAAATAGGGGGACATTGTTGGGTACATTGGAAAATTTGTACCAGATTTGAAGAAGCCTCACCTTACTCAATGATATGCATCAAAGTGTATTTGATGTTATTTTGAGTTTATATGTGCAGGTTAAAAAAATGCAAGAATGCAGGAAAAAGTTTCGAAGTCCATGAGTCGACACCAGAAGAAGCTGTGTCGACACTTATGAAGGTTGTGTCAACACTAGAAGAAACTGTGTCGACACACAGAGGCAGTGTCGACACACAGAGAAGTTTTGTCGACATCAACAGTGTCGACACATAGAGGCAGTGTTGACACACAAAAAAGATTGGTCGACAACAACCGTGTCGACATACAGAGGCAGTGTCGACACACAAAAGACTTTGTCGACATCAACTGTGTCGACACACAGGATTTGTGTCGACACATGGCAGAGTTTCAACAAAGTTATTCTTGTGAAGAAAAGAAGTGACTGTGTTGACACAACAGAACTAATGTTGACACATTCTACATAAGTTGTGTCAACACCATGGGAGTTGTGTTGACACCACCAAGGCATGTGTTGACTCTTAGTCTACTTGTATCGATACATGATGAAGTTCAGTCTCGACACTTTGCTGACAGAGACAGAGTTTCAAGAAGTGACTGGAAGACTTGACAGCTGCCATATCCAACCAGTCTACTGCAACTGTTAGTGATGTCAGAAGTTTGTTAGAAATCGGATCAGCCGGTTACCATGGAGAAAGTCTATATAAGGACATTCTCTATCAACAGAAGAAAATAATAACATACATTGAGATACATACAAACTGAAGAACATTTTCAACAGAAGATCTAAGAAGACATTCTCAAGTGGTGATCTACTCAGAGATTGTCAAGAGAATTAAAAGAAGAATTCAGAAAAATCTTCAAAACAATTTGGAGAGAGAGAGCTCCATCTATTCAAGTAAAGAAAGGGACTTACATCAACAAGTCCATCAAGTGCATAGTTTGAACCAGTCTGCCAAGAAGGATTCAGATTGATTTCTAAATTTCAAGAAAGAAGCAGATTAAGGATCAACTTCAAAGTAGATCAACCCTACTGTGTTCAGATTCAAGAAGCTTTGAAGAAAGCTAAGTCAGGTCGATCTCTAACGTCAGATTCTTTCAAGAACTGATCAAGAAACTGTCCATCCTTTCTCTCTCAACCAGGGTGGTGGTTAAAGTGTAGATTTACATCTATTTTCTGTAGTATCTTTTTAAGATCGGAGTTGTAAGCCTGATTTGTAAAGGCTGTGTTGTAGGAGATAAGTTCTCTGAGTGGTAGGCCTTGTTGAAGGCTGAGGTAGGGTTGTGAGCCTGAGTTGTAGGAGATTGTCATCTCTGAGTTGTAGGCCTTATTGAAGGCTGAGGTAGCTCAGATTGCCTGAGCTGTAGGAGTGTGGACTCACTATGAGTTGTAGGAACCTTGTTTGGGTTCTAAGTTGTAAGATCTGAGGATCAGAGTAGATGGAAAGAAGTTAGCCGAATCTAGCACACTACTAGATATGCGAAGAGGGAAAGTGGATGTACCCAGACCTTGGGGAACCACTATAATTCAGTGTGCAATCTATGAATGTGTGTGGTATTATTATATGTGCTGTGATAGTTGTAGAACTATCTGTTTTTATTAAATAACTGTATTAAAAGTTCTGGCTTAGAAGAAAAAGGAATTACACCTA
The DNA here is from genome assembly GCA_039583875.1 of Platanthera guangdongensis. Taxonomy (NCBI): domain Eukaryota; kingdom Viridiplantae; phylum Streptophyta; class Magnoliopsida; order Asparagales; family Orchidaceae; genus Platanthera; species Platanthera guangdongensis. The sequence continues at coordinate 162,544,859 of CM077152.1, read as the reverse complement.
TTCACCCCCCCCGCTAGGTGTTTAGGAACCAATTCTTTCACATGGTATAGAAAAACCACTCGGATTACTGATCTTCTTCGGTAAACTGTTTGTCAAGATAGCAGAGCACTCCACATTTAGCGTGACGTACGATATGTTTGTTGGAACCCCACCTATGTTTAAGGTTGATTTGCTCAAGGTTCACTATTAGGATTATTTGATGACCCAACATGTATAGTCTAGGATAATAGGTTTTTATCAGGGCCAAGGTCAGTCAACAACCTAGATTTATTGGTTCTCACCTTCAGAAGACTTAGAGGCAGAAGACCTCCAGGGAAAAGTAGTTTTCTTAGAGATAGAAAGTCGTTTGAAGATTAGCTGAACAGAGCTCGACTTTCGTCGATCTCTGATCGACGAACTCATATTTCTTCTCTGAGTTGAGTTCGAAGAAATCCTAGCTGAGATTGACAAGTACCAATCTCACCTCAGTAGTTCAGCTCGATGAATGACAATCTCTGTTCGATGAACTTTGAGCTCATTTTGGCAAGTTAATTTTCTGGTCAACGATCTTGGAGCTCAGCTCGACGAGGGAGAGGTTTCAGTTCGGCGAATTTGGATCTCAGGTCGACGAGAATTTTCTGAGTTCGACTAATTTCTCCCTGTTTCAGTTTGACGAATTTTGATCTCAGGTCGACGAGAAATTGTTGAGTTCGTCTAATTTCTCCGAGGTTCAGTTCGACGATTTCTCTAATTGATTTCTGTTCGACTATTTCTCTGATTGATTTTAGTTCGACTAAGCCAGATGATTTTCAAATTATATTATAATATGTCTGTAAATGCTATGATAGTTAATGCATATAATTCTTATGAATATAGTCGTTCCATGACAGCATTAATTATGGTCTTCATAGAGTTATTACTTTGCTTATTTTATTGGGATAGTTGGGGAAACTCATTAAAGACAAGTTCCAACCGTTCAACTCCAAGAATTTCTGCAGTCAGGCAAGGAAAGGAATTCAAAATTCAAAGGCTGAAATCTATATGGAAAATATATAAGGATTATTTTTTAAAGATAAGAAGGAAGTCAGTTAGTTGTGACAAAAAGAATTTTTTACAAAAAACTAAAAGAAGAATATCTTGTTGAAAATTTTGAAGTGAAAGTCGGTGATGGAGCAGACCGTCCGGTCTTAGTAATCTGAGTCCACAGCCTGGGCGAACTGATGTTGCGGCCTGGGTGGTCAGTGGCCAGGTAGACTTGGCAGCTTGGTCGTCTAGTGAAGCGGTCTAGGCAGTCTGTCTTTGCGGTCTGATTACGGTGCTCAGCTCGGCCTGCGGTTCTGCAAATCTTGCACTTGGTGTAACCGGGCGGTTTGGAGGTTATATCCGCGGAGATGTGTCGGACTTGTTTTGAGTCCGCGGAGTCCGCTATTGCAGACTGTTTTTGGAGACCGGCTTTGGTCCTTACCGAGCTCTCCGGTGATGTAGTGGGTCATAGCCGCATTCATGGTGGCGGACTGTCCATGGAGTTTGCAGTCTGGTTTTTTGTCCACCAAGATCGCACCAGTTGTTGGTGGGTTGCTGGACTTGGTCACATTCTGTGATAAGTTTATGGTGTTCACATTGTCCGCAGAGTCCGCTGTTGACCGGGCGGTCTGCCTTTGGTCGTGGACTCTTGCGTCGGGCTGAGGCTTTATTTTCGGGTTGTGTGGGCTATTGTCGTGTCCGCATGAAGCGTGCAGACTAACGTAGTGAATGGAATGTTGCTGTGTTTGCGTGTTACATGTGTGCGGACTGGCACGGTGTCCGTCTGGTGTGGACTGACCTTGACTTGGTGCATGACGGGTTGTATGCAGTCCGGCTAAGTCTTTGCGAACTCAGCGGACTGGTGTTTGCTAGTTGCGAGCTGGGGTGGTGACTCTATTCACTAGGTCGATGACCACACTTTTGACCCCGCCTATAAATAGACCCCCCGGCACGTCGACAGTAACAGAATGAACAGTTGTGCGGCTAGCACTGTGAAGCCAGGCGTCTGGTTCTGATCAAGGTCAGGAAATAATGAAGCATGCGGTTTACAATCAGCAGTTGCAGTAAGTCATAGGTGGCGGCCAACCAATTTCTATCCTCAATTTGATCTAAGTTCAATAACCAGTTCGCTGGTCTAGGCGGTCTTGGCAGTATGTTCAATCAGTTTGGCGGCGGCTTGTAGAGCATATGTCAGCAGAATAATGGGTTGTCCACTCGGTTTGTGCGGACTCTGTAGTATTAGAGTAGCAGCAGCGGCTTGGTGGTCTCGGCAGACTTAGCGGTCTTGGAGGCAGTCCGCCCACCTTGATGTTTGTTCTTGCTTGTTTTCTTCTCATTGTACTTGACGAAATCATGCCTCGCCCTATATATCTTGCCTTGTAAAGTTGATAGTGAATTAATGCAAGATCTATGTGTGCTCTTTAATATCACTAATACATTGCTCAGTTTTTGGTTGGAGTGTTCCTGCGCCTACTGCTCGTTTTCCGCATGATCAAGTGATCAACTTGATAGTTTTGGTAGTGTTTATATGATACCAGAACTACCAGTTGATTGACTTGTGAAATTTCAACATGGTATCAGAGCTAATAGTAGCTTGAGCAGTGAGCTGTGATCAACCTCAGATAGTGCTCGGTGCTTCTGAAAGCTTTGTGATCAGTGGTGATTTGCAATGGAAGGAGACTACATAAGAGTTCTTGGCATTGAGCTTCTGACAACAACTAACTTCAAGAAGTGGAAGTCTTGCATGAAGAGATAACTCTTGTGTGAGGAGTTATGGGAGGTCATCGGTGGTGACGACAAGCAAGAGGTTACTGCTGCTACTGGTACTGCTGAGGAAGTGAGATTTTGGAGTAGAACTAATGCTAAGGTAGAGTTTGCCCTCAAACGGGCTGTCTCATATGAGCTCTTTGATCACATCTTAGGATGTGAGTCTGTTGCCGAGATTTGGACAACTATTGATGGGTTGTTTAATAGGAAGAATGTGGATAGACTGTTGTTCCTGGAGAATGAGTTGGCTATGGCAACTCAAGATGACCTCTCTGTCTCTAAGTTCTTTTTGAAGATGAAGAATCTATGCCCGAAAATATCAGCACTGGATCCTGATGAGCGCATCTCTGAAGCAAAGTTGAAGAGGAACATAGTCCGCGGACTGTGGAAGGAATTTATGGCCTTTGTGACTTCCGTGCAAGGGTGGGCAACTCAACCATCTCTGTTGGAGCTAGAAAACTTGTTAGCATCACAATAGAGCTTGGCCAGGCGATGTCTGGTGTGACTATCTCTGAAGGAGGTAGTGAAGCTCTGATCACTGAGAAGAAGAAGAAGAGATGGGAGAAGAAGAAGAAGCCTGCCGCTGAAGAAGGGCCTTCAACCTCTTATCAGAAAGAGAGGAGCTCTGTTCCTAAGAAGAATTGGAAGAAAGAGTTTAAGTTCTACAGATCTAATCAAGCATGCCACTTCAAGCATGACTGCAAGGTCAAGTTACAACCTGGGCATGTTATAGGCAAGGAGGGAGCTTGTTCTATTTCTGAGGAAGACGGGTGGGGAGGAGCTTTTGTAACGCCCGAAACTCAAAGGAGCAAAGGGGGACGTTTTGGGCCAGTTTTGGTTTCTGGCTGAAGGCACACGGCCTGGGACACGGGCGTGTCCCAGGGCGTGTCAAGCGTGTGTCGACACTTAGCCGCGAAGTCGTCGAGTTATTCTCGACGATTCGTCGAGAATGGGCACACGGCCTACGACACGGGCGTGTCGCAGGGCGTATCGACCCGTGTCGACGAGCGTCAAGGTGAAATCGTCGAGATTCACTCGACGGTCGTCGAGACAAGGCACACGGCCTCGGACACGGGCGTGTCCAAGGCCGTGTCAGCGAGTCGTCATCCTCCCCTCGACGAAATGTCCCGTGTACACGGCCTGGGGGCCCAGGCGTGTCAATGTGACACGGGCAAGGACACGGGCGTGTCCTAGAACCCGTGCAGTGCTCGGGTTGGAAACGGGGGAAAATCATGGGTACACGGCCGGCTACACGGCCGTGTCAGCTGGAACACGGGCGTGTCAGCTCGAACACGGGCGTGTTCGATACCCGTGTGCGTGTTCAGAAGATTCGATTTTGACGGCGAATGCGGCACACGGCCCTGGACACGGGCGTGTGCCAAGCCGTGTTCGGTCCAGATTGGGCATTTCAGCCCCGAATCAAAGCCGCTCGTTTTCTTAGGTTGAGATCCGACGGCTGGGGATGATTCCTGGGAGGATATACACGGGTTTGACTTAAGAAAAATCCACTTTTCATCACTTGATCTCTCTCCAAACCCTTGGAGAAAGAAGAGCCAAGGCTAGAGGAAGAGGAGCTAGATCCGCCATTGGAGGAGCTTCGGAGCTCCGAATCGCAAGCCGACTCCGGATCCACGGAGGCAACGCAAGCGCGGTGATTTCTATCCGATTACATTTCGATGGCGCCAAAGAGGAACGCAAGGGTAACGATCCTCACTTTTGAGCATGATAGCTCTCTTTCTTAGCATAGGAAGCCCTCTCTCGCGAGTTGGCGAAGAGTTGGAGGCGTTCCTTCGGGTAGATATGTAAAGTCCCCGTTGTTTAGCGTCCGTATGCGAGAACGGACATAGGCATTTTGGTTGAAGCCTACCCGGACATGTAGTTCGGATCGGTGATGTTGCATTGCATAAGGCGGAGAAGACTCCGTGCTATTTGTGTTTTTCGGGTTTTCTATGCGGTAGATTGCAGCAGGGAGCCTTGGGGACTAACCCAAAGGTGCACCCGGAAAACTGGGCGGACACGAGGTCTTGCCAACTTGGTGGCCTGAGTGCCAACATGAACATAACGGGGTTATGTGTCTTGCGGTAGAATGGGACTCGGTGAAAGTTTGACCCGCGCAAATGGCTTAAATTGCCGTTGCGATGTGAGCACGGGTTAGATGGAGCCGTACCCGCTTTATGTCGTTCGGGTTAGAGAGACCTAAAGTTACGTGGCACTCGCCGTTGGCATAGAAGTGAGTCTTCGGTGGTCAATGGCTTAAATTGACGTGACCAATACCATGAAGACGAATTGCTCATAGGAATGGCCGTCTAAGTGGCGGTGGTGAGTCCGGAATGTAATGGCTTCAATTGACCGTAACATCGACCGGTTCACCGAGAATGTGCCCTGAGTGCACGGGACGTGTGGCCGTACGAGCCAACGTCTGTGATGAGGTGGCTATGGTTATATGCATTGCTCGCTTGTGCTAATGAAATGCAGGGAAGGAGCATCGCCGCCCCGAGTTGGGGGCGGGATCGTTATAATTTGGTCAGCATTGCTGACCGTTGCTTTGTTTGCCACCGTACGGTGGTTTGTTTGCTTGCAGGTGCAGCTGGACCAAGCGGTCAATAGCGGGCTAAAGCCCTTTTTGCGAAGCTGGCCTCGAAGGCCAAGTGGAAATGTTTTCTATTTTATTCATGTATGGCCGGCCTGCGTGCCGAGGTTGGTAAATCATGTAATAGACAATGAAACATCTTGTAAGCCTTAAGGCCGACTTTTGGAGTATTTTGTAATGACATTCTTTTGGTTTTAGTGGACATTCATGCTTGTGATGGGTTCTTGATTTGTAACTCTTATAAATTGCTTCCGCTAGAATGCTCTGTGTAGGACGTTGAGATTGGTTGGATGGTTTCCATACGTAACCACCCGGTCTGTCTGTGGTATATGGGCGTCGGGCCCGGCCGGACCTACTGTTATATGCTATGCGGCGGATAGGGGGTGTTACAATTTGGTATCAGACTACTGGTTTTGGTCGGGCTTGACTTGAATTCGTGGGCGAATTCTTTTTTAAGGGGTGGTGAGCACATTGTGTGCGTCATCGTTATAACAGTACAAAAGAACCCATGAATGTCCACTTAGGAATGAAAATACTCGTGTTTGCGGAACCTGCGTGTGTCCTATAATTGCTGTTTGCAATTTATTTGGTCGCTTAACGGTGTTTTGTACCACTATAGGTGACCCGAAGTGTGTTTGGTCCGTAGAACGCCGAGGTTCTGAGGCTAGTATTGCACCAGAAGTAGCTCCCGCAACACCTTTGTCGGCTGAAAATATAAGATTGGTGGCTGAAGCGGTGCTAGCCGT